>VCII01000049.1:1445000-1484338 GCA_006030095.1 Triplophysa siluroides | reverse complement strand
CTAAACCTAACCCTAACCCTAACCTAACCCTAAGCCCGAACCCTTAGACCCTCAACCCGAAACTCGAACCTATCCCGAACCCGAACCCTAACCGAACCCGAACCCGTAACGCGAACCCGAACCCTAACCCTAACCCGACCTCTAACCTACCCCTAACCCCAGAACCGATACCCGACCAACCATACCCGACCCTTAACCCTGAAACCTAACCCGAACCCTAACCGAACCCGAACCCTAACTAACCGAACCCGAACCCGAACCATAACACGAAACCAGAATCCCCCGAACCGAACCATAACCTAACCCGCAAGCCTGAACCCGAACCGAACATGAACCTAACCTAACCCAACCCGAACCCGAACCCAATCCAGAACCCTTAACGAGACCCCGACCCGAACCCGAACCCGAACTACGAACCCGTAGACCCTGAACCCGAAACCCGCCGAACCGAACCCGAACCCGGTAACCCCGTAACCCCCCCGAAAGCCCGGAACCGACATAACCCTGAAGCCCGAAGACGATCCAACCCGAACCTAACCGCACCGCTGAACCCGAACGCCCTAGACCCTAACCCGAAACGAACGCCGAACCCTGAACCGAACCCTGAACCCGCACCGAACCCTATACCCGAACCCTGAAACCCGAACCGAACCAGAACCCGAACCCGAACCGCGAACGCCGAACGCCGAACCCGAACACGAAACCCGAACCGAACCCGAACCCGAACCCAACCGAACGCCGAACCCGAATCCCGAACACGAACCCGAAAACCGAACCCGAACCCAACCCAACCCGAAACCCTCGAACCGAACCCGAACCCGAACCCGAACCCGAACCCGAATCCCGAACCCGAACCCCGAACCCGACCCGAACCCGAACCGAACCCGAGAACCCGAACCGAACCCGAACCCGAACCCGGAAACCCGAAACCCGAACCCCCCGAACCCGACCCGAACCCGAACCCGAACCCTAACCGAACCCGAACCGAACCCGAACCCGAACCCGAACCCGAAAGACCGAACCGAACCCGAACCCGAACCGAACCCGAACCCGAACCCACCGAACCCGAACCGAACCGAACCGAACCCGAACCACCCGAACCCGAACCCGAACCGAACCCGAACCCGAACCCTACGAAACCGAATCCCGACCCGAACCGAACCCGAACCCGAACCCGAACCGAACCTAGAACCCGAACAGAACTCTCGGTAACATAAACCAGAAACCTGAGGGGGGGTGGCGGTTGTTGGGGGGTGTAGTGCTCTTTGTCTTGTAGTGTGGGCAGGGGTTGTAGGGTCGTATGTTGGCCTGGAATTGTAAAGTAGACACCGGGCGCTGGGGTTACTATAACTATAAACAGGTGTCTGCGGCTTCCCGTATCTTCCCCGCCTTCCCGTTTCCCTCGTTTTTCGCTCAGTGTTTTGTGTTTGTTCTTTCGGTCTCGCTGTTGCTGCTTCGGGGACCGCTTTCCTGTCTCTAACGTTTTTAATTGAATGGTCGTTGTGAGCGGGCGGGGTCTGCGTGAGGGAGGAAACCCGAACCGAACCCAACCCCGGAACCCGGAACGAACCCGGAACCCGGATACCCGAACACGTAACCCGATGACCCGTGAACCCGAATCTCCGAACCCGAATACCCGACCAGAACGCGAGCCCAAACCCGAACCCTAACCCGGAGACCCAACCGAAATCCCGACCCGAAATCCCGAACCCGTAACCCTAACCCGAACAGAACCGACCGCGAACCCGGAAACCGAATCCCTGGAACCCTGACCGAACCCGAAACCCGAACCAGAACCCGAACGGAAACCAGAACCCAACCCGAACCGAACCCGAACCCGAACCCGACCAGAACCCCGAACCCGAACCCGAAACCACCCGAACCACCGAACCCGGAACCGTCCGAAACCCGAACCCGGACCCGACCCGAACCCGAACCCGAACCGAACCCGAACCCGAACCCGAACCCGAACCCCGAACCCTCGAACCCGAACCCGAACCGAACCCCGAACCCGAACCCGAACCCAACCCGAACCCGAACCCGAACCGAACCCGAACCCGAAGCCCGAACCCGAACCCGAACCCGAACCCGAACCCGAAACCCGACCGAACCGAAACCGAACCCCCCCCACCCGAACCCCCCCCCCCCCTCCCCCCCCCGAACCCTACCCCCGACCCGAACCGAACCCGAACCCGAACCCGAACCCGAACCCCGAACGACCCAAACCGAACCCGAACCCGAACCGAACCCAGAATCCCGACCCGAAAGCCGAACACGTAACCCCGAACCGACCCGAACCCGAACCCGAAACGAACACACCGCTTGAACCAACCCGAACCGCTGGAACCAGGAACGCCGAACCGAACCTCGAACCCGAACCGACCCTAACCAACCCGAACCCGAACCCAAACCGAAGACCCGAGAACCCGAACGACCGAACCGAACCCGAACCCGAACCGAAACGAACCGAACCCCGAACCCGAACCGAACCGAACCCCGAACCGGAACCCGAACCCGAACCCGAAACCCGAACCGCGAACCCCGAACCCGAAAACCCGAACCGACCCGAACCGAACCCGAACCCGGAACCCGAATACCGACCCGAACCCAACCCGAACCCGAACCCGAACCCGACCCGACCCGACCCAGAACCGAACCCGGGGGGAACCCGAACACGAACCTACACCCGAACCGAACCGAACCCGAACCCGAACCCGAACCGAGACCCGAACCCGAACCCGAACCCGAACCCGACGAACCCGAACCCGAACCCGAACCCGAACCCGAACCCGAAACCCGAACCCGAACCAACCCGAACCGAACCGAACCGAACCCGAACCCGAACCCGAACCCGAACCCGAACCCGAACCGAACCGAACCCAACCCGACCGAACCCGAACCCGAACCGAACCCGAACCCCGAACCCGAACCGAACCCGAACCCGAACCCGAACCCGAACCCGAACCCGAACCCGAACCCGAACCCGAACCCGAACCCGAACCCGAACCCGAACCCGAACCCGAACCCGAACCGAACCCGAACCCGAACCCGAACCCGAAACCCCCGAACCCGAACCCGAACCCGAACCCGAACCCGAACCCGAAACCGAACCCGAACCCGAAACCGAACCCGAACCGAACCCGAACCGAACCCGAACCCGAAAACCCGAACCTAACCCGAACCCGAACCGAACCGCGACCCGAACCCGAACCGAACCCGAACCCGAACCCGAACCCGAACCTAACCCGAACCCGAACCCGAACCCGAACCCGAACCCGAACCCGAACCCAACCCTAACCCGAACCCGAACCCCCGAACCCGAACCGAACCGAACCCGAACCTAACCCGAACCCGAACCCGAACCCGAACCCGAACCCTACCCGAACCCGAACCCGAACCCGAACCCAACCCCGAACCCGAACCGAACCGAACCCGAACCCGAACCCCCGACCCGAACCCGAACCCGAACCCGACCCCGAACCCGAACCGAACCCCGAACGACCCAAAACGAACCCGAACCCGAACCCGAACCCCGAACCCGAAACCCGAACCCGAACCCTAACCCAACCGAGAACCGAACCTAAACCGAACCCGAACCCGAACCCGAACCCGAACCCGAACCCGAACGAACCCCTAACCCGAACCCGAACCCGAACCCGAACCCGACCGAACCCGAAACCCGAACCCCGAACCCGAACCCAACCCGAACCCGAACCCGAACCCGAACCCACCCGAACCCGAACCCGACCGAACCCGAACCCGAACCCTACCGAACCGAACCCGAAACGACCCCGAACCCGAACCCGAACCCGAACCCGAACGAACCCGACCCGAACCGAACGAACCCTGAACCCGAACCCACCCGAACCCGAACCGAACCCCGAACCCGAACCCCGAACCCGAACCCTAACCCGAACCCGAACCGAACCGAACCCCGAACCCGACCCGAACCCGAACCCGAACCCGAACCCGAACCCAACGAACCCGAACCAGAACCCGAACCCGAACCCCGAACCGAACCCGAAACCCGAACCGAACCCAACCGAAAACCGAAACCCGAACGACCGAACCGAACCGACCAACCCAACGAACCCGAACCGAACCGAACCCGAACCCGAACGAACCCTAACCCGAACCCGAACGAACCCGAACCCGAACCCTAAACCCGAACCCTAACCCGCCCGAACCCTAACCCGAACCGAACCCGAACCCGAACCCGAACCCTAACCGAACCCTAAACCCCCCCCCCCATAACCTAACCCTACCCTAACCCGAACCCTAACCCTAACCCTAACCCGAACCCACCTAACCCTAACCCTAACCCTAACCCTAACCCTCAAACCAACCGAACCCTAACCCTTAACAACTAACCGCTAACCCCTAACCCTAACCCCTCTCAAGCCCGAACTAGAACTCCGAACCCCGAACTCCGAACTCCGAAGAACCCGAACCCTAGACCCGAACAACCCATACCCGAACCCGAAACCCGAGACCGACCCGACCGCGAACCCGAACCCGACCCGGAACCGAACACGAACGAACCCGAACCCGAACCCGAACCCGAACCCGAACCCGAACCGCAACCGAACCGACTCCCCGAACCCGAACCCGAACCCAACCCTACCGAACCCGACCGAACGACCACCCGAAACCCGAACCGAACCCGAAGCCCCGAACCCGAATCCCTGTAACCCGAACCCGAACCCGGAACCCGAACCCGAACCCGAACCCGAACCCGAACCCGAACCCGAACCGAACCCCGAACCCGGAACCCTAACCCGCACCCGAACGCCGAACCCGAACCCAACCCTAACCCGACCCGAACCCGAACCCGAACCCGAACCCGAACCCGAACCCGAACCCCCCGAACCCGAACCCGAACCGAACCCGAACCCGAACCCGAACCCGAAAACCCGAACCCGAACCCGAACCCGAACCCAACCGAACCCTAACCCCCGAACCCCGAACCCGAACCCGAACCCGAACCCGAACCCGAACCCGAACCCGACCCAACCCGAACCCGAACCCTAACCCCGAACCCCGAACCCGAACCCGAACCGAACCCGAACCCCGAACCCGAACCCGAACCGAACCCGACCCGAACCCGAACCCGAAACCCAAACCCGAACCCGACCCGAACCCGAACCCTAACCGAACCAACCCGAACCCGAACCGCACCCGAACCCGAACCCGAACCCGAACCCGAACCCGAACCTCCGAACCAAAGAAAAAAAACGCCCCGAACCCGAACCCGAACCCGACAACCGAACCCGAACGTCCTAAAACCGAACCCGATACGCCGAACCCGACCCGAACCCGAACACGGGACCGAACCGAGATCCCGAATCCCGGAAACCTGAACGAACCCAACCGCGAACCCGGAACCCGACCAACCCGACCGAATAGCCCAGACCCAGAACCCGAACCCGAACCCGAAGATCCGCGTGAACCGAACCGCGAACCCGAACCCGAAGCCCGAACCGAACCCGAAACCCAACCCGAAACCGGAACCCGAACCGAACCGAACCCGAACCGAAACCCGAACTCCGAACCGAAACCAGAAACCCGTACCGAACCAGAACCCGAACCCGACCCGAACATAGAACCCGAGACCCGAACCCTGAAACCCGAACCCGAACCCGAACGCCGAACTCGACCCGAACCCGGAACCCGAACCCGAACCGCGAACCCGAAACCGAACCCGAACCCGAACCCGGAACCCGAGACTCGAACCCGAAGCCGAGACCCGAACCCGAACCCGAACCCGAACCCGAACCGAACCCGAACCGAACCCGGAACCGACCATAAACACGCAGAACCCGAACCGAGTCAGTAACCCGAACCCGAACGCCGAACCACCGAATCCAACCCGAACCCGAACCCGAACCCGAGAGCCCGAACCCGTAACCAGAACCCGGATACCCGAACCCGAACCCGAGACCCGAACCCGAACCGGGAACCCGAACCGAACCCTAACCCAACCGCACCCGAACCGAACCCGACACCCGATAACCCGAACTCCGAACCGAACCAGAATCCCGAACACGAACCAGGAAACCTCGAACCCGACCCTGAGACCCGAACCCAACAACCCAACCCCGAACCCCGAACCCGAACCCGGGAACCCGAACGCCGATAACGAACCCGAACCGGAACCGGAACCCAACCGAACCCGAACCCGAACCCGAACCCGAACCTACCTCCGAAGCCCGTAACCCGAACCCGAACCCCGAACCCGAACCCGATAACCCGAACCCGAACCTCGACCCGAACCGAACCCGAAATCTACGAACCTCGAAACCGAACCCGACCCGAAAAGAACCCGTAACCCAACCGAACACGATAACCCGAACCGAACAGAACCCGAAAACCGAACCCGAACCCGAACCCGAACCCAGAAACCCGAGACCCGAACCCGACCCGAACCCGAACCCAACCGAACTCCGAACTCGAACCCGAAGCCCGAAACCCGAACCCGGAACCCGCACCGGAACGCACCCGAGAACCAGAACCTAACCGAAACCCCCGAACCCGAACCCAACCCGAACCCGAACGAAACCCGAACCCGAACCCGAACCCGAACCCTAACCCGGAAACCCGTAACCCGAACCCGAAAACCCCGAACCCCGAACCCGAACCCGAACCCGAACCCCGACCGAACCCCGAACCGAACCCGAACCCGAACCCAACCCGAACCCGAACCCGAACCCTGAACCCGAACCCCGAACCCGAACCCGAACCCGAACCCGAACCCTAACCGAACCCGAACCCGAACCCGAACCCCCCCCGAACCCGAACCCGAACCCGAACCCGAACCCGAACCCGAACCCGAACCCGAACCCGAACCGAACCGAACCCGAACCCGAACCGACCCGACCCGAACCCGAACCCGAACCCGAACCGAACCCGAACCCGAACGCCGAACCCGAACCCGAACCGAACCCGAACCCGAACCCGAACCCGAACCCGAACCCGAACGAACCGAACCCGAACCCCCAACCCGAACCCGAAACCGAACCCGAACCCGAACCCGAACCCGAAACCGAAACCGAAACGAACCGACCCGAACCCGAACCGCCAACGCCGAACCGAACCCTGAAACCGAACCCGAACCGAACCCGACCGAACCCGAACCCGGAACCCCCGAACCCGAACCCGAACCCGAACCCGAACCCGAACCCGAACCCGAACCGAACGACCCGAACCCGAACCCGAACCCCCCGAACCCGAACCCGAACCCGAACCCGAACCCGAACCCGAACCCGAACCCGAAACCCGAACCCGAACCCTAACCCGAACCGAACCGAACCGAACCGAACCCGAACCGACCCGAACCGACCGAACCCGACCCGAACCCGAACCCGAACCGAACCCGAACCCGAACCGAACCCGAACCCGAACCCGAACCCGAACCGAACCAAACCCGAACCCGAACCCGAAACCGAAACGAAACCGAACCCGAACCCGAACCGAACCCGAACCCGAACCCTAACCCGAACCCGACCCGAACCGAACCCAACCCGAACCCCCGAAACGAACCCGAACCCGAACCCGAACCCGAACCGAACCGAACCCGAACCCGAACCCGAACCCGAACCGAACCCGAACCCGAACCCGAACCCGAACCCCGAACCGAACCCGAACCCGAACCCGAACCGAACCGAACCCGACCCGAACCCGAACCCGAACCCGAACCCGAACCCGAACCCGAACCCGAACCCGAACCGAACCCGAACCGAACCCGAACCGAACCCGAACCCGAACCGAACCCCGAAACCCGAACCCGAACCCGAACCCGAACCCGAACCCGAACCCGAACCCGAACCCGGAACCCGAACCCGAACCCTGAACCGCCGAACCCGAACCCGAACCCGAACCCGAACCCGACCCGAACCCAACCCCAACCCGAACCCGAACCCGAACCCGAACCCGAAACCCGAACCCGAACCCGAACCGAACCCGAACCGAACCCGAACCCCGAACCCGAACCCGAACCCGAACCCGAACCCGAACCCGAACCCAACCGAACCCGAACCGGACCCGAACCGAACCCGAACCCACCCGAACCCGAACCCGAACCCAACCGAACCCGAACCACCCGACCCGACCCGAACCCGACCGAACCCGAACCGAACCCGAACCCGGAACCCGAACCGAAACCCGAACCCGAACCGCGAACCCGAACCCCCGAACCCCGAACCCGAACCCGACCCGAACCCGAACCCGAACCGAACCCAACCCAACCCGAACCCGAACCGAACCGAACCCGAACCGAACCGAACCCGAACCCGAACCCGAACCGAACCCGAACCCGAACGCCCCGAACCCGAACCCGAACCCGAACCCGAACCCGAACCGAACCCGAACCCGAACCCGAACCCGAACCCGAACCAACCGAACCCGAACCCGAACCCGAACCGAACCCGAACCGAACCCGAACCCGAACCCGAACCGAAAACCGAACCGAACCGAACCCGAACCCGAACCGAACCCGAACCCGAACCCGAACCCGAACCGAACCCGACCGAACCCGAAACCCGAACCCGAACCCGCCGAACCCGAACCCGAACCCGAACCCTCACCCTGAACCTAACCCGAACCCGAACCCGAACCCTAACCCTAACCCTAACCTAAAAAAAAACCTAAAACCTAAACCTAACCCCTAACCCTAACACCTAATGGAACCCCCTTGAGTGCCTGGGTATCTTAAAGATTGGAGATGGACAGTGCATAACTCACCCCTGGACATCAGTTTGGGGCGTGAGGTTCTTTTCACCCTAACCCAAACTACAGCGAGATGCTGTGGGGGAGGCTGTTGTATTTTCACAACCTAACCCCGATTTTAGGGTTAGGGGTTAGGTTGTGAAAATACAACAGCCTCCCCCACAGCATCTCGCTGTAGTTTGGGTTAGGGTTAGGGTTAGAGTCAGGGTTGGGGTTAGGGTTAAAATCAGGGTTAGGGTTAGATTCAGGTTAGGGTTAGAGTCAGGGTTAGGGTTAGAATCAGGGTTAGGGTTAGATTCAGGGTTAGATTTAGATTTAGATTTAGATTTAGATTTAGATTTAGATTTAGGGTTTAAATTCAGATTCAGATTCAGATTCAGATTCAGGGTTAGGGTTAGATTCAGATTCAGATTCAGATTCAGATTCAGATTCAGATTCAGGGTTAGGATTAGGATTAGGATTAGGGTTAGGGTTAGAGTCAGGGTTAGGGTTAGGGTTAGGGTTAGAATCAAGGTTAGGGTTAGAGTCAGGGTTAGGATTAGGATTAGGGTTAGGGTTAGATTTAGGGTTAGGGTTAGATTTAGGGGTAGAATCAGGGTTAGAATCAGGGTTAGGGTTAGATTTAGGGTTAGGGTTAGGGTTAGGGTTAGGGTTAGGGTTAGGGTTAGGGTTAGATTTAGGGTTAGGGTTAGGGTTAGAATCAGGGTTAGGGTCGATTACGGTTGGGGTTAGGGTTAGGGTTAGAATCAGGGTTAGATTACGGTTAGATTACGGTTGGGGTTAGGTAAGATCAGGGTTAGGGTTAGGGTTAGGGCTAGGGTTACTCTGTGCCTGAACATAAATTGGAGACCCTCGCAAGATTCTTACACCTAATAATTTGGTTAGGGCTAGGGTTAGGGTTAGGGTTAGGGTTAGGGTTAGGGTTAGGGTTAGGTTAGGGTTAGGGTTAGGGTTAGGGTTAGAATCAGGGTTAGATTACGGTTAGATTACGGTTGGGGTTAGGTAAAATCAGGGTTAGGGTTAGGGTTAGGGTTAGGGCTAGGGTTACTCTGTACCTGAACATAAATTGGAGACCCTCGCAAGATTCTTACACCTAATAATTTGGCCACCCTCTCAAGACTCTAAACCCAAAACCTAAAGGGAGACACCTTTAAAAATGTTAAACACCATAATCAAAAGCCAGGGTCTTTAGCAGACTGGAGATGGGTTAGGTTTCGCTTGGAGTGTGAGATTCTTATTCCCCTAACGCGCCAGGAACAAGGGGCCAACCCACTTAATCACCAACCCTAAAGAGCAAGGAACGAGGGGCACCTCCCTTTAGCACCATTACCAACCAGGCCAAGGAACAAGGGGCACCCCTCTTATGCACCAGCACCAACCAGGCCAAGGAACAAGGGGCATCCCCATCATGCACCAGCACCAAACAGGCCAAGGAACAAGGGGCATCCACCCTTATGCACCAGCACCAAACAGGCCAAGGAACAAGGGGCATCCAGCCTTATGCACCAGCACCAAACAGGCCAAGGAACAAGGGGATCCACCCTTAGTCATAAAACCCTGCTTTGAACAAAACCATACACACATTAAAAATGTATTCAAAACAGATGTCACGGGGTGACGTGAAGCAGAACTATTTTTGCCCAATGTTGTTTCCCTGTGGGAGTGATTTCGATGTAATACCAGGCCGGTTCCGGGTTCTTCCGAGTAAACAGTCCGGCCGGGCTTAGTAAATGGGGAAATGAGCGTCAGCTGTGTAACGAGCGGAGATTGAGCCGCGAGAGAGACATGTATTCGCGAGGGGGATTATAAAAGGACATGTTTGTGTAGAGAGAGGACATCACACAGAGCGGTCACACAGAGTAGTCACACAGAGCAGTCACACAGAGCGGGGAGAGACTGGACATGAGGAAGAAGGAGCCTTAAATCAGCGGTTCTATGGATCTGGATCCATGAAGGCAGACAATACTAACAGAGGAAGAGCGGTAGTGGATCTACGTTCCTTCGTCAAGCAGTTAAGTGTCATCTGTAATTCTTATTAGGAAACCTAATGCCTTCAGTACCCGCTGTGTACAACAGTTGGTGAAACTACCCCAGAGTTTATTGAAATCTGGTTTGAAGCCTCTAATGCCAGCTGTGTGTTCGTAGTACATTTACATTTAGATACATTATTTACGCTTTTATCCAAAGCGACTTACAAAGAGTTTAGGAGCAATAAGCAATATGTCATACAGGAGCCATAATACATTAAGTGCCAATACAAAGTTACTGGTTTCAACAAAAGCTGGACCACTACCTGTTGAGAGAAAGGGTTAGTTTTTTTTTTTTTTCTCATTTGTCTGTCAAGTATTCACAGAAGAGATGGGTTTTAAGTAGTTTTTTAAATGTTGTGAGAGATGTGGTTGAACGGACAGAGTTAGGAAGAATGTTCCACCAGGAAGGAGTTGTGAATGATAACGAGCGGGAGTTAGGGTTAGGGCTTTTTGGGCTGTTGGAAGACGAGGCATGCTGCTGCGTTCTGAACCAGATGAAGCGGTTTGATAGCCTTTGCAGGAAGACCAGCTAGGACAGCATTGCAGTAGTCCAACCTTGAGATTACCAGGGCCTGGACAAGAAGTTGTGCCGCATGCTCAGTGAGATAGGGTCTGACCTTTCTAATGTTGAAAAAGGCATATCGGCATGACCGTGTTGTCTTTGCAATGTGATCATTGAAGGACAGCTGTTCATCAAATATGACTCCGAGGTTCCTGGCTGTTTTGGAATGGGTGATTGTGTTATTGCCAAGATGGATGTTGAGATCTTGTTGGACCGTAGGGTGTGCCGGAAACACGAGTAGTTCTGTCTTGGCAGGGTTCAGCTGGAGGTGATGCCCTTTCATCCAAGCTGAGATGTCCTCGAGGCAGGCTGTAATGCGAGCTGCTACAGTGGTATCGTCTGGATGAAACGAGATGTAGATATGGGTGTCGTCGGCATAACAGTGATACGAAAAGCCATGTGCCTGTATGATGGGTCCCAAGGATGTTGTGTAGATGGAAAAAAGCAGCAGTCCAAGCACCGACCCCTGAGGGACCCCAGTGATCATGTGGTGAGCAGTGGACAGCAAGCCCCTCCATGACACCCTGAAGGATCTGTCGGAAAGGTAGGATTTGAACCAGCGGAGGGGAGAGCCTGAGATCCCTAGCGATGACAGGGTTGCTAGCAGTATCTGGTGATTGACAGTGTCAAACGCTGCAGATAGGTCTAGCAGAATCAGGACCGAGGATTTAGATTCTGCCTTGGCTAGCCGCAGTGCTTCTGTGATCGATAGCAGTGCCGTCTCAGTGGAGTGGTTTGTTTTGAAGCCAGACTGCTTGTCATCCAGTAGTTTTGTTCTGGAATAGGTAGGAAGACACCTGGTTGAAAGCTGCCCTTTCAAGTGTTTTTGCAATAAATGGGAGGAGAGAGACAGGTCTGTGACTGTCGGGAGTAGAAGGGTCCAATGTTGGTTTCTTCAGTAGGGGCGTGACCTGGGCCTGTTTGAATGTGGATGGAAAAGTGCCGGTGAGCAGGGAGGTGTTGATGATGTGTGTGAGTGCAGGTGTGAGCGTGCTGGATATGGCCTGAAGGAGATCGGAGGGGATTGTGTCAAGGCGACAGGTGGTGGGGTGGCTGGAGAGAAGCCTGGTGACTTCAGTGTCCGTAAGTGGGGTGAAAGAGGAGAGTTCGATGGTTGGAGTGTGGGAGGTGTTTCCCGAGGTCTGATGTACCGAGAATTGTTTGCTGATGGATGATGTTTTGTCAGTGAAAAATACAGCGAAGTCTTCCGCAGTCAATGATGAAGTGGGCGGAGGAGGATTAGGGCAAAGAAGAGAGTTAAATGTCTTGAAAAGCTGTCGAGTGTTGGGTGCATTGCTTACCTTGGTGGTATAGAAAGACATTTTAGCTGTGGTAACACTAGCAGAGAAAGAGGAGAGTAGTGACTGGTAGTCCCCTAGGTCTGCAGGATTCTTGCGCCATTTCCTTTCAGCAGCCCTGAGTGTACTACGTTGTTCACGGATGATGTCAGACAGCCAGGGGCAGGGGGGAGTGGCACGGGCCGGTCTGGCGGACAGAGGACAAAGGTTATCTAGACAGGATGTAAGTGTTGAGCATAAGGTGTCCGTGGCAGTGTCAGCATCTAGAGATGCAAAGTTGGAGGGAAGAGAGGATGTCACTCTAGCAGAGAGTGTGCTAGGGGAGAGAGAGCGAAGGTTCCGTCTAAAGTGAACGGGTGGTGGTGTTGGTGTAGTGCATGTAGGAAGGAGCATGTTGAAAGTGATGAAGAAGTGGTCCGAGATGTGAAGAGGTGTGACTTGAATGTTATCTGTGGTGCAGTTACGGATGTAGATGAGATCCAGCTGGTTTCCAGATCTGTGAGTACTGGCTGTGACGAGGCACGTGAGGTCGAACGAGGCGGTGAGGGTGTGGAAGGCGCTAACAACTAATATAGCAAAGCACCTGAAAGACAGACACCCGGATCTATATAAAACATTTCAAGAGATTGGTAACTGTTCTTATTTTAACATTACTGAAACATTAACCAAGATGGCCTAGTATTGTTGCTGATATGAGTGTTGTCTCGTTTTTTAACCGTAATTCTTAAAGTTAATATAGTCCGACTGAGGAATCTTTAACTGTGAATCTTTAAATACTTTAACTGTGGTCAAATGTAAATTAACTTTGTGCTTATTAACTTAATTCAAAAAATGATTACTTAAATTCTGTCATTTGTCTTCATGTCGATCCAGTGAGCATTGTTTTCGCGTGTGATGCGCACGTTTGCGTGTGTGGATCGGTGATATGTGAATCCGGCATTAAAGTCTGTTCATCAAATAATGTTATGTATTAACCAGCATTTATGAACGATGAGCAATGCATTTGCTACAGTATATTTTTAATCTTTGATGGTATGTAATAAAATACAACGGATCATGTTTGCTCTGGTCCAATGAAAAAAAATATTAACAGATAGAACTTTGGATTTTAATTAGTACATGTATTAGTAAATGTTAGTTTAAATTAACTTTTAACTAAGATTAATACATGTTTTGGAAGTATTTTTCACTTTTTTTTACTTGCACTTTAGGCTTTTGAACAAGTGCATTCAAGACCTCAAGACATTTTTGTTCATGTAAAATATACCTCATTGTCATATTTATCTTTAAATAATAATAATAATAAAATACCCCTTAATGTTGTGGCAGTTTTTTCTCCGTGGTATCGAAAATGTATCGAATATCGATATTTTTCAAGGTGTATCGAAGTTAGAAATTCCAGTATCGTGACAACACTAGTGTGGAATATTTCCAGTCATTGGTGATAAGCAAACCTGTGCCTCCTCCTCTTCGTGTGAGAGAAGGAGTAGTTTGTGGAGAGAGCAGCGTTTGTGGCTGAGTCCTTCAGGACGAATCCAAGTCTCAGTAAGACCAGATGTGAATGTCAGACGGTTGGCAACGCTGATGAAGTCAGTCTTGTTCACAGCTAGTTTGGTGGATGAAACGCAGCTCTGTGGCTCTTCAGAGCACAATCCAAGATCACAATTCCTTCCCCCTTGCCCCTTATGTGGAGTCACGCAGGTTCACAGTAGAGAGCATAGTGAGATGTAGAGTCGCAGGTTTTCACTAGTCGGTCTTCAAGTCGAGGCTGAAGCCGCCTGAGACGCGCTTACCGCGACAGCGCAGAGTAGTGATGCGCGGATGGTGGTTAAATCGGATGGCGGATGAATCGGATGGCGGGGCGGGGGTCGGATAATAAAAAAATACTTCAATTGCGGGTGGGTCGCGGGTGGATGAGATCATATATAAATATTACTACATTTCTAAAAATTAAAATGGTGTCTTAATGCTTTTTCATCAGGCAGACACTAATTTGCACTCATTTAAAAGAAATATGCGCGTGCCGGCGGAAGAGAGGGGGGTCCATTTCTTAAAGCAGAAATGGAGGCGAAACAGATCCGGCAGGGTGGGAGAATTAAAAACAAAAACAGAAATAAAGAAAGAAAGAAAGAAGAAAGAAGAAAGAAAGAAAGAAAGAGAAAGAAAGAAAAGTACCGTGTGGGAGCGTTTTAGCGAAGTGGTTAACGAGGATCAATCAAGTGCTGGGTATGTGATATGCAACGACTGTGAGGCACTGTGTGTGTGTATGAAAGCCACAAGTGCTTGAATATGGTACATCATGTGTGTGCTAAATCGAAAGATTAGTTTAAGCATTTGCAGACATAGACAGTAAATGTACCGTTATCCAGTCATTCGTGTGTGTTTGTGTGTTGCAGACTTGCAGTGACAGAAACGGCGATATTCAAAGTCTGAAGGGAGTAAAGCCTGTGTTTATTTTATTAAGAGAATGTAGGATAATCTGGCCAAAGACAAACTTTTTTTTTTTAAAGCATTTTATCGATCATCATATTATTTTACCTTCAGAGATTGGCAGATTAGTTCTAATGTCACTGAATCTGACCACATCATGCTCAAAACAAAGAATTACAGTAATTATAGTGACGATCGGGTGCGGATATCTATATCAGAGAAAATTATACATGCGGGCGGGTGGCGGGTGGATCATTTATTTGAAGCACCGGTTGCGGGTGACATTTTAGCTCATCCGCGCATCTCTAGCGCAGAGGCACTGCTTAAGTATGTTTGAGATTAGCGCGAACAGAATACAGCTGGAACACGCCTTCTCGATTAGCAAAACAAAGTCTGAACGACTTGAATGGGCCACGGATCACACGGCGATCAACTAGCTCGGTGCTTTTAAGTGCAAACTTATAATGTCAAGCCGTAACGAGCGGCTAACGGCAATTTCAATTCAGTACAATTGCAACAAAAACGCTAACAATTTAGCAATCAGTCAACGAATCATTAAATAAACAAGCTCAAATAATCTTAACTAACAACAGGCAACAGTCCAGTTCAACAGTTAAAACAAAGTAACGGGGTAAATAACAGACTCACGCACTACAGCAGACTTTTGATGACTTGTTCGCTTCTCCCATAAATTGGCAATCCGCTTGAATATACCGTATTCACCCTGATACATGTGACTACCATAAATGATGAAGTGGTTGCGACCATTAGGCTACACATCACAGATCAAATCAATTTTAGTCTGTCCATCGGAAGAGTCTGAGCCTAAAACATTTCCAATAAACAAATAATATAAACTTAAATACAACAAAGTTACACTGATAATATAGACTTCAAGAGTGGTGTTTACCTTTCATTCACAATAGAACTGTCGAGTGTTAACCCAAAAAGTCAGATGAGGTCAACACGCTAAAGTCCCCGTGAACCGGAAGTTGTGATCGTTTTCACTTCCGTACTCTGACACATTTCCGAGTGAAAAGGAATGTAAAGGTTGAAAATTTGTGGCCGTGACTTGCGTTTTTTACTGCGAATTGATTGGATGTGTAAGAACAGATGCTGCATTTTGAAATGAAGCTGGCAGCATCTGACAGTTGAAGGGGAGGAGTTAACGGATGCTCCGCCCAAACCGTCTAATTTACGTCATTACAGATTTCAGGGCGAACTGCATTTTTCACATTTTAACTGAAGATTTTGAGGGTACATGAATTTTAAAAAGAAAATAACCCACATTGATAAGCTATTTACTATAAACGCTGCAATATTGTCACTTTTAATTTCACTGGGACTTTAACATTCCTCTCTAAAACAAACCAAACAAGCAAATGGATGTTCAGAGCCTTAAAAAAAACCTAAAACCCGGATTTCGTTTTCAATAACTAATCATTACCTAAGAACTTTCAGCCAATCAGCTTTCAGAATCAATGTAGTAGTGAGTCATCAAACCTGCTTGTTACAGCGGGTGGTAAGAAACTGTTAATTGAGCTGAAATATGGACATTGTTTAAATAAACAGATTTGAAAACGAGTGAAAAGTCTGTGGTAAATCTGTGTTAATAGTGGAGGATGTAATACAGATGAGTAGATGGAAGGTGGCGCTCTACTTTCACTTATAATACATGTTTGTGTCGCTCACGCAGTGTCCACTAGAGGTGTGTGTGTCGCGCCTATCAAGAGAGAAGCTCCCGCGATGTTTGATCAGTTTTATGAAAAAACTCCCTCGCTGATGCCTCTGTGTTAAAGCTGTTAGAATGTGTATGATGTTTCATTTAATCCACGATGTTTCTTTACACAGCCGTGTTAATGTATCTCTTTGTCTATTTAAATTGCCCAATAAAGACCGGAAAAAAATGACGCGCTTCGATTCCCTTACAAACTCCACGATTCCTGTGAGTTTAACACGTTTATGGCTGCGGGAAGAAAACTCTTCCCAATCAAAGCGCACCTTTTTTTGAGGTAACTGTCTACATGCGACCCGAGGGCAAAAATATAAAACATGGGTTAAGGGGATGACTCAAGTTCCTTATTATACCTTTGCCCATGCGAATGACAGAAGTCTCTATAAGAGCTGAAAAATTAGGAGTAGAAAGACCAATCATTTTTGTAGAGATCTTTGAGATATTAAAGAGCTTATTTCTGTTCTTACAAGAGAGCATGTAGAAATAACAAGTGACACAATACAGGATAATGGATTCAATAAGACTGCGATATAATAACAGCAAAAAAATGTGGTTTCACTGAAAAGAGCTTCAGCTTGCGCAAATCATGGAGTCTCTGTTGACAGCGTTTACACACATCTGTGACTTGGTGGTCAAAGCTAAGTTTATTGTCGAAAGTAATGCTCCGGTATCAAGGTGTCAACAATTTCCACTAACTGTCCATTAATCTCTACAGGACAGCGAGAGGTTGGGAGCTTGCGCCGAGTGTCTACAATAAGTTACTTTGTCTAAGTGACATTGAGAAGAAGGTGCATGTCCATAAACCAACGAGTAAAGTGAACAAGACTGATGATATGCTGTAAATGATTCCTTATCATTAAGACGGGCGAGTATGGCTGTATCATCCGAATATTTAAAATTCCTCGTAGAAAGGGAGGGACTGAAGCAGACATTGGTGTACAGTGTAGATGTAATTTCACCCAACAACATCCATTGTCAACTTTAAAGAATAACACTGCGATCCACGGTAGTGTAAATCTATTTTATTTGGATTGATGCATCAACCAAACAACCAGCAAAAACTTCAGTGTACAGTGAAAATATTCAGTGAAAATAAGTATAATAATGAAATAATACATTGTCATTATTTAAAAATAAAATACATTAACAAGAATATTACTTTAAGAATACTATATTACATATATTTTATTACTAAGAGTAGCCTACAAATATTATTTCCAATACAGCTTCATAACACTACTATTTTTAGAGTAAAATTAGGCGACTTAACACATTACTTATTAACTTGGATCCATCTACAGCACTTGCAGTAAATGAAACGTTAGATTTATAACAGTATTTGTAATATTCAGCGCAACATTTCTTAACACCATATTTCTGTAACGACCTCTAGGGGCAAGCTGAACAGAAAGAGTAACCTACACACCAGAATGGGAATTCAAATGTTCAGAATTTAAAACTGATAATATAATTTATAATACAACGCCAGCAACTTAGCAGCGACACAAAGCCGCCACCGCACGGAGCTGTGGAAAAGAATTGTGTTTTAGATGTTGAGGGAAATGATTACAGCACAGAGACATATAATAGAGTTTCAGGTCTTTTACTACTGAAGTTCCATCGGCACTCGTTTCAAACGGTTTGTCTTCTTCTGCAATGGAGTTTCGGGAATGAGTTCTGGCTTTGTGCTGAAGTCGCTGCACCACAAAACATGAAAAAAGACATTGCATGAAATAACACAACAGTGCAGAACTGCATGACAAGCTCCTCCACGGACTGTGCAGTCTCACCTGGAAAACATCCGGGTCTCAACTGCTTGATCTTCTTACTGCTCATCAATCTCATTGGTAAACATGGAGGATCGAGTCGAGTGGCATCCGGCAAAGAAGTCATGAAGGCGTCCCTGTCAAAAAACTCGGTCAGGATTTTCAGTATTGAAAATGCAGTAAGAGATCTTTATAACAAGACAGAAAAAAAAGAAGCCCACCAACACAAAGAATATAGTTTTGTCCTGTTAAAAAAATGTTGCTTTCATAACATGAAGACTTATGCATCTAATGGTTTCTCCTTAATTACCAGAGAACGCGGACAGTTAACCTTACGGTCGCTGAACACGCCTTCACGATGACCAAAACAAGCCTGAATGACATGAATGACCCTCGTGTCGAAACAGCGATCTACTAACACAGCGCTTTAAGTGCACAAAACACCACGACAGTTCACAGTACCCGACGGAAGAAAACGCCAACACTTTAGCAGTCACCCATCGACCAGATTAAACAAACAAAACAAGCTAAATTACAACGAACAACAAGGTGTTGAGCAGACTATTGCGTCTCCCATGTAAATGCATAACTTACTGTTACTTCGCCTACTAAATTTGATGTCTTATACTTGAACGACATAAATCCGCAATCTGTTAAAAACCATAAACCAAAACGTCATACCGATCTCAGTAAAAAAAACATATGCCCAAGTGTTGTTCGACGGATTAAGATCTACAATTAATCGAATATTTATACAGCAAAAACACTGCACCACAACATTATCATATGAATACAAAATGAAGTGTGTTAATTGCAGAATTCTTTTCTAATGATAGTAGCATTAAACATCACCTCCTCAGCCATTACACACGGTTTCGGCGCAAAATCTCAGCTCCTTAAGAGCAGAAACTCATTTTAAAACCCTTTCCACTACTTTATTCTAAACCATTAGAATATAAATACGCATTTTCCCTTCGATACGATAACGTCTTGTTTTTAACCATCTGCTCGTTTTTAAGAGTTTAAATTGCGCTCCGTCTAATCTAAAGCCACTTTCAGCTGACTGTGGGCGGAATCAGAAATTCTCCTTCACAGCTACAAACAATTCAAGGGCTGGTGGGGTGTTTCTCAAACGCAAGGACGCGTCCTAACTAGAGCAGTCCTTCCAAGGGTTGATGGTTCGAGACGGCCTAGTGAGAGCTCATGGCAACGTCATCATAACTGTTCCGCCTCCGCTGTTACTTTAAAGAGAAAGTCATGTGTGAGCAAAGAAAAATAAATCAAATCATAGACAGAGCACCTCCTACTGTTCATTTTATTTTCACTCGTGCATACAAAGCAACAGTTCATTTTTATGTGGAGAAGAAATAATAAATACACGTAAGTGTGGCAGAGGGTCAATGTGATTGGTCAATTAAACCAGGTGGTGTTGAGCCGAGTCTGATTTTTTATGCTGGTGTCCATCTTCAGAACCTCTCTGATGGCCATGGTGGCGTACGTAGAGGGCGGCAGTGAAAACTCCATCTTAAGCACTTGATATTTCCCCTCTGTATACAAGAACACACAATCATGAGCCACAGACACACACAGCAGACGCATCAAGTCAATGATAGAGATGCAGCAGACCTTTGAGGTATACTGGAGCCGGTCTGTTTTCTAGTTTCTCCACATCTGTGTGAACGAGAGGCACGCGTGGATCGTCATAATGAATCAACTCCCTTTGAAGAAAGAAAAAGAGACAGACACGTGGAGAAGTAATTATAAATACAAAGTAGGTATGCCTAATAAACTGAGATCAGTTGTGCCAGTGCTGAAGACCGAGCACAGATGAACGAAGCTGTTATTTACCAGCGGACGTCACTGGGCCGTATGACGACTCTTCTGTAAGCGCCGGCGAGAGAATAATCACGAACTTTGTGTCTCATGTTACTGATGTCCAGATTATCAGCGCTCAGCATCTCGCTGTAGCACTGACCCACTGTCAAACACAAAACTAAAATCAATTTAAACTGTAAACAGGCCTAAGAAAACCTACTACTGAGAAACAATCCAAGATTTCCCATAATGCAACACCTCATTAACTTCTAAATGCAGTTGCAAGAATGCACAAGGACTTTCGGTTTCTTTGCGTGACGTTGCTCTGAAATCTTTGAATTCTTCACATTCTAAGTAAAGTCACATTTAATGGCGCTCATTCTGTTTGAAGTGAAAGTGGACGGATGAACATCACTGACCGCTGTGAGTGGGGTAGATGACATCAAACCCGGGGAGTGGCATCACCACATCATGAATGGAGTGTTTCTCTGCTTCATCATCTGACAACACGTAAGCGCTGCCTGAAACGACACAACACAATTCATGTACAGCTGACACACACACACAAACACTTCATGTGCAGCTGACACAATCATGAAAACAGCACAGTCACAACACACACTAACCCCCCTTGAGTATCAAATCTCCCCCCACTGCCTTCAGACCGAACTCTTCCACACGTTTGCTGACCATCGAGTTCCACACGTAACTCTGATAACTGTGGATGTACATCAAGCGGTTGTTGCGAGGGATCTAAAAGAAAATCAGATGAAAAAAGAGAATGAGCGAGTAGAACAGAGAGACATTCAGTGGTGTGTGCACGTGTGCGAATCGTCTCCTCACCAGTCCAAACGCTGTGATGATGTTGTTTGAGCCGTACATCACCAGACCCCTCAGTAACTGACCCTCCACACACCGTTTGACTGGAAGTTTCTTCAGAGCAGCTTCTGGGTCCTGAGAACGTGCCCACTCTTCTCTGCACTTCACCAGATAACCTTTCTCCGCTGGACATCCAGGAGACATTTATACACCTGCTTCATTAAACTCGTTATATTCAATATCATCATTTCAACGTGTGATGCCCCAGAAAAGTTTACAGTTTAGGGTTGATTACACCCACATGTTATGTCATCATCTTGGAAAAATGACAGCTAGAACGTGTCAGACAACACACGACTCGAGCACTCAAAATGAAATGACACTCAAGCCTTAAAGTTAGGAATGACGTGTACTGGTTTACACAAACATTGGTTAGGTTGCATCTCATGTCAATCTCGCTCTTCTTTAAATGCTTAAGTGAGGGTTATGTTGCAAAATGGCGCTCGTGATGAGAGCGATGTGTCTGACCTCCAGGACGAGGTTTCAGGATGAGATCCACCACCTCCTTCCAGTTGTTCTGTAATATTGCCCTGTGAATGATAGCAGACATCAAGTAGTTACTCATGTGACGCATGTCCATGTTTTGTGGCGATCGGCTACGTTCTCACCTGCCGATCTGATGCGTGGGGATGGCCGTGGTCCCAAAACGCTGCATGCCGTAGTAGTTGATAAAGCCCGTGTCCCTCAGTGAGCTCATGGCACGCTCCACCTGCTCCTGTGACCCCGAGATGTTCCTGTGGGGATACAGCACACTTCTCACACACTCACGTCTGTTCATATTCATCAGAGCAGACCACACAAACTTCACTGATATTATATACACTGATATACATGTCATATACACAATGGTCCAAAAATCAGAAACATCCATCATACAAGTAATCCAAAACGACAGAAGTGAATTCAAACAACTCATTGGTTGTGTCTGTCATTGTGGGACATCGATGTTTCAAAGTGTATACGTGTGAAGACTGTGTCATAAACAAAGTTATTTGGGATGGCGAGAGCATGAGAGAATCAGTGTTGGTGAAGGGGTCTTTCTTGTCTCGGTCTCTCGATTGCATTTGGATTTTGGTCTTGATCCTCCAGGCACATTGAGCAATGAATCGGCCAAGGCAATTTAGCACAGTCATCATGATTGTGATTGAAGGTGATACATCGTAGGATCTGAACTTCATAAAAGCTACCTGTGACTCAATTCAACTTTCAATTTTCACTGTTGCAAAGCAGCTTTACATACATTACAATTAAAAGGAAATAATGATAATAATAATAGAGATGAATCAAACAAAGATGGTATTATTGCAAGTTATTCTCTATGCATTGTACATTAGTGAAAATAAACTGACAAAAGCACTATTTTAGATTTTAAGAAACTGTCAATTATTCATTTAAACATATTCTCTTTGCTATTTTAATGTGTAATAAGAGACTTACATTTACTACTCCAGGTGATGCTTATGTGAAAATACAGTATTACAAGGTGTGGATTAGCAATGCGATACTTGTCATCACAGTTAATAATATTTGTAACTGATCCATGTTTATTTACAATATTATTATGAGCAGCGCATTAACACCATTTTGTCAGTGCTGGAAACATAACAATATACCAGAGAAATTAGCAAAAATACCATACGAATAATTTACATTTATGCATTTGGCAGACACATTTATCCAAAGCAACTTACATTGCATGATATTATACATGTGTGTTTGACTATATGCAATCCCTGGGATCGAAGCCATGACCCTGGCGTTACTTCCACAAGTAAAATGTAAGATGGTTATGTTTAAGGAGTACAAACTCCAGCAAGTCTCCCAGTGACAACAGTGGCAAGCAACCTAAGCTCCACTTTTCATGTATGCGTGTGTAAAAGTGGTCTTTCATTTGGCGAAGCAAACAGCATAGATCGATAAGAAGAGAACAATCAAAGGTACACTTTAGACTTCTATGTTAATCGTTGCAGAGGGTTTTCACAAATATGAGCACGATTACAAATGTGACATTTCAAAACTTGCTGCAAGTTGTTGAAAGTTGACCGAGTACGCACATCTAGTGTATTCAGAGGTTTCTGCATTTGCAGGACAAATGGTAAGTGATAAAACATCAGAAATTTGTCATTTAAGCTCCTTAGTGTTTGTACTTGCTCAAAGAGTATGGGCTTGTTAAGCCTGACGTCACGCACCACCATATATGGAAGGTCATATAATGTTTCTGGGCCCAAACCCTCAATAAGATGCTATAGGCAACCTTTACCCTATGCTATTATATTCTAATGGCGAGCTGTAAATCTATCAGAAAAAATCACGATCCTAACCTTTATCTTCACAATGAAATCCCACATGGCCAGTAAGCGATTTATTTTTCTTAATTTATTCAAATATTGATGTTGGAGACTCCGTGAGACTGGTGACTGTAGTGTATACTTTGAGTTAATATATTTTGTGCTGGCTGGACCAATGAACAGCTTGTTTTGCCCATACAGTATCTTACCATTTCAGCCGATCCAAACTGGTTTTCACAAAGCGTCGTTACAACACTACATACTGTATGAAGCGAAGTGCAGCAGGTTTACGACAGACACACCTGAGGATGACAGTGAAGTGATTTCCCTGCAGTTCTCCCAGTTTTAATGGACGATTCTTGTAGCAGAAATTTCCCAGCTTCAGATTCATGAGGCACTTGTTCAGATGAGCTAATCGTTCAGCGCTGATCCTGTAAAGATCAGTCATTAAAAAAATGTTTGCACCAATATCATCTTGACTTGAGGAGAGAGAGAAGCACGGAGGCGGATTTACTCACTTCAGAACTGCGATCTCCTGCACCGTCACGGCCCGCTTGTCTTTAGTGCCCATGTACGAGAACATGTTGGGTCGGACCCTACCAAGAACAACAGGATGAAAACAGACAGACCTTGAATCCGTTTACACACATTAGCATTCAACACTCGGACCACTGACTTCCTCTGCTTTCATCAGCACACATTTACTCGGGTCACAGACAGACCTGAGGAACTTGGAAAGGACGTTGATGGCATCCATGGTGTCCTTGTTCTCTTTATAGAGCACAAAATGGCAGAAACTTCCACGATTCTTTGGCCAGGAATGTTTTCGAGGGGCTACGACAGGACAAATAAAAAGAAAAACATTCAAGTCAAGAGTCATTTCATGATCAGACAATTCAATGTCTTAAGATTGAACATTCCTGCATAACGCGCCTTCCATTTCAAACGTGAGCGCTGAAAAAAAACAACACCAACACAGAACCCGTTTTAGCTGAAAATGTTTTATTTGATGGATCAATCGCTCACGCACTAAACCGGTGACATTACGATACACAACGACACACTCATACTTTCAACTGTCGTCTCGTCTGAACAAGAGAATGAATTCAAGCTGTCATTTTATTTGCAGCTGCATTCTGTTATCTACACTACAGACACGTGTGTTCAATGAATGAACGGCAAATGTGTCAAAATGACAAAATATTGAAGCATCAACAATACAGCTCAACAATTTTAGAACACTGGAGTGAAATGTTTCTTATTGTCTTAAACAGCTTTTCATCTGTAGGGGTATGCTTCAATTACTTTCATAGAGAAAACAGAATGGTGCACGCAGAAATGTTTTATCATTACAAAGCTAAAGATTTATTTCTTAAAAATGTGGATGACATTGACTGAATAATGAAGAAAGGGCAGCTAATAAGAGCACAAGACAGATGTCGAGTCTTTGGGTAGCGTTTAGTGTACACGTTGTAAATGAAACAGTCTTGTTGGCCTCGTGGTTAGTCCACCAACATACAGTGCTAGTGCGCTCATGGAGGCCCGAGTTCAAATCCCGTATCGCGTACCCTTTTACACAGTGCTTTCCTGTCAGTTCTTCACTGTCCCGTCCTAATAAAGGCATTAATAGCCCATAAATATTACTTTAGAGAGAAAAATGAAACATATCTGTTAATCAAAATCCTCTCAACTCTTCTAAAAAATTACGTTCCTTCACATAATATACCAGTGGCAGGAAAAGAAGAACATCAAAAATCTAAACCCGACCCATGAAAAGATTTTCTGTCTGTTTGTGCCGTTGCAACAGAAACATCTTACCTGCTGAGCTTCTGACCTCTGTCCACAGAAAGAGAGGAGCGTTAGAAGAACAAAAGAGCGTTACTCAAAACATGAGCCAGAGAGAAACACAGCTGAAGGCTTCACATGCTCAGATGAACGTCATGCTCAAGACAATTTCATTTGTGACACTGAATCAGTAGCGTCTGTTTTAGGAAGCTGAAGAACAACGGATGAGATCTTGGTGTTTATCTTGTACGCTCATGCACACTAAAGCTTCTGCAGACGACCAGAGGTCATTCTGAAGAGCAATCCATCAATGACTGAGCTCCGAGCGCCACTGACTGACAGAGAGCATGTTTAACAGACACCTGGAGCGCACCGCCTCCATCAATACACCCATCACAACAGATTAACATGATGACACTTGTGCACTTCAGAAAGACATCACAGAAACATCTCCGGACAGACGCTGTTATTCAGCCGCTTTCGGTCACCTATTTGTTTACACAAACACAAAGAAAAGAACGCAGGGATCTCATTTAAAGTGTTTTGGTAAAAAACAAAGACAGATCAGTGTTCTGAACGACTGTCTTATCTTACCCGATTCACAACGGTAAGCTTATAATAATGATCGGACTTCCTGTTTGTGTCATTAGGTCACGTCAGTAAACAGAAAGGAGAGAAGCAGCTAGTTTATCACGTGTCAGGATACTGTGGTGCCGTGAGAGGCAGAGAGTTGTTTGCAAAGCAGGAGATATATTACTTGTTCAGATACATGACTTGTAGGACGTGAGGTAGGCTGTATTTGAGTGTTTGTCTACACCAGGTGCGACGTGATACCCGGCGAGCTATATTCTATATTAGTAGAAATGTTTTGCGTTGCATCTGGTATAGACACAGTCATGTGTTACTGTCACGTTGGTGTACAGATCATCCGCACACAGCTGCAGTGCCAAAGCACAACCCAAGTAAAGAAAGTAACTCCACATATGAAAAGGCGACAAAGAGGCCAAACCTGCGAACTGTTACTTTAAGTTCGAAGTAGGCTGGTTTCTTTAAACACGTAAAAGAGACGCATACCTTAAAGATGCAACTTTAGCCAAGTGCTTTTACCATGCACCCATGTTGATGTACAGCATGCTTTTAACATGCCTTTACAAGCACACATGCTGCGTCCCAATTCACTTACTTATACTGTGCGCTTAAAGTATGTTCTGTTTTTGTTATGAAAAAGTATAAACATTTAAGTGCGTAGCAAAACTGTATGAACGCACTGAGAGATACTAACGCAAAACAGTGTTTTGTTAACACAAAGTGGCCGTTGTACTAACCCTCTACATTTATTAATTGAGCAAATTAAACGTTAATTTTATTAATGCAGTGTAGCGTGACTTAACCCCGCCCTCTCATGGTGAATTGTGTGTAATAGCAGCCATTTAGTGTCCATGGATTCACACTTTGAATTTTAACCATAAACGGTAGACTATCCGGGTTCTTTGAGAAAAATAATTTCAGCATACTATGGTTTGGGAATGAGGAACAGGAAGTGATTTAAACTGCAATTCATAGTCTGGCCACTAGAGACCATCTCCAAAACAGAGCAGAATCTCATCGAGCCCAACTTTACAGCTGAAAAAAACATGTTCACAGCTTGGTACAAAATATGATTTTGGTCTATATAGCTACTTTTGCCCTTCATAACAATTGTGAGGAGGTGAATATTTTCATTACCCACCCGTTAAGTGACATTAAGTAGGGATGCACCGAAAGGAAAATTCTAGGCCGAAACCGAAAACCGAAAGAGGAAACCAAGGCCGAAAACCGAAACACCGAAAGAAATTAGGCCAATTATTAGTACCCTTGCATTTATGGCTATGACTGTGTACTAACTTAACCAAAATCAAGGCATTGCAATTGCATAAATATTAAAGTTTCAAAGAATAAATCAATTACAAATTATGCAAATATTTATTTAGCACATTGCAACAATGCACAGTATAAAATAAAATTCCACCAAGATGTTTATCTTGACCCCACTCATGTGTATATTAAATAATAATGTACAGGCCTACTGGCCTGCTGAAAAGTTGTACAATTAAATGTTCTCTCATGAAAACAAAGTGCATTTAGGTCAAGTGCATTTTACATTTTTCTCTGTAGGACTACTACAAGAAAGTCTATTCAGAACAAGTGCAACTGCTTAAAGATACAACAATATTTTCTCTGTAGGCCTTCAACATAATAGTGTATCAAAACAAAGACTCCCATGGGCCATATGTTAACTGTAGAACTTTAACAACAACAAATGCACCAAGAATTGCAGATGTGCAAAGTTGATAATAAGTAGCGTAAGAATAGAATAACCAACTTATTCTGTCGTCTGAAGCGATATGATGTTCATGAACGGAATTTGGAGAAAAACATGTTTATAGTTAAGTTATGAAAATAAAAGCCCAACAGTCCAATATCACAAGTAAAAAACACTTTACAGTGGTAAGAGACTTAATCTAATAACAATTTAGTAAAAAAAAATCCTAGTGTTGAAGTCTATAAAAATACTGTACAAAACCGTTGGAATAAAACGAAAGTAAGGAAAATGGTGCAGCGCACATCTAAAGAACGAGAGCTCTGCCATTATCACTACACAAGGAAAGTGACAAACATTACGGACATCAACTAATAAGCAGTGAAGCAAGTTTTAAGTTGTTTATCATGTGCATAGTGTCTGGACTTTTGATCATCTCTTGTATGTTTTGCGATCGCGGTCCGGCTCGCGTGAGCAGTGGAGCGGGCATTACTCCTGGTGCTGTAGACAGAGCTCTGTCATCTCACGAAAACATTGTATAAAAAACTTTGCATGCCATAGTTTACACAGGACTGGCGGGAAATGTGCATTAATACTTCTTCATTCTTCATGTTATGTGGTTTAGTTTGATAGGTGAAATGTCTTTCCCGCGTCACAGCGCGACATCCGACGGGTTTTCCCAAATCGCATCACATGTCTAGTCAGTCAAATGACAACGACACGCAGATCGCTTCGCGAGCATATCACGCTGAAGGGAAACGGGGGTTTACAAATTGCCCTCATTGTAATCTGCCAAAATGACGGGCGGCCATCAGATTTTTCCGTCACTGGTAAAAAAATCTGTCAATTACAAAGAATTTTGGGGATTACGCGACCTCTGGTTCACACACGTAAAGGAGTATTGGTCGCACTCTAGAGCCCTGCGGGTGCATGCAATTTAGGAGACGCTTTAGTGCTGCGATTAAAGGAATAACGTCCGCAACAGATGCATCAAAGGAGCGGTATCTGTTTGTCTCATCACAACATTTCGGCCGTATTGATTCGGTGATGAAAGTCTTTCGGCCGAAAACCGAAAATGCACTTTTGGGCCATTTTCGGCCGAAAATTTTCGGTGGCCGAATATTCGGTGCATCCCTAATATTAAGCCTTAAAATTCTGCATAATTAAGGGCGATTACAGGTGGTTTCACCAAGCAGACACCTCAGCTCCAACCACGCCCCGCCTTTTTACTATTTTCGATTAACCGAGAGTGACTCGCAGCCGAAATAGTGACGGCAGCCACCACACACTTTCAGAATTGCCTTTCACAAACCTACGGTGACGTCACGGACACTACGTCCATGTTTTATAGTGACATACTAATTCTATTTTGGAATACGATTTAGAACGGATAGTATGCGGATTGGGACGCAGCTACAGACACTAAAAATACCCATCATAATGGATCATGGATCAGTGGACAGTACCTGACAGAGCTTTCTTTCCAGCTGCGTGATAGGCCACGATGAATCTCCTTCCCTCTCTCTCTTCAGTTTTGGTCTCCAGGCCTGGAAACAGAGTCTTCACCTCTTTGTGCAAGAGAGTGCGCTTCTCCTTCGAGTCTTCCAGCACCTGAAACATTCCCTCATCTTAACCATCCTCTCTCAAGTTACCACAGAAATAAAAGTTTCACACCAAACAAATGAATCGGCCTGCATTTACCGTTTGTGTGTAAACAACACTCTATGGCTAAACTCAACGACAGAAAATGAATTTCAATGTTACGAGCAGCATGGAGACAACAAGTCAATGACATGAGAAATGCCTTCAGAAGAAGACGATCTGTATCCGTAGTAGTGTTGTCACGATACCAAATTTCGGTAGCAGTCGGTTCTAAATGTGACGATACTTGCATTTCCCGCTATCATTTTGAGCGCTGTTGAACGGATTATGAAAGACCTCTGATTGGCCATTGTGTTTCCAAGATCATCGGATATGTCTTCGAATGGCTCCTCACCCCGCGGGAAATGCAAGTATCATCACATTTAGTACCGACTGGTACCGAAGTTTGGTATCCTGACAACCGTAATCCGTAGCAACATTACACATTGTGTTTCACGACGCTGTTGGATGAAACTTGACTTGCCTCGATGGCCACATTTCCCTCTTTGTTTTTGAAGAGTTGGAGCTCGGTCAGCTGTAGTTTCTGCTCTTCTGTCAGGACGGGACAGTCAGTGTTATCACAGTCGGTGGACGTTTCCTGCATCACACACATTCACATTTGTTTAACTAAAACTGGACTTCAAGATATTTGCTTTTATCATTTTAAATGGTTTATAAACATTGTGCTGGTTGTATTTTGTTCAAATATAACAGTTGCATAGTGTTTAAGAACTTAAACGAAACTTGTCAAGACTAACTTGCTGTTTTTTTTAAGTCATCCCATGTGCTCTTTAAAGAACACTTTTAACAAAAACAAGTGCTTCTTACAACACAAATGAGCCACATGAGTGGTAAACCTGTAATACAGCTACAAACACCAATCAGATTTCACCTCAACTTCAGCAGGAACTGACAGGTCATCCAAAGCAACAATCTTCCCGTCTTTGTTAATCTCATGGACCACAAAGTCTGAGTACCTAAAGCATAGAAAGACGCATTTTATTAAAGGGAACCTCCGCCAAAGAATGAACATTCTGTCATGAACTACTCTTCCTTTATGAGGTCCCAGAGGAGCAATTCTGACTCCCCATAAACTGAGGTCTTATGGTTTTGGAACGATTTACGAGTAATTCATGACTAAATTGTCATTGTTTGGCTGAGGTACCCTAACCAAATGATCAAGGATTCAACAGCACACATGAACAAGCACGCACGCACCTTTCCTTTAAGATGCCAGAGAATCCTTCATGATCGCTGATAACTTGTGAATGCCAACATCTGACTCACTGAGGCCATGCTTCATCATATCAGCAAAATGATCTCCCTTCTGCTCTTCATCACCCTTCTCCTCCTCCTCATCATCTCTTGCTTCGCTCTCCTCTTCCTCTTCCTCGTGCTCATCCTCAACTCTGACTCTCTTGGCTGCGGGTTCTGGATCCTCGCGTGTGCCGCAACGTTTCTCGCCGCTCAGAACCGGAGGTGAACCCGCTGTCTCCTCCATTTGCACAGAACTGAAAAGAGATGAAGTTTTTATTGGCATTCACAAATCCTAACTCCCGGTCAAAGCTCTTTCTTGTTTCTTGTTCTTTAAACACGTTGCATCTAAACTTGTCAAGGAGAGTTTTTGTACTTACGCGTTTAATGGCCGTTTTACAGCCGGATATTCGAATATTTCTCTCTGGCCAGTAAAAGTACAAACACCGCGTTTAACACAGACTGAAAGCTGAATAGAACATGAACACAAATGAACTGAACTCAGCGAATCAACAGCAACACAAACCCGACAGGTTGAACCACAACAGGAACTTACCGCGCGCACAAGGCACGTGCCAGTTCAAACATTCACGCACGTTTCCCACATAACTGACCCCGGAAACGAATATGGATTAAGCCACGCCCACCGACGCACGTCACTGGCCTATGTGGTCGTCAGTCACGCCAGTCGACTCGTTAACTGTTTGACAAACGCTCGCTTTAAATGTGTTTGACGTCGTTGTTTGGTCGTTGTCTTCACAACCTGTATCCGTCTAATGCATTTCTCGCTAATATGATCAAGTCTATTGTGGTGTTTTTAAAGAAAGAGTTTAACGCGTTCTAGTACGGGCCTTGTTTAAGACATAAGAACCGTGAACCGTAGTGACGTTAGCCTATTCACAATCCCAATGAAACTTCATAGGATGTATGTCCCGTCATCATGATCTATATTTATCAATGCACTTTGTCATTATATGCGATGTTGTAGAAACGGATGTAAGTTAATACGCCTGAGTAAACTTACTTTATATTCACGAGCTGTCTTTCAATAACATTCGCTTTTGTCTGCGTTCTCTAATAGGCCAATTTCATCCATTTCTTGTTAATATTCATGAGCCATAGAGAGCCGAGATCTTCTGTGCGCGGGAGTATGGCAAGCCAATGGTGTCAGAATTACGCTATAGATTAAACGCGTTTGTATCCGGACGCCGTTTTGGACGGCGTTTTAAACAGTATTTGCGCCGCAAAATACGACGTCGCGATTCGAAACGCCGTCCATAGCGCCGTATTTGACGGCGTTTTAAGGCGCCCGAAAAGCGCCGCTTTATGCGCCGCGGTCTTGCCATATGACGGCGTAAAAAACGCCGTTTTGGTTGCACAGAGCGCGGGTCATTTACGGCGTTTTGTCTGTTGTATAATGAGCCCCTCCCACTGATTTCCCAACCCAGTAAATTTGAACCGTTGTCAACCAATCACTGATGAACTGAGCCAGACCAGACCAATTTACCACTGATCATTTCACAGGATTTTTTTTATGTGCGCAGTGTTTGCGAACATTAGACAAATCATTGCTTGCTTTCTGAAGAAACAACTTATTTTCTTTGGTAATATAAGGTTACACAACTGGTCAACAATTGTATAAAAGCCAACCAATCCCATTGTATGTATTCTGCTTATAGGCTGTAGCGCGCATTGCCTACGTGAAAAGCAAAAAAGCAATCTGTTGAAATATTGTATTATATTATAAATCATTCCTGGTGCAATCGAGGTCAGCCAGAGTAAAAGGTAAACTGGTAAAAAAGGTTGCACTAGCATTGGACAGTTGATGGTAGCATGCTTGGTAGCGACATCGACTCGTGATCTTCGTGTTGTCATTTTACGGTACGAGGCCCGCTCGGACCACCGGTCATTTTTTACTGCGCCCTGAAAAGCGCTGTGTTTCGCGCTGCTGTCTTACTATATGACGGCGTAAATAACGCGCGCTCTGTGAAACCAAAACGGCGTTTTTTACGCGCGTTCATTACGGCTTTTTGTGTGTTGTATAATGAGCCCCTCCCGCTGATTTCAACAGCCAGTAAATTTTAACTGTTCTCACCCAATCGCTGATGAACTGAGCCAGACTAGAAGATGGAATTCATTGCGCAACATTATTGCGCATCCTTATAGTCAATCAATTGTTGTAATATGGAAACCAAAATCACCTGGGCTACCGATAAAAGACACGCATAGACTAATAGGCACCTGTAAGTCGTTTTGGATAAAGGTGTCTGCAAAATCCGTAAATGCAACTTCTATACTGTTCGTTCGCCCTGTTTATAGCATGAAAGTCCACTGATGTGTGTGTTCAGCGGCAGATGAAGTGCAGATCCGTTTTATAAATATAGCTTTCATTCCAGACTTTCTTTTCATACTGACCACGCATTAAGTACTGAAATATAAATCTATAAACGCCCCAGTGATAAGATAAATAGATCAAGACCAACACGTAAAAAAAAGACCGGTGGTCCGAGCGGGGGGCCTCGTTACCGGTAAATGAATAGGCGATCACTGTTCAGGTCCTGCCCAACTCGCTGCAGTGAACCTAGGACTCCTTAATAGGGAATGTTTTATATTTATTTAGTTTTTTTCAACGAAGGAATCGATTCTAAGGAATAATGATTGCGAATACAATATTTTCAACAGATTGCTTTTGTTTTGCTTTTCACTTATTGTACATATCAAATACTAAAAAATATTGTTAATTAAATGGTCGACAAAACCAAACACAAAGAAGGTTCGTAAACCAAACGGACCCGATAAAAGCATGTTTGGTCCACGGTACAGGTAGATTGGTTGAAACGGTCATTTCCAATGTAAGTCGTTCCAAATTGGAAGTTTTGTAAGAGAAATTGATGGAGTGCTAGGGCAAAATTGTGGCCGTGACTACATGGCAACTTTTGGGGTGTGGTTATGTCTGGAACGTAGCAAATTATTTATGATTAGTCAGTGCATGAGAAGTAGTCCACTTAGAACAAGAGATGTGTTCTGTGTTACAGCAGAATGGCTGGTGTTAAAGTAGAGAGTTGTTATTTTGTATTTATGTGCTGTGTTCTGACGTGATGTAATACCCCGGCACAGTACTGAAAATTAAACTGCAAATTTGACCCAGTGATAAATGATAGAATAGATCAAGTGCCAAACACATCGGTGCGTAAAATAAAAAGCGAGTCAAGTGTTTAAACATGCTGTTGAGAAATCTTAAATAACATCAGTTTTCATGAATGAAAAAATGAGAGGTTTGACTTAACATACTTCCTAATTTTAGTGTAATCTATTATTTATCATGATTTGTTAAAAGTCATATAATTTGATCAATACATGTCTCCAGGAAAATTCAACGAACAACATGTTAAATAGGTGCAATTATTTGTTTAAGTCATGTTAACTGTGACTGTTTGTCCCAGTAGACCATGGTATTCTTGGATTGGTGATCATGAATACATTCTTTTTATCACGCAGGTTATAGGTGGACTCATCAAACAACAGGCTCTCCACTTGCTTTTAATACATTTTATTGTGATAATAGATTAGCTGTAACTATATATATTGACACACTAACATTGCACAAAAGTGGTTAATGTAGAGTATTGCAAAAAACTGTGCACCATTTGAAGGTTGAGACTTAGATTTTTTCAACTAGTATATGTCTTATTTTTAGGTGGGTTAGGTTAAATGTTTTGTTGGAATTTGTTGGAAACTGAGTTGTGCATGAAAGATTGGATGGGCTGTCATTTTTATACATATTTGAAAGTTTGGTTGATGTTAAGTCATCAAAATAAGCTCTTTCCACTTGCTTTTGCTTTTTGTTCAGGCAAAATAAAATGTGGCTATTAAACAATAAAACTGATAAAGTGGTTAAACAGATAATGATTGGTTACTGCAGTCATTTCTTGAGACTTGATTTAACTAAACTCATTACTGATGTGTTTATATCAGTGTGAAGATTAGTACCAGACATCATTTTTCTTTGCAAACTCACTATATGTAGAATAGTTTCTCATGTACAGAATGCACACACACACAACAGTCAGTGCTGCTTCAGGCCAGCAGGTGGCGCCGAGAGTCTTCGCTCTTCACGGGTTCTTGTCAGGAGTCAATAAAGTTGTTAAGGGGGTCGACTGACAGCAGGATCACAGGAGTGTTTAGATCTCTCTCTCTCTCTCCTACAGATATGTAAGAAAGTCTTTAATGCACTTCTGTGATGTAATGATATGATCAACAGGACATAATAGACACTTCATCAGCTACAAATGTTCAACATACTGGCAATGACTAGGGCTTCAATTGTCTAATAAACAAAATGTCTTATTGCGATTCGATTGATGATGTCTTTAAGGGCTATGACAAGGATTACAATTAACTGTCCGACACACTCCTACATTTTTGTGTGCTTCTTTCATTGAATAATTGAATCATGTCAAATTATTTAAGATTATTTAATTGAATCGTTTGTAAATTGCCACTTACATTTACGCATCCAAGGTCGATATTTAATCTGTCATATGTTCCCTGGGAATCGAACATACAGCTTTTTGCGCTGCTAACGCTGCTAATGCTCAAACCCCTGATCTGCAGGAAATTAATGCAGTATAAGATCAATACATTTGTTTTTTAATATTCATAGATCTTAACTAAGACTATGATATGAGGAGGACTACAACACACATGTGTAGTGTACAAAGCTGATGGAGGAGACTGAAACGATGGAGAAATGTTATTTGACTGTAGGAGTAAGTGAGGATTGTGGATGTGGAAGTGCTGCAAATATCTGAAATAAAAGCCATTAGATGACATTGTGTGACTATTGTGACAGTGTCTGCTCTGCTGCGGCGTTTCCCTTTTCTGGTGAATATCTCTCAACTCAAATCAATTTATCAGAAGAGACATTTTTGATCATTTGATATTTCAAAATGAACATTCTGTCATCATTTACTCACCCTCAGATTGTTCCAAACCTGTGGACATTTCTTTGTTCTGATAAACACAAAGGAAGATATTTGTAGTAATGTCAGTAACCAAACAGATCTGTTTGGTTATGGTGAGTAAGTAATGACAGAATTTTCATTTTTGTATGAACTTTCTTTAATGATTCGACTTCATGTCACATTATAGTTTTGAATAATAACACAGAGCACATTCATTTTGGGTTTGGAGGATGAATGACTGAATGGGTTTTTTCTGTTCACATTATGCACATTGTTAATGAAGAGATTGTGTGTATTGACACGTTTAAGGGGCATGTTGAGTGCATATGGATTTAATACATCAAAAATACCCACAAGCTTGCATGGTTAACGCAATGCTCTTACCACTGAGCTACACGAAGAGGAGAGGGAATTTTAAAATATATTTGAAGCATTGTTTTTCAACACCAGAGGTATGCTGTGATGACTTACAGACAGATGAATGCTCGTGGTAAAGTTTAGCATTTCAATATCAGAAATCACTCAGCAATATATTCACCACGCTGAGACTGCAGATGTCATGCAAGAGAAATCATACAACATTTAAATGATTACAACACTCAAAATACACAAACGCACACTGTACATATACATTCTAAAAATGACATACAAGTACACACACACATTCACAATTCATTCACTTATTCATTCTGGAGCGTCTGTCCCATCATCTGAGGACACACACACACTGAGATTATGAAGGATTCACTGTGCTTCCTGTGACGTACAACACAACAAGCTGGAACAAACTGGCCCGTCACCATAGCAACCATCAGATCTGTGATTAGCAAGAGAAGAGTGTGAAAATGCTCTGACAAACACACACAGTAGATACACACATACACACACTCTTTGCTGAACATATGACTGAGAGAGGCTGTCAGTTTCAAGAAAGGACGTGAGTGTGTGTCTGTTTGTGTAGCTACAGTATTGTGTGCACGTGCATGTTTGTATGTGTTTGTTTGTGTGTGTGTGTGTGTTAATGTTTATGTGCGTACGTGTGTGCTTGTGAGTGATTGAGTGTATGTGTGTGCACGCGTGTGAGTGTGTGTGCGTGCATGGAAGTAGGCCGTGTAAAGATAGCAGCTTCAACAGCCTCAATTCTGAGCCCTAAAATATCAGAGCAGAGACACAGATCACAGAAGAGAGTAAGACAAGCCTCCAGAGAGAGAGTCACACAGAGAGCTTAAGACAGTTAGAGCGAGAAAGACAGGTGCAGAGGAAGACGAATACAAAGAGAAAGTGTTAAAGATGAGAGAGATAGGGTATTTCATCTGTTTGTCTGTCTCTCTCTCTCTGTGCAAACCCATCTGCTGTTAGAGACAGACAGACAGACAGCAGAAGCTTGAGAAGCAGAAAGAGCAGATGTAAAATGGGAATGAGAGAGAGAGAGAGAGAGAGAGAGAGCAGCGTTGCCCTGAGATACAGGATGTCGTAACGAGACGAGAGGAGACGAGAGGAGAGGGAGCGCTGAACTGTGAGAGGGGAGCAGAGAGAGACAGAGAGTGAGACAGAGATTCATGTATCCAGTGGCTGTAGCTCACTTCCCCCCGCCCGCCCGAACGGTGGTATCGCCCGCACAGATCTGTTATTGTGCTGCAGAGAGAGAGAGAGAGAGAGAGAGAGAGAGAGAGAGACGTGTGTGTGTGGGAGCTGCAGGCGTTTTGTTTTCTTCATCATTCAGGAAACGAGAGTGAGTGGAAAACCAAGGCTAAAGACAATCAATCGGAGAGAAAAACAGATGTGAGACGGACGCTGTCTTCATCTCTCACCTCAGAGCGGCCGTGTGCTCTCTCTCACTCTCTCTCCATCCTTTCTGCACCTCTGAGGACGAACCCCCCCACCCCCGTCTGCCAGCACATACAGAGAGAGAGAAAATAAGACTGAGCTTTTATTCATTTCTCCGTCTGCTCCGTTCTTCTTTCGGGAGCGAGCGGCTTGCCCATGTCCGTCAACTCGGAAAAATCTTCTTCTCCGGAAAGGTACCGTGTCTCATCAGTACATGACACGCGTCTGTGTCTTCACTTACCTGTCTGGCCATCCCACTGTCATCCATTTTATCCTCATCTGTCTCTCTTTCTGTATGTATAGTAAGTGCAATGCTGTCTCTTATTGTGTGTGTGTGTGTTGGCCTGATAGAAAACGCAAACAGAAACCTCCACCTGCACCTACAGACAGACAGACAGACAGGCAGACGCTGTTGTTTTCATTCTGCATGCTCTTCTATAAAAGCTTGTGAACACACACACATGTTTGTGAGATCACATCTGATGTACCTAACCTCCATCTATTGATTTGATGTGGATTTTGCTGTTTGCTGTCGGCGGATGTCATCTCGGAACGCTTATTTAGGGCATCAGAGCACAACAGGAGAAAAGGGTTCATTGTCGTTTCTTTATGAAAGATATTTGTGGAGTATTCAGAGAATGTGATGATGCTCAGAATCAGGACCGAGCCACATATTGAGTATTTCAGACTCATGCAGGTCCTGCACAGCACCACTGTAGACTCTTCAGATAAACTAATGGACGAGGGATCTGGCTTTATGCTGTTTTTGTTTAGAATGCGCTGTAAAGATGTCTGCTGAAGACAGAAAGGTGTAGATACACAGAGTAAGCGGATGGATGGATGGACGGATAAAGACAGACAAATCTAAAGTAGGCTAAAGAATGTAGATCTCTCATGTTCTTGATGAACACAAACGCTGCTCTGTGCTTCACTTCTTTGAGTCTAGAGATGTTCAGACGTTTGTTGTTTCAATACAAGACAAAAACATGAGTAGTTGGGTAAAGTTTGGTTGTGGCTGGATTTCTGAAAAGATCTCTTGTTGAAGCAGACAGACACAGAGGATATAAAAACAATACGTCTGACATCGAGTTGTGTGTGTTTGTTGTTTTATAGAAAATGACACAGTTGTGCAGTGATCTCCACATATTCCTCCGCTTGATACGGTCCTCTTGTATTGTGAAAAGATTTGAAAGGAAATATCACACGTGTGACTCGAAGCAGCAGCAGCATCTCAGCCGATGTCTTCACGTGTATCTAGAAAAGCATGTTACCATGGTTACATCGTGAGCCATCTGAATCCAACAGCTAGACCCTAACCTAACCTGCCTTGAGAGTGATCTTTGACCCCAGCTTTTGTGTTCTGTCACCATGAGCAGTGCTCACACGTCACTTGTGGTACAGTATGTGGTCTTGATGGCAGGCTTTGGGTCTGGATTCTACAGAAAGGGTTTCTGGACTGTGATCTGCCTACGGTCTCTAAACCTTTCTTTAGCCAACTTCAAGAAACAGCTAAAGACCGGCCCGCGACACCCAATAATAATAACTCTTCATTTCTATATATACAGTAGAAATGTATAGCTCAGTTTACTGTGTCGTAAGTCTACTAGCACATTATTGGCCTTTCGTTGATCTGATCGCTTCTATTGGATAAAAGCATCTGCTAAATGATTCAATCTAAATAAATAAACTGCTTTGTTTTGAAATGTTTAAAGAGCAGCTTACACATACTGTTCCTCGTGTTCTTATGCATGCTTTAACAATGATATTAGAACAGAAATATCATATAGAACAACAACAACAGTATAAAAATAATAATAATACAAAGAATATAGAGACCTATCATCCATAGATCCAAGTCCATGACCTGACAAAACACTTTCAGCTTAAATCATGATAGACACACAGGAAGATATTGGATGAGGGGTATTGAAAGAGAACTGAACTGTGTGTGCAAGTGAGTGTGTGTGTCGATGTGTGTGTGTGTGTGTGTGTGTGTGTGTGTGTGCATGTGTGTGAGTTGTTGCGCTGGTGTGAATTGGTC
>VCII01000049.1:1342500-1440000 GCA_006030095.1 Triplophysa siluroides | reverse complement strand
TACTGCCTTTTAAGTTTAAGCAGCTTGTCTTCAGAAGTCATGTTACTATTTTAAGTTTAAAATGTCTTTACATTATTTTCCACTCATTAACTGAAACTCAAAACTAAGTTTCTAACTTTTTTTATAAGGGTTAGGGTTGGGTTAGGTTAAACCATTTGCCAAAATGTAAAATAAAATGACTTGCAAAGCTCAGGGTTAGGTTTTACAGTGTGGAAACCAAATGTGTGTGCGTGTGTGTGTGTGTGTCATGTGCTTCCTTGACTCCATCTGTCAGATGTGTGTATGGTGTTTGAAGTTCTTGGTCATCATTTACTCAAGTGGATTATAAAGTCTAATTATCAGGGTTTGCCGTTACCATGCGTCAAGAGCATCATCAGACAGGTAAACACACACACACACACACACACACCCATTAGACTTCTCTGGGGAAGCAGGATTTTTAACCAATGGGATTTCACAGTGGGTGGAGCTAACGGCACGATGCTAAATAGATGCTAAATAGAGAAAGTATGCGTCTGATGAGTTCTTGTTTAATGTTGGCGGGTTGTGGTTTAGAGTATGATGTAATCAATCAATAAATGTCTCATTTGTACACGTGTGAATGATAATAATAAAGTGTGGTTTTGTTTTTTGGTTAGGTTCTGCAGGGGTTGGATTATCTGCACAGTAAATGTAAGATCATCCACACAGACATTAAACCAGAGAATATTCTCATGTGCGTGGACGATACCTTCATTCGGAGGATGGCTGTGGAGGCCACAGAGTGGCAGAAAGCTGGAGCGCCGCCTCCGTCTGGATCTGCCGGTAATTCTCTTGTGTTTCATCTCTCTCGTGTGCTGCCGCTGATCTCATTCTGAAGGATGTCTCCGGGCTGTGTGTGCCATGCGTTTACATTTGTGTGCGTCTCTGGCTGTAACAATTGAAACTTTAGTGAAGAAAGACAGAATCCCGAACTGCTGCAGCCGATCATTTCTTTAGTTTGTTAGAGCTGCAGACACGTCATATTCATGGATGTCTTTCACACATCATTTTCATGTCAGTTTCCGCTGGTTGGGTTAGTGGTCAGTGGTCGCTGCTCGTTGGTGTTTCTGTGAAAACCTAAAACACATGTTGAGGGGTCAAATGCTCCTTGTGCTAATGTTCTTCTCAGTTTTTTCACAACACACACACAAACTCTTGAAAGCTGGGGGACATTTATTCAACTAACCCTACTGTATAATGGGATTTATTTTCCTCCGAACCTTATTCAAAAATGTATCTCGTCTGACAGCGCTTATAACTGTATAATTAAATCTATATTATATGATGTAATATCTACAGTATAAATTCTCTGTGTGTAGGCTTATACTATCTGAACTTGCACTTGTTGTTGCTTTGGGTAAAAGGGTCGGATAAATGAATATATACAGATATGTCATAAAAGTCTGTTTATCCTTGTGTTTATTTGCAGTCAGCACAGCTCCTCAACTCAAACAGGTGAGTGACATCGACAGAACTCTATATAGTGATTTACACAGATGATAAACCCATGAAATTCAGTTTCTCTTATGTGATTCAGATCAGATTTCCTCTTTTATAGTGTACACGCACATTGTGTGTGTGTGTGTGTGTGTGTCAGGTGGGAAAGATCTCCAGAAATAAAAAGAAGAAGTTGAAGAAGAAGCAGAAGCGTCAGGCAGAGCTCCTGGAGAGACGGATGCTGGAGATAGAAGCTCTAGAGCGGGAGGCGGAGAAACAGAAAGCTCCAAACTCTGCCCACGGCCCCGCCCTGGCGTTGGGGGACAGCGAGGATGATGAAGATGATGAAGACGATGCTGACGAGGTTGAGCAAGTGGAAGGACAGAAAGAGCGGCCTGTCAGACTCACTAACCACACATGTGAGTTTTTCTTCTTGTGTTTCTATGAGCAGAAAGGAATCAACGGTCCAGAATAAACTCTGTGTGTCTGTGTTTGTCAGGTGCTGAGGCTCACCAGCAGGATGTCCAGGAGAATGAAGACCACCGTGACGTCCCCCCCTCAAAAGACTGTGAAAGTGAAGAAGCGTCACACGCAGTAGAGACACACGCAGACGCTCCACCCGAAGAGCAGCCGATTCCAGAGAAACAGGACGAGGCAGAAAAGCCCAAAGAAACAGACGAGCCCGAAGAAAATGAAGACACGAGAGAGGAAGAGGAGACAGATGACGAGGAGTCCACACCCTCACAGAATTCAGAGCCTGAGCTGAACACGTCGCAGAGGCCGAAAGAGCAGGAACCAGATGAAGAAAAAGAGACGAGAGAGACAAAAGACGAAGAGGAGCATGAATGTGATGAAGAAGATGATGATGATGATGATGATGATGAGGAGGAGGAGGAGGAGGAGGAGGAAGAGGAGGCAGAGGAAGACGGTCAGGACGATTCCAGCAAGGATCGTGACGACACCTCCAAAATCAACGGTCACGTGATCACGGTTGAGAAGGAAAGGGGTCGTCTGTCACACCTCCCGCGCGGCCGCACGTGTGTTCCGCATCACCGCTGCTCTGCCCGCTGGTGGAATCTGAGATCAGCACGACTGACCGCGACGCCTCTGACGCGTCCTATGAACTTTTTAATGGAAAAACCACCAGACTCACCAACGGCTCGCGACACCGCGGCACCACACCACGCTTCCCTGAGCTGCCCCTGGACCCTCAGCCGAACGATTGTGAGCGAGATGAAGCTCAGACCCTCACCGTCACTGCCGACCGCAGCCGAACCGTATCGTCATCCAGCACAGGAGAGACGCCCAAAGGTCAACACACGCACCGTTACTCTTCACGTTTGATACTGTACACGCTGTTTATCCCGTCACCCTAACCCAACATCACATAACCCTGTCCTATAGTTTGAAATAAATGGTTTTAGAAGCTCTTCGTTTGGTTCACACACTGTAGGGTTTACCAGGACCACACACACACATCTGTGTTTGTGTCTTGCTCTTTTCAGTGAGGCTCCGATCAGCCGATCTGCTGGTGAATCCTTTAGATCCACGAAACGCTGACGTCCTGCGAGTTAAAATAGCTGATCTTGGCAATGCATGCTGGGTGGTAAGAGGATGACACACAACACTAGTATGTAAACTGCACAAAACACCACGTGACATCTGACACAAAGTCATTGTTGATCTGCAGCACAAACACTTCACAGAGGACATCCAGACCCGTCAGTATCGCTCAGTAGAGGTTCTGATCGGAGCGGGTTACAGCACACCTGCTGACATCTGGAGCACCGCCTGCATGGTGAGCCAATGGAACATCACATATAAAGATGTCGACATGGACAGAAGGAAGATTAAAGTGTAATGGCTTGTGTTGTGTAGCTCAGCTGGAAGAACACGTCTGTCGTATGTGTAAATGTCATATATGCAAACATTGGCCTTGAGTGTCCAATCACAATCTGATCTTCTGTTTTCTGTCCGTCCTCTACTGTAGGCGTTCGAGTTGGCGACAGGTGACTATCTGTTCGAACCTCATTCCGGTGAAGATTACTCTCGTGATGAAGGTGAGATGTCTGTAGGACTCAATCGGGGGTTCTTTACTGTGCTGTATAATCTATCTGAATGTAAACAGACACAAACACATGCTGCCACTGTCCAGTGGAGTGTTTCTGAGAGCCGTGTGATATCTACACATGTGTCTACACACATGCTTATTGCTCCTAAACTCTTTGCAAGTCGGTTTGGATAAAAGCGTCTGCTAAATGACTAGATGTCAATGTCTGTTTCACAAATGAAATCAGAATGCAGTGTGTACACTAGAGAGGGTGAGAGGAGGTTAGACAGCGACAGCAGCGTGTTTGTGACTGAAACTCAAACTTCTCTTTCTTCTTCTTCCTCCTCTCTTCTTCTCTTCTACCTCCATGATTTCCCCTCTCTCTCTCTCTCTCTCTCTCTCTCACTCACTTTCTGCTGTAGATCATATTGCTCACATCATAGAGCTTCTTGGCTGTATTCCTCGACACTTTGCTCTTTCTGGAAAATATTCTCGAGAGTTCTTCAATCGGAGAGGTAGTGCTAGTAACACAGGGCTGGATGGATGGAAACGCTGTGCCACACACACACACACACACACACACACACAAACAAACACAGTTACTGAAACAAAACCAGGTGTCCTTCTGAATCGTGCTGCTGTGATCCTGAACAACTCAAATCTGTGTGTGTGTGACAGTGTCATAGTGTCGCCATCCGTCTGTCCCCCTGCACGTCTGCATGAATTACTGAAGTGTGTGTGCGTGTGTGTGTGTGTGTGTGTGTGTGGTGATCAGACCACATCGCTCTGATCACGGAGTTGCTGGGAAAAATTCCTCGAAAGATCATTGCAGCAGGAAAATACAGCCGTGATTTCTTCTCTAAGAAAGGTACTGTACCCGTAACCCTTATCATCAGCTGATATATGCCTCAAAAAAGATCTAAACCTTTCCTGTTTTTGATGTTTTGGTTACAGATAATGCTTCATGTTTTTCCTCGGTTCGATAAACGTGACACTATGAGTGTGTCAGTAGAATAGAAAAATATCAATCTGATTAGAGTTAAACGCTAACTTTATTGAAATACAGTGCATTAAACCATCATAGCGCTGTGTGTGTGGGTGCGTGTGTGTATTGTTTGGGATAAATACAGCAAAGATTCATACAAATCACTGAATTACAGCAACAGCCTTTTAGATTTCACACCTGATTTGAACAATGTCATATAACTGAATCATGTCATCTTGATTTGGAGCTCACGTGTGGATTGACTTGTAATTGATTTTTATTTATGTCATATATATAATCATCCTTGAAAGCATATTTACATATTCTATAACCCTATATTTACTTACTATAAAACTGAAGTGTGGCACAGCACAGATGGTTTGTTTCTGTCAGATGACCTGATGTAGTGTTGTGTTAGCGTTAGTCTCTCTCTCTCTCTGCGTGCGTGCGTGCGTGTGTGTGTGCGTGCGTGTGTGCGTGCGTGTGCAGGTGAGCTGAGGCACATCACCAAACTCAAGCCGTGGTCTCTGTTTGACGTGCTGGTGGAGAAATACGGTTGGTTGGCCGAAGACGCGCCGGTCACTTCACACATTTCCTGCTGCCAATGCTCGATATGGTTCCAGAGAAACGCGCCTCGGCTTCCGAATGCCTCAACCACCCCTGGCTCAACTCGTAGCGCTTCTCTCGGACGCCTCCCCGTGGACGCGTCCTGAACTGAAGTCTGCCGTCCGCTGGGGGGAGGACAGAAGAGGGAGGGGCTGTGAGAGCGTCACGGGTGGGCTGCCTTGATATGAAACACCCTTTTCCTCGTTCGACAGAACACGGAAGTGACAGGAGTGTGCGGTAACTGCGTGTCATCATTTCACTGGGTCTCCTTTCGTTTGAACGCTTGTGTTGTCTGGAAAGAACAAGTTAAATGAGAGGAAGGTGCGACTCATTGTGTTTGGTTTAGGGTTTGTAACATACAAACCTGTCATGAAGAATTCTCTCCGAATAGTCTAGATATGATTCTCTCAAACGTTTGGTAATAATAATAAGATCATCTATAGACCTGTTTAATCATTTATTTAACCTGACTGACCCAACAATGAATTATGATCAGCTGCGTGCGTGTTTGCTAGTTGTTGTTTGTCCAATCACTGACATCCAAGAAGCCCACCTGAGTCCCTCGGAATGCAGCTCCGCCTCTTTCGCTAGCCCCACCCCCAATCAGCAAAGGTGAAAACGTGGAAGGTTCTTCGACAGAGCTGTTTACTAACCCTGCACAAACGACAACAGCTGCATCTGAATATCTACAGCAAAACTTTCAATGCAAAACTCTTTTTCTGCTGCTCGCTGTGGTAGAAGACAGCTTCAGATCGTGTGCGGGGTTAGTAGCTCCGCCGATCCGTCCGATTCAACATTCCTGACTCTACACAAGTGATCTGTCACAAGCACGCTGACAATGATCTGCACCTTCTGACAGGACGGCCGCTTCTTGTGTTCGTTCAGGGAAAACTGTCCAATAACTCTCCACTGCTTGAGCGCAAGAGCATCACTTTCAGTCGTCGTCATGGCGACCGCTGCAGGTGGACTCAATGTTCAAAACACATCATCCACATCACAGTTTGTCCAGTTGCCTATTTTCGCAATAAAAACAAAAGTAGACGGTGAAATATTTTTCATTAAAAAAGAAACAAACAATCTCTGATGTTGTGACAGTGGCAAAGTTTTAGTCGTGATAAGGTGATAGTGTTTTGTCTATTTAAAGATGTTTTATTTCTTTGGTGATTTTTTATTTATTATTATTATCTTCACCTCTCTCCCTTGATAATATCGAGTAGTGCTGCTCTGTAAGGAACTCCTGTTACACTGACAAATCTGATCAACCATTTTTGCAATAATAGTGATTTATGATGAGGATTTTTTGCACAGAAAGCTCTGGATGTGTCTCATGCAGACTGTTCTTCCCAGCGTCAACACGACTGCGTCTCATCAAAAGATTTAATAAAGGTTTAAACGAATGGATCGCATCCGCTCAACGTTTCTACTGTTCTGATTGTGTGTTTGTCTTAATTATTTAGGATTTTAAGATTTTAACCAAACACCTACATTATAGTGAAATGTTGTATGTGAGGTGAAACCTGTTACGTTCTTAAGAAAAAAGTAAAACCACCCACGAACTGACGGGATTTTCAATGCATAACGAGTTAGGTTATTAATCTTAGTTTGTCTTTCGCTGTTTACTGTCACACAAAGAACAGAAAAGGACAAGGGGGGCATGTTTTTTTCAACATTTTAACCCTAAATTATGTTAGAATCTCATTTGACAGAAAACACACCCCGTCCAAAGAAATCACTGGTTTGACAGGTAATATGATAATAATAACATAGGCAGCCGTGGCCTAATGGTTAGAGAGTGGGACTCGTGACCAGAAGGTTTCCGGTTGGATTCTCAGGGCCGGCGGGTAACGATTGAGGTGCCCTTGAGCAAGGCATCTTACCCCCACTTGCTCCCCGGGCGCTGCAGTGATAGCTGCCCACTGCTCCGGTGTACGTGTGGTCACCACTTGCTGTGCGTGTGTTCACTACTCTCTGGATGGGTTAAAAGCAGTGGTCACATTTCGGGTATGGGTCACCATATCTGACTAATGGGTCACTCTCACTTTACTTTCATAATATGCAGCTGTAATGTTAAACTTGATTTTGGGTTACAAATCATTTCTCATAAATAAAGAAATGACAAGCCAAAGAGACTTTACTACAGGACAACAAGATGACTTCAAACCTGAAACTGTTAGAACGATCAACACAAAAATATACAGACAGGTGACCCAGTGTGATTTGAAGAATCAATGGGGGGTGATATCTGTTTGGTTACTGACAAATATCTTTCTTATCAGAACAAAGACATGTATACAGCAGGTTAGGAACAACCTGAGGGTAAGTGAATGATGACAGAATTTTCATTTTTTCTAACAGGATATATCGCCCTCCGAAGGGCCCTTTGGGAAGGAGACACCACACAAAACATCATCACTTCAAATAAAGAGAAAATTACATCAGCTCTTGTTTGTATTTTCATTCAGAATAGGGTTAAAAGAGTGGGATGATTTTGGTTTGTTCAACAGTCTCTATGATTAAATCAATATTTCAAAAACTGTCTACACAATATTTTTTAGAGTGTGCGACCAGTTTTTGAAGAGCCTTTCATGTGTCAACCATCATGATTAGATGATCTCATGTAGGGAACTAATAGAATGCAACACTACAATCAGAAACAGAAGGTATGTTTACACACACAAGGAATTTGACTTGGGGACAGGAGCTTAGTGCAGAAGAACATTAAGATAGAAAAAAAATGAGAAATTAAATAAAAACAATAATGCACTATACACAAAAAGTGAAAAAATATAGACAAAATACAACATATAATTATTTAAATGAAATACATACAAGTGGTGGACTGTACAGTAGCCTACATTTTACTTTACTTAAGTTTCTATACTTTATCAGCTGAAGGTTTATCATTTTTACTTCACAATGTTTTAAAGCACAGCTTTCCTTCACAACATTTCATAATTTTGTACCTATTTAGCCTAATACTTAAGTAGCTAAGGACCAAATCGAAAAAAGGAAAAAATCTAGGACGTTCTTAGTTGTTCTCACTAAAGTAAAAATATGTTGATGTACATTCGTATTAAAATGTTAAACAACAACAACGTTATATACTGTATTTGTATTAATTTAGAGGAGTAAAAGTAGCCTATGATATATGCTTAATAATGTAGTGAATCTTTCCAAAGCAAAACAACTCTGCACTTAAAAACAAAACACCTTCTGTACATTCACACTGCCATAATCATGTTCTTGACCGAAAATATTACAAATAAAACGACATTTTCTCCCGTTATTGAGCGGAACTGATGTTAGAGATTCAGAATCATACGGAGCGATTTATCAGCCGGACCCGAGGAGACGAGCAACATTTCATCCCAAACATTTGAATGAAATCTCGAGATGAACAGCAGAGTTAAACATCATGAGTGTGGACATCTGTGGTAAAAATGCAACACAGTTAAAAATGAAGTAGAGCGAAGAGTTTTATTGCGTCTTTACACCCTCAACTGCGTTTAGCGAACGTGCCATACAGGGCTGAAGATGTAAACCAGTAACATTAATGATTATGAAATGATGCTGCCGCTTGTATTTGTGTCTGACATGTGCACACCTGTGACGCAGGTGGATTTTGCAGCAAAAACGCGGCACCGTTTCATAATTGTACACAGTGATGATGCGTTGAAACGAGTCATGCGACTGACTGAAAAACAGGCATTGAACACAACACCTACACGTGCAGTCACGCTATTATTTTGTGCTGTTAAACTATAGCAAGTCATAACTATAAAGTCTTCATATGCAAATACACAGAATAATAGGTCAGTATTAAATGAGAATGTCTGCATTGTGCACAAAGCATCTTTTCCAGAACTTCAGGTGTGCGGTGCACAGGCTTTCTGTGTCCGTTCGACTGCCGGTCAGCAGAAGGTTTCTCAGCAAAAGCATTCAGCTCTCCAAAGTCTCCAAAGTGGGGCTGTGGTGTTGGAGCGCGGGCGGCATTTCGTACAGCACCGGCCGGCGGGCGCTGTGTCAGCAGCGCGGAACCCCGGAGAGAAAATCTGTGGCCCGGCTTCAGGTCCACAGCTTGGTTTTCATCTTGCGCCTGGGCCTGCGGGCTTTGGTGCTTCTTCTGAAGTTTGGGCCCCTTCTGCTTCTGTATCCTGTGACTTTACTGTCTCGCCGCTGGGCGTCGCATTGGTTGGACGCCCTGCTTTGGGTCACGGAGACCTCTGGACCCACGTTTATGAAGCTGGGTCAGTGGGCCAGCACCAGACGGGACATCTTCTCGCAGGACTTCTGCGATCGTTTCTCCAGGCTCCACGTGCGAGTCAAGCCTCATGCGTGGGCTCACACCAAAGAGTGTCTGCGGAGAGCGTTTGGAGAAGGGTGGAGACAGACGTTTGTTTTCGACAGTAAGGAGCCCGTCGGCTCGGGCTGCGTGGCACAGGTGTACCGCGCCAAGGCCAGGGTGGGGAACGTGGACGATCCGGCGTTCCGACAGCTGCTGGAGGATCTGGAAAAGGCCTGGGATGTCATGGAGGCCTGGGAGATTCCTGGTCTTGGAGGAGCATTGAGCGGTCTTTGGGAGACATACAGGGCTGAAGAAGAAGACGCTGTGGACTTTACAGAGAGAGCAAGCGTCCAGAGAGAAGAGGAGCGTCTGATACCCGTGGCTATAAAGGTTAGCTATGGTTTTGTTTCCCAATAGAAAGGTTGTCTTCACCCTTTCATCTGGTGTATAACCCCCTCGGAGCAACAACGAAAGCGGCTCTCGTGTGCCAGAAGTCAGTCGCGTGTCCTGTGTGACATGTTGTGATCTGCGGGGTTTTTTCAGCTTGTGTTGTGGTCTTGTTTCTTTCATCAGGTTCTTCATCCTGGAATCAGAAGGCAGGTGCAGATCGATCTGACGTTAATGAAAGCTGGAAGTTTATTCCTCGACTGTTTGCCCGGCATCAAGTGGCTCAGTCTGCCTGAGATGGTTCAAGAGTTCGAGAAGCTGATGACCAAACAGGTGAAAAACACCTTCACGATGTTTAACCTCCACGATCGCTAACAGCGGATTACACGCGTCCTGCTTCTGTTTGCAGATCGATCTCCGCATCGAGGCCCAAAACATGGAAAAGTTCCAGAAGAACTTCCAAGATCTGGACTACGTGAAATTTCCCACACCGCTCCGGCCTTTCGTCACGAGGAGCGTCTTGGTAGAAACGTACGAGGTGAGGTGACTCTTGTAATGCGCTTGCGATGAACTCATTGTCACTCTTTCTGAAGCGCTTGTGTTTTTGCAGGAAAGCGAACCCATCTCGAAGTATCTGAGCCCCGAGGTGCCGGCGGCTGTGAAGCGGAGGATCGCTAGGATGGGTGTAGAGCTGCTTCTGAAAATGGTTGGTGAGATTTAAGGTGGCTATGGTTTGTGCTAATGGTTAGAGAGACATGTGCGTGTGGTCTCGCTGCAGGTGTTTGTAGATAACTTTGTCCACGGTGACCTCCATCCCGGGAACATTCTGGTCCAGATGGGTGGAGGAGAGGCGCCGCAGGACAGGGTCACCCTCACTGATCTGTGGGACACGGTGGTGGTCAGCGTGAGGTCGGGTGGTCCGCCGCTGCAGCTGGTGCTGTTGGATGCCGGTATCGTGGCTCAGCTCAGCGAGGAGGATCGGCGTAACTTCAGAGCCGTGTTCACTGCTGTGGTTCTCAAACGGGTGAGATGCTCTAGCAGATAAATCTGTGGGCTCCCTGCTCTACGTTGGCTCCAGTTCATTTGTTGTTTGTGATGTCAGGGCGAGCGGGTGGCAGAGCTCATTCTTCATCACGCGCGTGCCAGCGAGTGTCAGGATGTGACGCGCTTCAAGAAGGAAATGGCTGAACTAGTGGACGGCGCTCTCAGCGACACTCTCTCTCTGGGGAAGGTTCGAACTGGAAGCCTCGCTGTAACACTCATGTTTTGGACATGACACGTGTGCTTGAATCTCATTCTGTTTGTGAAACTGCTTTGTAGATTCAGGTAGCTGAGCTGCTGTCTCAAGTCTTTGGTTTACTGATCCGTCACAAGGTGAGGACGTCACGTATCGGCCGAGTGAAGAAAGGCTTTAAGTCAAATGAAATCATCCATGTGTGTTGTGTGTGTCCTGTGGCAGGTGAAGTTGGAGAGTAATTTCGCATCGATGGTGTTTGCCATCATGGTTCTGGAAGGTTTGGGAAGGTCACTGGATCCTCACCTGGACATTCTGGAGATGGCCAAAGCCATTCTGCTGAAGAACCGCACGTCTCTCCTCTGATATGAAATGTTTTCCTCATTATTCCGCACAAAACGTGACGTGAAGCTGAGATGTGGTTGTGCACACGGGCCAGATTTGTCTCGGTGTGAACTAAATGAAAATGGCTGTTACAGATCTGAAAGAAAAAAGCCTTTCTGTCCCAAAATCTGACATCACACCATGAAATAAGACCGGATAAATGCAGGAGTCTTGTTTATAAACTCCTCTGTCTATTTGTCTTCATTGTAAATGTTTATTCAAATTGTCTGTAACAATCCATGTCCAAATAAAAAGTTAGACCAACTGGCCTTTTTCGAGTGTATGTTTTAGATTCCTCGTGATGGTGATTTAATAATCAAGTACGAGTACGTCCACGCGTCGACATTATATTCATGCATTTGCTGAGAACCCATTCTGCATCGCAGACCTTTGTTTAAATTCGGTTTAATCTGCTGTAGTGATCAGCTCACGTGGTCGAAGAGGTCCAGGCGTTGCCCTGGTGACGGAAGCGTCACCGGAAGTGAGGAGAAGAGACGAGCGATGGCGGACGATACGACGAAAACGGTGAGAAATTATGTTTATACCGAGGAAAGAGCTGAAGTATTAACAAAGAAAGAATTGATTAGTCATAATGATGTGAACACGATATGATACCAGATGTCATGTGTGTCCAGTCAATGCTGGAGCTCAAGCACTCGGGTCAGAGGTGATGGGATGTTTTTCTCGTTGTAGGATGTGCAGATTCCCGTGACCACAGACGTCAAGAAACCTCGACTAAAGAAAGGTCAATGTTACTCAAGTCTTATCACTCGAGCTGAAATGTAAATAATATCCTATTTCTCGAAGTATCGTGTTCATCCGGCGGGTGGCGCTGTGGAGTCAGTGAAGGGGATTAGGAGTCGCTCCAGGAATAGAAAGGATTGTTTCGGAAGCTCATGGAGATGTTTGTGGATTCTCTTCAGCCAAAACAAAACTGTTCAGCTCAGAATTTCACTTCTTTCTTTGATATTTGCGTTCATGAATGTATGAAAAGAACTAACCCTTTACAGCAAGAGCTGTTTACACACTTAAGCCGTGCTGACAATGCAGCGTTAGGGTTATAATATATAACAGAAGAGCAAAGCGTTGATGTCCATGGGTTAGCGCAAACATTATCAGTACGCTAAGGGAACAGCTGGAGAATCATTGTATGTTGTTTAATGAGTATTATAGCATGGGACTGTTGAATACTTCGATCTGATTGGTTGACAATACGTTCTATGCATTAACTTATTGCTCTGGCTGTGCAGCTCCTGAACTTCCCATCCTGGAGAGGAGAAACTGGCTCATTCATCTGCATTACATCCGTAAAGATTATGACACCTGTAAGGTAAAACATAGAATCATAGAGTAGAGAGACCACTTGAATCGTGATACACGGCGTTTTAAAGAATATGTGTTTTCACTTGTTGATCTGTGTTTCTTCTGATTTCAGGCCGTTATTAAAGAACAGCTGCATGACACTCAAGGCATGTGTGAATACGCCGTGTACGTCCAGGGTCAGTAAAACAACTGGAGAGGTTTTCACATTCAGAATCTCATACAGAACCGCATGGAATATTTCTGCCGTATGTGTGCAGTGGGTCAGTTTATCAGCTTTACCCTTTACTGTGAGCTACATGAAACCCAAAACTATATCGTCATCCTCCATAAACAATAGTGAACGTGTGTGTGTGGACTTTTTATGTTAGTGGGGACCCTGAATGCACACCAGCTCATGGGGACTCGTGTCACTGTGGGGACCTAAACTGAGGTCCCACGAGCACAAAAGCTTTAAATTGTACAGAACGATCATTTTTGGAAAATCTAAAAATGCAAAAAGTTTTCTAGGATCTTTAGGTTTAGGGGTTGGGTTAGGGGATAAAATATACAGTTAGTACAGTACACAACTCATTACGCCTATGGACTGTCCCCACAGAGATAATAAAACATGTGTCTGTGTGTGTGTGTAGCTCTGATCATGCGGTTAGAAGGGAAGATTCAGGAGTCTCTGGAGTTGTTTCAAAGCTGCGCCATTCTGAATCCCAAAAGCTCGGACAACCTGAAGCAAGTGGCACGATCCCTGTGAGTGAAGACACGCACGCACACATACATGCACACAAACACACACACGCACAAATACATACACACACACGCGTGTACTCATGAGTTTGCTGTCTTTTAGTTTTCTTTTAGGGAAACACAAAGCTGCTATTGAGGTTTATAATGAAGCCGGTCGTCTGAATCAGAAGGACTGGGTAAATCTCATCTCTTCCTCATCTGTGTCTCTGTCATATACAGCAGTCAACAGTAAACATTCTGTCAAATAAAATGCTGAATCAGAAATAAGAAAGCAGTGTGTAAACATTAAATGCATGTGAAATATCATGATGTCATCTGCAGGAGATCAATCACAATCTGGGTGTTTGTTACATCTACATCAGAGACTTCAAGAACGTAAGCTCTGCTCACTTTTCATTCTCATAGAATCATCAATATTTGTATATGTGTGCGTTTGATTTCAGTTTTTTTCATGTGTGTGTTTGTGTGCATCTGCAGGCAGAAGAGAGATTAAACGCAGCGTTACAGCAAAACAAACACGATCTGACCTTTGTGATGCTGGGAAAAATACACTTACTGCAGGCCGACACTGAGAAAGCCATCGAGGTGTACAAGAGCGCTGTGGAGTACGTCTGCAAACACAACTCCAGTCACACACACACACACATCTTTAATGTTAGTCAAATGGTCATTCTGAAGTCTGCTGCTGGTTATTTCTGGTGTATAAAACCTGCCAAACACTTCATTCTTCAGGTCAGGAGCGTTCGTACGGTGTGTGTGTGTGTGGACTATTGTGTTCACACAGTTCAAGGGTCATTTGGCCAGTGTTGATTGATGTCTGTGTGCTGGTGCTTCATTGGGATTTCTGAATGAAGTTCAGTAAAGTTTCAGTAAATATGAGCAAGAAAGATCCAATTCTCACAATATGAGAGAGAAGTTTTCAGACGTGTTTTGTTTGGTTTGTGTTGCTCTAGTCACGTCTGACTCGACAGGTTCAAACGCACCCACGTCTGACGTCTGAAGTGTGTTCTCTAGTGGCTTACCCACAATGCACTGCAGCAGAGGGAACGTCTCTCTCTGTCATGTTTAGCAGCACACTGTATCTAACGGCAGACAGAGATGCTCTCAGCACGCCCGGGGAAGCAAAGCATGCTGGGATCAGTGAAGAGCTCACAGCTAAAATGAATCACATTTACTGTCTCACTGTGACCGACCCCACCTCGCTCGCCCTCTCTTCTCCCTTTTCTTTGTCGTTTTTCAAACAGACGTCTTGCTGAAATACATCAAACAGATGTACGGGTTTATTCTTAAAGGAACAGTTCACTGGTAATGAGAATCAATGTTGTCATCACTGTCACACAAAAGGTCTCTTTACTGTAGTTGTGTGTGCGGCTCAGACAGATTTGTGTTCCACGTTGCTGTGGCATCAACACATTTCCGGGTGTAAACATGTCGACTTTATCTTGCGTTCTCTTTCATTGTACTGAAAACATTCTCTTTGTGTTTCACGGTCTCACAGGTTAGGAAAGACTCATGACTTAAATTATACACAGAAAGTGAGTTAAGAAAATGCAGCAGTAAAAAGACTCGCTTATGTGTTTTCTGCGTCGGAATCACAGGATCTTACAGACTTATAAATACTCCTTTCTTCACCACACACACATGCACCACACACACTGTGTATCTATGGCTGGCATATCAGAGAGCAGGAGAAGTTTTAAGGCTGTGTGTGTGTGTGTGTGTGTGTTGGTCTCATTAGTGCAGCCCCCCGCTGTGGTGATGAATAAGTAACACACTTGCAGTAGAAGACGCAGCGGTCGGGCTGCCTGGAACGAGAGGAGACCTGACACACAGCAAGAGCTTCTTCATGCCTTTCAACCCGACATGAAATAATAACACACACACACATTCATGATGAACTACTGGGTTTTAGTGTGTGATTTCAACGACTAACATTACAGGAAAGTAATTCAGTTGTTGAATGTGTGAGACGTCATTCTGTCATTCACCGTCTCGCTGAGCTGCTCAACTACACAGTGATTTCTTCAAACTTGAGCTATAAATTCTATGATGTTGTTGTAGGTTTTCTCCTGAGAACACAGAGCTGTTGGGCACACTGGGGCTTCTGTACATGCAGGTGTGTAACACATGTTGTGTGTCATGACATTACACCACTTTCATGTACAGATTACACCCTTCTTCATTAAACACATATACCTCATGTCTATTTTTACTTTTCCTTCCCAACATAAAGCACAGCGCTCATGTACGTGTTTCTGTGTGTGTCTGTTTCAGCTGGGCAAATATCAGAAAGCCTTTGAGCACCTCGGGAACACTCTGACGTACGACCCCAATAACTTCAAGGTTTGAAACCAATTTTAAAGGAAATATGAACGTCTGTGAGTTGTGCTGTGTCGGTAACTGTGTCTCTGTGTGTGTGTCCACAGGCCATCCTGGCAGCCGGCAGTATGATGCAGGCTCATGGAGATTATGACGTGGCCATGAATAAATATCGAGTGGCCGCACACGCGGTCCCAGAGAGTCCACCGCTCTGGAATAACATCGGAATGTGCTTCTTTGGCAAAAAGAAATACGTGGCCGTGAGTTATAAACCAAAAGATTTGCTTTCGTGTTTGTCGTCTATCTCATCCACTCTCCCTGTCAGGCCATCAGCTGTCTGAAGAGGGCCAACTATCTCTCTCCGTTCGACTGGAAGACTCTCTATAATCTGGGTTTGGTTCATTTGACCATGCAGCAGTATGCGTCAGCGTTTCACTTTCTGAGCGCTGCTATCAATCTGCGGCCGCGCATGAGCGAGCTCTACATGCTGCTGGCAGGTAAACGCACCACAAACACATCTTCTTCTTCTTTGATTTGATGGGATTAATGTTTGCGTTTTGACACTCAGTCGCCCTGACCAACCTGGACGATGCTGAAAACGCCCGGCGGTCTTACGAGCAGGCCGTTCAGACGGATGAGTATGTTTCGCTTTATGCTGGATGATGTGAATCTGAGGAATGCTGAAGGGTTGATAAAGTGAGCAAATGTCGTCCCTGACAGGTCAGAGCCGCTGGTGAACCTGAACTTCGCCGTGTTCTTGTATAACCAGGACGATAAGGCGGCGGCGCTCCTGCAGTACCAAGAAATGGAGAGGAAAGTCAACGCTCAGGTGGAAAATAACAGCAACGTGGAGTTCGACCCGGAGGTACGGACCACACGAAGCCAAACAATGCGTCAGAATAACCGACCGAGGGACTGACTGGTTTGATTCTTTCACACACAGATGGTTGAAATGGCTCAGAAGATGACGACGGCTCTACAGGTCGCTGAGACTGTGTACTGGAGCAAAGCGGGTAAAGACGGTAAAAGCACTCAACGGTCCTCATCCAATAAAGCCAGCAGCTCCCAGCAGCCCCTGGGCACAAACCAGACTCTGGGTCAGGCCATGTCTTCAGCCGCAGGCTACAGCAAACACATTCACAACACCGCAGGTAGAGAAGCGCACTGATCCGAAGATCTTATCCATCAAATCTGTTAAACTACAAATCCTAAAATCCATCTGAACTGTGTGTCTCTTTCTTTTGACATGCAGCGGCTGAGGTGAACCGTGGAGAACTCCCCCTCACCCCCCACAGATCCCCCTGGAGACGGTGATGTGGACGAGACGCCAGAAACAACAAAACTCAATGAGAAGAAGAGGAAAGTCAAAGCCGCGGCCGAATAGTTAGTTGTTAGTCATCGTTCATAACCACAAGCACACATGTGAATGTAGAGGATTAGTAATAAAAGCATCAGGTTTATTTCATGACTGGCAGTGGATTTTTTTCATCGTTTGAGTGTGAAAGCGCTGTATTATTAAAGTTTTGTGACATAACAGCTTTTCAGTATAACGTACTTGCGGTGAACAGAAAGAAAACTGAGCCATGTCATCAGTGAATCGACAGAAATATTTTATTGGTATAAAAATATTCCATACTCAAGAGCTGAATATATTTGATCTTAACATTATGAGTCAAGGACTTATAACCCATTAACACTTCAAGACTAATGCTAGTGTAGTGTATGAACATACTGCTAGTTTCTATCTGACATCTGAACTGTTATAAACAAATTTAGTTTATTACACTTAAAACTGCCTCCATGTATAATATTGTTTATTTTCCAATCTAAATACAGTAATCTAGAGACTAACATCCCTAAACGGGTGGAGTGTGAATTCCAGATGTCAACAGTGTGACTATAAACCAAAGACTGAGAAACTACAACAGTGTTTGTGTTAAAGCAAATAACTTTTTCTTGATTCTCAACACCACCATAGACTTCTCTGCATATAGCCATGAAATCATTATTAAAACAACAATTCACCTCCAATGAGAAGGTTATGAATGACAGAAATCATCAAAAACAACAGGGCTACAGTTTAATGACCTGCAAGAAGAAAAGTCAATCGCACAGACAAATTCTTCTGTATGACGTTACAAACCGGACAGAACGTATGAATGAATAACATCATACACCAGCAGTCCAATGTAAACAGATCAATGCATTTCAGATATTTACACATGATGAAACATCACCAGCCACACCCTGAAGATCATTAAAAATCCATTAAAATAACATGATCACAATAAACCCTTTAACACGTATAAACACAATAAACTTGTTGAACACAGATCATGTCTCACATGAGACACACCAACTCTGGCACCACTGAATAAAGCTGAAGAACAGTTGACAGCTTTTATAGAGCTGATTTCTTCTACTTCTGACATCAGAATTTTAAGACTGTAAAATCTCACTTGATCTTTCTCATCGTGTTAAAGAACATCAATTATTTTGTCATCTACACATGATTTCTGTGCAACACAAAAGCTTGAGATAATGGTGTCCAGTCTCATATTCTAGAGTCCTATAGTTTGACATCATTATGAACTAATATTCTGATCACGTCAAAGTAGATTTATGTTGAATGTTCACTATCTTATCATCAACATTAATGCACCAGATTTGATCTGAATGACATCTGAGAGGCTGAATCCACTTCAGTTCAAATTCTCACATAAAAAAAAACAGCTTCTGCTTTTGTCCGTTCAGGAGCTCAACATTAGGAATAAAAGCGGTCTGGACGTTGCTGTAAAATAAATCCTTTTGTGCCTTACAGAATAAAAGAGAAATAATAAATCAGGTGGAGTGTGCCTGACTTACGTTCAGTGCAGTCTTTCACAATAAGAGTTTCAGAGAAAAGTCCTGACAACAAAGTCTCTAGGACGAGTGTGTGTGTGAGAGAGAGAGAGAGAGAGAGAGAGAGAGAGGAGAGAGAGGGAGAGAGGGAGAGAGAGGTCGTTCCTCCACTCCAGATTTCATTGTGAAGTTTTATGAGTCTGTTTCTTCAATCCGCTCCAGTCAGATGAAGATCTAACAGCGAGAAGCTTTCTTCCAGACGTGACCTCACAAACAGACGTCTCACAGAAGAGCCTCCGAGAACAGAAGCCCCTCCGCCGATATGGCGTCTCCCAATCCCACAGTCCTCAGCGGCTGTTTGCACACCAGGACCGGCGTGAGATGGAAGGAGACGTTCCCTCTGCGCCACACAGTCACCGGGCTCGACGGATCCAGCGTCAGACGTTCTCTGGGTTCTGTGAAAGAGCTGTAGAAGTGTAAGGGAGCTTTGAGGACGACTTTAGACACGTCCACCGTCTGTAAAGCGCAGGCTTGAGCGCTGGCCACGCGAGCACCGGCAGCCACCGCCGACACCTGATTGGCCCAGTGACCGTCCACCGTCACCAACACGTGATACGCCAGCGTGTGGAAGTGAATCCTGGTCAGATCGGCCTCGGATTCCAAGTCCACCCGACCGTGTCGCTCCAGGACCCACAGGAGGATGTCGCTGACGCGGCCCACGTCCGGAATCCCGTCCCAGGAGTTGAGGTCAGCGTGAGGACCGCCTCCGGACTGAGTCAAAAACAACAGCTCCTGTTCGTTCAGACCGATGGAGTTCACGATGGGCATGACCTGCTGACAGAAGAGGCTCCGTGATGTTGCGTGAAACGGGTAAACAAACACACGTCTGTGTTCAACCTACACATTTACCTCCAGCAGAATTTGGTTCATATAATCTCGGTCTGTCATACTGGCCAACTCCAGGTGGATGGGCACCTCGTTCCTGACGTCTGAGATCACGTCCACCGCCTGCAGACAACACAAACACATCTAATGTAAGAGAGCAAGTGAAGACCAACCACGCTGCCCCTGATGATGGACAAGATCTCCAGGTGGGAAAATACAGCTGTCAAACCTCTTTCAGGCGTTTTTCCCAGAGATCTCGACCCATTCCTTCCATCATATGTAGACCGGACAGAACCACCAGATCAGGATTAAACTCTTCCAGACTGGATACAAATGTCTCCAGAGCTCTCATTTCTCCATTAGAGACGTCATGAGACAGAATGAAGCGGTTAGCCTGAGGGGCTCGTGATGAACCCCACTGTTCACCTGTAGAGGGCGACAGACAGACAGACAGACAGACAGACAGACAGAGGAGGCGTTAGAACAGACTGCCAGATCACATGACCTGCCGAGATTTGCTCCAACTCTGATAAGACAGATGCGTTCAACGTAATGCGGATCTGTGCAGATAGCTTTGTGACTTATTACATTAAAGTACGGTCAGAGCGATTCAAATTCATACGGAGCAGTCTGCACTCCAATCGTTCTCGCAGTACTTTGATGTCACACGCAGATAGATTTGTGCAGCGCCGCATTAAGTTAAACACGTCTGTTCCTGAACACGCTGATAAGTTTCTTCAGGTGTTTTACTCAGAGTATCAGAGAACTCAGAAGAAAAATGGATCTCAGGCCAGAGTTGAGAACCACTGCATTATAACAACACAACACACCACGCACAACACAACATGCACAACACACACAAAACAACAAGCCCAACACGACAAAACCCAACCCAGCACATGCTCTGATACACACCTGACTTATACTCCAGGATGAGATGATACTCGTCCGTCTCCTGAAGAGATTCTGGAGGAACCACAATCTGCTCATCCAACAGTTCATGAAGTTTGGGCCCCACTGGACCGCACAACAGGACCTAAGACACAACACAACAGCCAATCAGATTTGAGCTCAGTCTGGAAATCTCTATATACTGCACATTTATATCTGGACGGTTCTCTCTCTCAAAGTCTGTGTGTGTGCGGTACATCACATACTCACCACCAGCTGAGGGTTTGATGCCAGTTTCTGACCAATAAGAGCGGCGTTTCCTCCCACGGAAATCTGCACGAGACATTATTGATCAGAACACAGTTCATGTCAGAGGTCTGCTGTTATTACACTACACCAGAAATGCCATTTAAAGTCATTCAGGTCAACAATGAAATAATGCCGTGCAAATGGAGCAACTTGATTCTTTTGTATTCATCACTGATGATGATGCAGATTACATGTGACACAGAAACTCCATTCCCTCCTGAAATCTCTCCAGTACTTCAATTACATCTGTGTGATCTCAAGAGCCCAATCCCAAAATTAAACTCGACATCAGTGTCATAATATACCCATGACAAACGTTGATTCAGCTCACAAACTTAAACATCCACACAAAACTACACACACAACATGAGAAGAAAGGCTTCTGCCGATGGTCAGTTTTAAGTCCTAACACTAGTGCGCGTCTGCATCGGTGTTTGTGGCAAACATTCAACACAAACCTGAGCACCAGGATATATTCTGCAGCCGCCCGCGCGATCCGTTGAAAAACCTCTTTATCTGAGAAGAAGCGCTCCGCGGCAGCGCCCTTCCCCAAGTAGTGGATGAAGGCGTCTTTCAGGTCCTCTTTGCTGTGAAGAACCTCATGATCTCTTCCAGAAGTCGGTTCCAAAGCTAAAGCCTGCAGCAGTCCCACCCCAGAGACCACCACATCTACACAAGCGTTCACCCTACAGGAGAACACACCAAATCAACATCTCTCCAGTCACAGCTGTCAGATGAGTGAATGAAAACAACAGACCAAGCTCAAGTCAAAACTCACCCCACAGCCACTTTCCTCCAGCGGCGGGACGGAGCCGCGATCAGCGTCTGCCAGGCGCGTGCGATGACCTCCTCCAGAGCTGGTGGGCGGGGCTCGGGACCGCCGCTCGGCTGCATCTGCGGCAGGGATTCGCTGACGTAATTCAGCACGCGGGCCGGTAGTTCTGGATCTGTTTGGTACAGGTAGCCCACCCCCAACGCCAGCAACCCCACCAGCACGGCCTTCGTCCACATGACGCAACACACACACCACCTGTGACACACACACACACGTGATGACAGGCTTCTGTTCTGCACGTCACATTCTTACATTTACATTTATTCACGCAGCAGATGCTTCTATCCGCATGTCATGTCAAACCTGTTTCTTTCTTTCACACAACACAAAAGGAGATATTTAGAAGTTTGAGAAAAAACACCACAGAACCGCCATTGACTTCCCTTACATTTACATTTACATTTAGTCATTTGGCAGACGCTTTTATCCAAAGCGACTTACAGGTGGGGTAGGCAATGGAAGCAATTGGGACAACATAAGTACAACAAAAGCATAAGTGCAATCAAAAAAGAAGACTGGTCTCATATAACCTAACACAGTATACAGAACCATTCATTCATTCATTTTTTTTTAAGAGTACAGGAGAAAATAGAGTCAGAACAGATCAGTTAGATGTTGACGGAAGAGATTTGTTTTCAGACCCTTGTATCAACACAAACACTGAGACATTTCTCAAAATATACTATTTTGTATTCCACAGGTTTACAAACAAATGCGGGTGAATAATTAATGACATAAGTTTGGTTTTCCACTGAACTGTTTCTTAAAGAGCCAAAACAAGTTTAGACATGTACCACGATACCACCACAGTACACAACAGCACCAAGACTGATGACTGATCATTTACGCTCCATAGATTTAGAATAGATGTTAGACGACATTTAAATTCATTCTGTTACAGGATCTGTCAGGAGTCTTCACACACACCTGTGCTATTAATAATAATCCTGACTACGGCTGTAAATAACTGTGCGGAGATCACATCTCACATCATGTCCGAAAACTGAAGCACTTTAGAAGATGCTAATAATGTCACTTCAACACACTGACGCTAGCAGTTCATCCATGAGCTTCACGTGTACTCGATAAAATAACACTGCTGATCGCGATTATCGTTCAACATTTCAAATGGTATTAGGGTTAGGGTTACGTGTGAGATGAGTAAGAGACATCCAATGAGCTAACACGAGGTAGCTAACGTTACATAGCAAACAACCCATCAGTTTACAGCACAACAAACACATACTTTTTGCCAAACGCTAATAAATCAATCTCAAACGAGCAATGACAGTTCACTAACCTGACAGGTGCGTAAGGACTGAAGATGAGAACTGTGTGTGTGGGGGTTAAAGTTGAGGTGTCACTCTTGTCTTGTTAGTTAAGGAAGGGTTTCTCTGTTAGAGAGTAGCCGCTCCACTCTCTTCACATGCCAACTGACAGTACGTATCAAATCAATGCGTCATATATCTGAGGGATCATTTCACTTAACGAAGGCTATGTTGGTTGTTTTATATTCTTGAACGTATGCGATCTTTTCGTTTGTTATCCGAAATCGTATTTGTGGTCTTTTCGGCTTCGGGAGACTCGCTAACATCGCCGGCAAATATCACGGAAGCGGCCGGTGGGTAACCAATCAGAAGCTCCGCCGATTGTCCGTGACGTAAGCGGAAAAGAGAACAAAGAGGATGTTCTGTTCCCGAGTGAAAATGTCTTTACCCGGCGCCACGTCTGAATGGACCCAGTTCAGGAAGTTGAAATAAGATGAAGCACTTTGTGTAAAGCTTTCTAGGATCATGATTTTTAATTGTGCGTTCCAATTAATGTCAATCCAACTGCAGTCGGGTTGTCTTGATTAAGTAATAATAACTAAAAAAACGATTCACCAAAATGCATCAAATGAACTCGACCTTGAAAGGCCTTGGAAAATGAAGTAACGCAAAACATTAGAGTCATAAAACGATTAGGTTTTCAATACTTTGAAGTTGTTCAAAGGGGTTTGATGAATTATAGTTAGTTACTAGACGTGTTTAGATAAATAGATGTTTGTGTGATGGTTTGTTTCCAGCAATTAAACTCGCAGTATTTTAATGAAACATTCGTCAATAGACAATTACAAGTAGAACAGAAAGTTTTCTTTCTAACGTTCAGTTATGTTTTGTTGTATACCCAGAGACACAATCTCATTTACCTGCTATGGATTTTGGATGTGTGGATGGCAGTGGTGCAGTTTATCTAATAAATGAGAACCACTAACAGCATTAAACTTTCATTCAGATCAGCTGCTTGTGCTGATGACACAACTGTATTGTCTGATTGTTTGGAAAATAGTCAATAATGAGATCAGAATGAGGGATTTCTCCTGTGTGCTCGGGATGTTATTGGCTTCAGCTCTGGATTTATTCACTCAGGAGGCCTTTAGTTCAGTTCGGTGAGGACAGAAGTGCTTATGATGCCTAAGTCCCTGTCCACCCTGCTGGTATATTTTATGGTATAACAAACGTGTGTTATATGGTGTTTGATATGATATGATTTCTCTGTGCGCTGGTCTGAGAGGGTGAATGAGTTGTGTTGTTGACCAGCAGGTGGCGCTCTTTCTTCTCTGTTATTAAATAAGATTTATTGTTTAATTTATCCTGACTGCATTGAACTCTGTTAACCTAATAGAAAACAAACTAACCCATTTATTAACAAAGAGTATGTAGGTTTATATACTAACTTCTTCCTTGTTCTTTGTTTTTATTGACCTTCTCTGAGAAATATGTCATTATTCCAGTAAAATGGGCTGCAAACATCTCTTTCATTTGGCCTCTTAATCGTCATTCGCCAGAGTGACTTTAAGTGCATTCAAGCTAACATTTTATATATTGCCTTCCAAAGTAAGTGCAAAGAAAAATGTCAAATGTTTCAAGCAGAACGATCCGGACAGAGAACAGTTCTAATGGCTTCTGTTGTTCACCTCGTTCGGATAAAACCGTCTGCTAATGACTAAATGCTGTGTGTAGTTTCGTTATCAGGCCGTACAATTCTTTATTTGCCTCATGTGATGATCTGCTGTATCTTCTGTCTGTTTCATATGAAAAAAATCACAGACAGAAGTTTAACAATTTGAAGTTTCATTGTATTTCAATCACGTAAAAGTATAACAATGCGAGCAGGTCCATCGCTGTTCTATCAGAATGAACAAAGTGAAAATGAACTTTCGCATAATCTCTCAGATCTCAGAGGTGTTCTCTTCTGCTGTGTAAGGCTTCTGTCTGGGCTTTGATCGCTGTATTCCTGATATATTTCTGACTAATAGTCTCGTCTCAACATGTTTTTCTCTGAGGGGGCAGAAGGTCTTTGATACAAGTCCAGAAAAAAGGTGTTGAGGGAACGAGCGAGGATTTCCTCGTAATTGAACTAACGGCAGATTAAAGGTATATCAAAGAGTCTGGAGCAGACCCGATCAAAACCATTACCAGCAAATCTGCACGAGGAGATGAACGGCTCAACCCGATTTCATACAGAAGACGCGCACGCACGCACGCACGCACACGCACGCACGCACAGAAAGTCTGCCATCTCAGCATGAAGGTATTAATAATTCAGCATCACTCTTTACCCCCGGATCCATTCAAACACTCATTTATCTGACCATAAGGACTCTTAAAGACTCTTTAAATCATGCTCAGTGGTGTCAAACAAACAGCCAACACAATCAATCTTTAAAGGGACCATGTGTATATAAACATACAAATCATATCATTGTTTATTCATTATGTGTCATTTTAAACCATCACATAAAAAAGAGTGTGTACGACTAAAATATAAAGTAATCAGAATTATCTATTTTATAATAAAGTATCATTTTAATAATCACATTTCCAGCTATAATATTATCAGAATCAGAAAGAGCTTTATTGCCAAGTATGTTTGCACATACAAGAAATTTGTTTTGGTGACAGGAGCATCCAGTACACAGAGACTATAACACAATAGAATACAATACTCAGATGATTTAAATAAGGGTCTATGGGTATAAAAAATTAAGATATACAATAAACATAATATAAATACATAGAGAGTGATGGTTTTGACATAAAATGAATTATATCAGGATATTTTCCTATTGATGTGCAGGGTGAACATATATGTTTGTGATTGATATTGTGATTGTTTACCGTCTGTGGGGAATATTTGTCTGTGTATTAACTCATCCCTTTCTGTGTGTGTGTGGGATCATTAGGGGTCTCTGTGTGGTCTGTTAATTCCACATCACAGTGTGACAGCGACCTAAGTTTATAATGAAGGCAGCACCTCTGAACTGAAGGTGGGTGTGTTGATGGCTTGTGTGATACCATAAAACATGAAGTGTGACAAATGACGGATTTGTAAGGTGGGATGGAAGGAAATGTGAAGCTGTGGGATGACACATGTGTGCTATTGTTGGAGAGGTAAATGTAGGTTGCCAAGCAACAAGCTTCTCATAATGTAAAGTAGTTAAAGTACACTCAAAGTCTACTCTCTTGTGAATATATAGTTAGCAGAAGTACAAAGAAAGAGTCCAGTGAAGCTCATCACACACGTGCAGATCAGTCAGTCTGTGTATGTGAATTCATCTGATGGAGACGAGTTCATTATTTAAGGAGGGTGAGGTGATGTGGGATTACGGTGTGTACAGTTCAATAACAGATTGGTTTGTTTAATGCTTTGGTGAGCCACAGATTGCTTTCTCTGATTGCAGGTTGTTTGCTTGAATAAGTTAAAGCCTTTGAGTCCTGACCTGGAGTTTAAATCCCATTGACACCGGTTAGGTGAGATTGTGTCTCATGTGAGAGTTTTACTAACACTCGTACTCGCTTTTCTGTCACTTTCACTACAATTAGTGTGTGTATGTGTGTATTGAATATTGTAAATATCTCTTCAAATATCTGGCTGAAATTCTCTTCAGGATTGAGAGGGCTGGAGTGACACAGCAGATACAGTCTTACAGTGACAAATTAAAGATGATCTCTTCCATCGGCGGCAGTTGATACACATGTCCATATTCCATCAGGACGGCCCGTTTACGAGTGACTTCACCTCCTCAGACCTCTCGTGAATGACAAACTCCACAGTGGACCGTGTCCATGTAAGAAGCTGAGCTGCAGATCTCTTCTAACATCTAACACACAAATATGACTGAGAATGATGTGACGAGTGATGCATGCAGCTGATCATCTCCTCATTCCCAAACCACTGTGGAATTCTCATTGATCATGTATTGAACCCTCAGGCCAATAGAAAATGGAAATGCTGTTGGACAAAAAGGGAAGTCCATGTGAAAATGGTTTCATATGAATATCAACAGTTCATAGACGTCCATGAGTTTCAGTCACATCACAGCAGTCTATCATCACATTATCATAGACTTTAGTTTCTCTTCCTTTTCTTAGATCTTTGGTTAGGAATCATTAGAATTTTATCGATTCCGATTCTGCTTATTGATTTTGATTCTTATCGATTCCCAGTTTTGATTCCACAGTTGAAGTAAAACATTTAGATATCAACCTGTATGGTCATTAGCCTGCTTATTGACTTGAATGTAAACAAATATATAGATATTTATGACCAGGGTTTTGTGTATACATACACATAGAACCATGTTTTTTCTGATTTATTACAATTTGCATTACCAAAGCTGAAGTACATCATGGTTGAACTGTGGTAACTATAATGAAACCATGGTTAATTTGTTGTGCCTGTGCTTTTGAATGCAAATACTATAGTTAAACTATGCCTACTGTAGTAAAAATATTGTACATTTTCATAAGGGCTTTTATTGAGATATCTCTGATCACGCAACACATGTACTTTTGTGAAAATACGCACACAGGAATTGATAAGAGGAATTCAAATTTGAATCTCAAGTATCCTATTCCTTTTGTTTCCGATCCGATTCTTAGCCTTTCGATTCCGATTCCATTATATTTACATTTATGCATTTGGCAGACGCTTTTATCCAAAGCGACTTACATTGCATTATCTATACATTTATACATAGGTATTGCAATCTCCTGGGATTGATAACGCAATGCTCTTACCACTGAGCAAGAGGAAACCTAAACCTAATCCTGAAAGCAAGAACAGTGTCTTAGAGGTGGTGGAACAATGCAGATGTGTATTTGTTCCTGAAGTTTTAGACTCACGTTGATATTAAGCTGAAAGTCAAAGAAGAAAACCCATCCAGCTGATTAGAGAAGCTTTCCAGCCATCTACACAAAAGTGCCACAATCAGCTGCTTCAGATCATTTGTCAGGTTTAGTGCTGGATTCTTTATGATCAAACGCTGTTTAATCTGAGATGTCTCTGAAAGTTCAGTATGAATTAGTCAATACTCTCTCTTCCCTTGTGTCGGTTTAATTATGCAGGTCATTCTTCACTCCCTCAGGCTCTCATGCACCAAATGAAAACAACAACAACACAATCAAACACAAGTCTAAAATAAACCTCTCGTTCTTTCTCTTCTGTTAGTTTTTTTCCTGTTTTATTAGTAAAGGACCACTTTGTCTTCTAAGCAGTTATTTCTGAAGTGACTCTGTAAATGGGACACTGTGTTGTTTTTGACCCACAATAGGTTCATTTATAAGCCAATGTTTGTTCTGTCTGTTTTTTACTGTCTAAATGCCATCAGTATTCTTCATTTTCTCCTCTTCAGCCGCTTTCCTCTTTTCTTCTTCTTTATTGTTCACGTGACACCACAGAGACGCCTCGACCTGCACGGAGGAAATTTACTCTCCGGGTGATATAATAGACTTCAGTCTGGCTGGCACGGGTCACCAGAAATTATGCAGCCGATTATTCAGCCGTCGGGTTTCTGAGGTTTGCCGTGAATAAGAGCTTCTGAAATGACGAGAGCCTTAACAGACTTCAACTCTTTCTGAATGGATCCCATTAGATTAACATTGTATAAAGGTTAACGTTTAATTACAGCCATTAGAGGCTTTAGTAGCTGTTCATCATCATGATATTTCACTGTTACATGAGTGTGTGTTGTTTCTCAAAAGAATGAACATCATTTTATAAATGCATTACAGTGAGATTTAGTCTTTCTTTGAGAGAGGTTGAAGGTTTCCTCACAAGAGCATCCCAGTGTATGCTTCATGTACCATTTCTTTATTAAATATATCATTATTTGTTGTAAACGCTGTCACATTTATTAGATCCAACATGTTATCTGCAACAGCGGGTTTCATTATCCTTAATCTATAGGCCGCGGATATGTCTGCTGAACAACAGAGAGATTGGCTTTAGAGACCGATTGAAATGTATGAAGGACGAACATTGAGCGGTGACTTTAATGACAGTTTTATTTGGTGTCGGTTCATTGATACAGATGAATCAATCAAAAGCCGTTTTGTTTCCAGAGTGACACAATCTTTCTGCCACTTTGTTTGCTATCAAGTAAGTTGCCCAGAGTATCAAAGTGATTTATACACATGTACAGCTCCACAAATCTCTGCAAGATGGTATGAGGCTCCCTGGGCAATCTCTCTCTCTCTCTCTCTTAAGTGCATCTGTCTATCTCAGATCAATCGTCAGCGTGTATTTGCTGACAGGATCAATAACACAGGCGCAATGGAACTTGAAAGAGATTAGACCCATAAAAGACCAAGTGCAGGAACATTAAGGGAAATGTGTGCTCGTCTGGTAAAGACACACACACACACACACACCTGTGAGTCAGCACAAACATGTCTGCCAAAAACTCTGTGATACAGAATCAAAGATGAGAGAGATGGAGCTCCGCAGGTCATGTTGACAAGTGACAGCATCACTATCATTATCACTCATATGTGTCATAATAATCCTGATTTTAGCAACACCAGACTGTGGTAGTAATCTATTGGAAACAGTAACACTGTTGACTGAAGTCTCTGAAGACATGTTCTTCAGTGCTTGTGTTTGTTTGTTTCTGTCGTGTCTCATGTTTTAGCGCTGCCTCTCAGAAGCGGTTCAGAACTTATCTAACATACAGTACATCCAGTCAGAGAAAATATTCAACATTCCCTTTTAATTCAATTCAATTTATTTATATAGCGCTCTTCACAATGTGCATTGTTCCAAAGCAGCTTTACAGGAGAAAATAAGAATATTTGTTTATAGACCAAGTAAGATCATTCTAATAAATAATATCTAATAAGTAAATAAATAGATGCAATCTCCCGGTAAGCAAGCCAACACTGCCCTGCTGTGGCGAGAAACCCAAACTCCAATGATGAATAAATGGAAAAAAAACCTCGGGAGAAACCAGGCTCAGCCGGGAGGGCCAGATCCCCTCTGACGTGTCAGAGCTGCACTCAGTGACCCCGAAAGCCACCGAGCAAACGTCCACGAAGAACAGAGAGAGCTCACCAGCCGCAACCCAGGAAGCCCCCCCACCGAAACCAGTCCAACCCGGTCGCATTCCGCGATCGACACCAGACAACAGAGGAACAAGGAGGGAAAAAAAGTAGTGGCATAATGTAACTTTATTCCTCTGCTGTCCGACATCGACCACAACACAAGACCAAACCAGACCCACACAGCCCCAACAAATGAAACCACAACCAACAAGTGCTTTTCCACATACATTTCACGGAGCTATTTCGTAGAAGGCGCTGTAACCCACGCCTTAATGTCTGAAGCCCCCAGTGAGCAGCGACTCAACATGTTGAAGTAGTGAGAAAATAAAACAAGTGGAAAAAAGCTTTACAGCCAGTCATCATTTATTCACCCTCACGTCACTCTAAAGCCGCACAAAGAGAAGAAGATGTCGAGAACGCCTGACAGCCTCAGTCTCCATTCACTGTCATTATAGTGAACGAAAAAGAGAGCGGCGTCGACCCGCTAGAAAACTACACTAAGATTCTGGATCTTTACTTGTTGGCCTCAAACACCCGTTGACAGCAGAAGGAAACCCGATTTCACGTGGAGAATCCAAGTTAAACCCTCTTTTATGGGTGCACAGTCACACAGACTGAATTGTGGGTAATCCAGCATCTCTGAAGGCCAATTATAATGAAATCTTCTGCATTGCTCTTTAATGTCAGTCTGGCATTCTAAACGCTCGTCTTTTCACAAACAACCCTCATCATCTCTCGACCGCCCGTTGCGTCTGAAGGGTAGAGACACGCGTGCTCCGCGCCAACGCTAAAATATACATGCTGCTAAATGACAGAGCCATCTTCACTCCTCGCTCTTCTTTCGTCCTTAAGCCTTGAGCTTCCATCCTTACCACTGAGATATCCTGGAGAACATCTTCACATATGAAAATCCTACATTTGCTTTCATGTGAAGTCCTTTCAGAGGAGCTCATTGTTTCTGTCTTTGGAATAGCATGCATTGACACAAAGAAAGCAGGACTGTGGTAAAAATAGGTTTGGATTTCACGTCTTTAAATGCGCTTTAGAGTTGGTGGCCTACTTATTGTGTTTAAAAAGAGAGAAGCGTGAAGAATTCTTCAGCCCAGTTACAGTATGAGGGAGTGGAGAGCTCAGCGTGGACCCGGCTCATCCCCGACTTCACAGCATCGTGTTGTGCTGATACTGAGAGTAGTGAGCCACTCTTTCATCCTGCATCCCGCTTGAGCAGGATTGGGAGCTTTGTCTGAAGTTACTGTTCTTGTCTGAGGATGTTTTTGATCATTCTGCGTCTCTTGTCCTGCTGTGCTCAGTGGATTGAGAGAGAGAGAGAGTTACTGATGTATGACCCCAATACGACAACATTCTGTCTTTGAAATTCTACCTGTTACAGCCCTCCAAGCAACGACAATACTGCAAAATAATCTGCAGCATTATCATGAGATAAATAAACCACCGTCTTCCCTTGACCTCCATTTACAAACAAAATCACAGAGAAACATTCACATGTGGTCAAAAGTATTGGGACGCCCCTTCGGATGAACAGCTTTGGTATTCCAGCAAATGATTTACATTTACATTTATGCATTTGGCAGACACTCTTATCCAAAGTGACTTACATTGCATTATCCTATACATTTTTATATAGGTATTTGCAATCCCCTGGGATCCAACCCCCAATCTTGTGTCGTTAACGCAATGCTCTTACCACTGATGGTAATGATGTTTTCATATCATCAGTTTGTACAGAGTCCATTTCTATTCCAACACGAGAGCGAGATTAAAAGAAAGAAATGATTGGTTCAGATGTCAAACCTGCTGAACACCCATCAATGACTTGTGCACAGAACTGCTGTCATTTCACAACAGAAAACAGCCTGTGAATACGCTAAACACGCAAAAAGGGGAAATGGTGTCCATCAAAACCAATCAACACATTCCAAATGTCCTGCCTTGAGACTGGGTCGGTCATGGACATAGCTACTACTGTACAATAAACAACAGATTACATCCCAGCATCTGAACCTGCATCAGTGTCCTCTGGGTCACTTGATTGACAGGTGCGTTTTTTCGGGGTCATGAGAGGCGGGGTGGAGACATTTACACTCTGTATGATTAATGACAGGAGGAGCCGCTGCACGACACCTTTCCATTATTTTATACAGATACTGACGTTTCTCTTGACTTTCTTTCCACACCTGCGTGACTTTCTTCATTCTGTGGAAAAGGATGTTTGAGAGATGTTGAGCATTAAATGGACGTCAGTATATTTCATCACGTGTGCAGCATGCTTCAAGTCTTGTGTGTTTTTTTAATAAATTTACAGTGCTGTGTGTCTGGAGTGATGTCCACACGGCACATGTGTGAGATCTTTCACACTCAAATCCTATCATCTGTCTCCAAGTAATAGCTTTGTCACATCTCACCCTGATCACATTAAATCTGCTGATGTTTTCTTACTGTGCAGTAATCCGTGATTATCCCGTGACTTTGGCCAGAGTGGGATTTACACCGGTCACCTCTGGAGAGAAGAAGAGAGATCAGACTGCTGCTTCACACACATCAGTTCTACAAACTGTACATTGATTGACTGTGTTTGTTTCCAGAATGATCAAAACAGATGGATCAGGACGATGAGGTCATGTGACAATGATCTATACTGTTGTAAGAGCTTGGGTTAGTATACACTAAACATTTTAGAAATAATGAAAAAATACAATTAGACACGTGCAATTAAAACCTGCAAATAGAGACATGTTCTTTTTACATTTACATTTATGCATTTGGCAGACCCTTTTATCCAAAGCGACTTACATTGCATTGTATTATACATTTTCTTTCAATCCCCTGGGACCGAACCCATGACCTTGACATTGCTAGTGCCACGCTCTAACCACTGAGCCACTAAAAGTTATTATCTTTAACAATAACAACGAAAATATACAGTATGTAAGCAAAGTGAAATGAAAGATAACTTAAAAAGTATATACTGTCATCACAATATTACACTAATATCATCATCACTGGTATTTTTTGACAATAAATTCCTGACAGCCCCACAGCTGTTCTACATTCTTCACTGTTGCATTGATTCAATAGAAGAAAATCATCTCGTCCAGCGTCTGTCTTCACAACATCTTATCCTGCTTTACGCTCCGAGAGCAAATAAACTGAATTTCAGTGTCAATTCTCCATCTGTCAGATTTTTGGAGTCATTTCCACGCCGTGGAGTCACACAAGCTGTTTTCTTGTTTTTTTCTCTGCTAATTGAAGTCTGTTCATAGTGTGAATGTAAACTACAGGCTTTGATTCTGTCTCCATCACCTTCAGAAGAACACGATTCTTTAAATGTCATCCTGTTTCACAGAAGAGACGAGTTTTTCACAGGGGTAAATGATGTGTAATATTTTAAACATTTCTTCAACCTTGTGTCTTGGAACACTACAGACATTACATTACAAGTGACATCTCTTATACACTTCAAGCATATTGAGTCACACACTCATCCTTTATAAACCCAGGGAAGTTTTGTGCCCTTGGTTCATTAAATACAGCTTTAATGTATTCAAACACACCTGAGTGTGTGTGTGTGCGTAAAAAAACATAATCCACGGAGAAACATTTGCATTTATGCATTTGGCAGCTGCTTTTATCCAAAGCGATTTACATTGCAGTATCCTATACATTTATACATAAGTATTTGCAATCCCCTGGGGTCGAACCCACAACCTTGCGTTTAAGCAATGCTCTTACCACTGAGCTCCAGGAAACACATTTTCTCCACATATGTAAACGTGTTCTTTAAAAGTTCCTACAAAACATCAATCTGTCATTTTTCTTCAAGTATAGTGTCGTTGTTTTCAAAGTAAGTCTTGTTTAAAGAACAATATATTTCAGAGAAATCCAGATGTCATTCAACATGAAAACCAGCGGGTGGCACTACAATCAATAGCTCATCACAGAACACGTTATTTTAAAGCATTGTATGACCAACAACTGCTTTTAATGTTATTATTTGACTAAGAGGTCATCTAATTGAAATGTTATCAGAAGTTATCTTGTGAATACAATAAAATAAATTGGGTTATTATACTCGAGGTTGAACGCGTGCGCACGCGCATCACTCACGCTGTGATTTTTGACTTTCCCGATCCAGAATCCCGTGATAATCCGCTCCTGGTCTTCGCGGGCTAGTTCACTCTCACACGCTCGCTCGTGCTGGATCCTCCACTGCGGTAACGGTGTCGTTAAATCTGTTGAACGCGTCTTGTCGTCGCGCGTTCAGTGAAACGCCGGTCGGTCTTCAGTCCGCTTGCAGCCGCTGGTGTATTGGAGTCGGTTCGGGCGTCCGTGGATTGCCTCAATACCTCCTTGAAAAGCCCCTTCTGTTCTTTAAGTTCAAGAAAACACACGGAGCCCTCGCCGTATCGTCTTTGACTCTTACCCGAGATCAATGTATATTTGTCGGCGCCGGCGGGCGCGGAATCTCGCAGGACAATGTTGATCGTTTTTGTATAATACCGGTTCCGGTCAGTCAAACTTTACCTCAGAGAAGATCACGTTGGATAACTCGCGTGTGTTTTGTGTATTATCATTTTTTTACCTCAGAAAGTGATGGCGTGGCGAGGACGAGCACTGCTCGCGCTGTTCGCGGGTCTCACCGTTTTCCGGTTCGGCGGAGCGAGTAAAGGTGAGTTGTGTCGCTGCGGTTGTGAGACGCATCCCCTAATTCAACAAACGTCAGTTGTGTTCCTCACTAACCAGATAACTCGGTTAACTAGTCTTCTCTGCACACGCTGATTGTTGTGTGTAGACTAGTGTAGTGTGTAAAGATCAGGTTTGGTGACAGAAAGGTTAAACCCCTGCTGCAAAGTGTCTCTAACAAGGTAATCAGCACCATGTTGACTGGGATGTAGTAAGTGTAGCGTCACTGTGTGCTGACTGACAGATCAGTGAGTGAATGAATGAATAGTAGTAATGTTACATGGAAGGAATTCATCAGATGCTGCAGAGGATGGGATTTACATTTGACATCGGAATGGAGAGCACTTGTATCCCTCCATCCATCCATCCCTCCCTCCATCCATCCATCCATCCATCCCTCCATCCCTCAGGGTCAGGTACACACTGAGAATCTTTTTTACTGTTGGAATTGATGATTGATCTGATTCACGTGAAGATCAGGATCATGTTGTGAATGTTTTAAGGTGAATTTCAGAAACATCAATACAACATCACAGGAGAGATTTGAGCAAAACCATCAGTAGGTAGTAACAGGATGAAAAGTCATTTCCTCTTAATTCTTTAATCACTTCTTCAAACCTGAATGATTGTAAAAGTCTCTATATGATTTCAGTTGTTTTTGAAGTCTTATAAAAGGTTGCAGATCGTTGTACGTGTGGCCAGTTTCCAGATACTAATGAATTCTCTGAGGTCTCAGAATCAAGGATAGTCAGACAACACTTATAACCCATCTGATGAATGATGATGAGTCTTGAGAAACAACTTTAAAATAGACATTTCTTGAACTTGACACATAGTTTAAATGTCTTAATGAAAGTGACCATCAGAAGAACATGTTCATGAGGTAGTCCAGCTATAATCTCTCTCTTCATGTAAAGTCCTCTTGTAAACACACTATTCAACCCACTTTAGTGAAGTTATTGTTTTCCGTGGGCTTGATGTCAAACTGAATTTGTTCTTTTGCTTGTGATGTGAGGATTGGGATCTTTAGTGTCTGTTTTCAGATGATAGTGACATGTTGAGGGGGTTAAATGTATTTGTCTGTTCAGTGCTCTGTATGTAGATGTGTTTAAATGTCTGGAGATTTGGGTTTTATGGAGATGTGTAAAAGGAGATCATCAGCAGAAGTTCAGTCTGTCGTCTCTGAGAATGACCATCACTGTGTTGTCTGGATATTATTGCTTTTGGCACAGCAGGTAAATGACACCAATGAAGACATCTGTAGCTCTCTCTCTCTCTCTCTCTCTCTCTCTCTCTCTCTCTCTATCTCTCTATCTCTCTCTCTCTCCCTCTCTCTCTCTCTCTCCCTCTCCCTCTCATTAGCTGTGTGTGATGTTGAAAGCAAGCTTAATCCTCATCAGTGTCATGCAGAATGATTGAATGACATTTTTACAGCATGCATTTGACCCTTCTTCCGGCTGCTGGTGGGATATCAACAGTGTGATCTCATTTACAGGACCCCAGGGCAAATCTGTGACGCACGCACACACACACACACACACACACACACACACACACACACACGTGCGTGGTCTCGGTCCCCTGCGTGATGCTTGAAGCCATTTTCTCTCTGCCTGCAGCTGTCTGACAGACGCACACATTCAGTCTGTGTGTGTGTGTGTGTTGTGTGTATGTTTGTGTAGTGTGTGAGTGAGAGACTGATGCTTCAGCTCCTCGTCAGTTTTATCTTCACTGTTAGAGTCACTGTTAGTAATAAACATCATGTGTACTTGCAGGCAGAAATGTGTCACAGAGGTCATGTGTTGTTGTTTTGGAGAGATGGACTGTGTCTTCAGTTGTTAGGTGAAGTTGAGTTTTTGTAATTGATGAGCATTTTTGTAATTTATTCACCTTAATTAGTGGGGAGGGGTGCGGGGGGTGCTGGTGCATTCTGACTTATTTACACTGTCACAAGTAATAGATTCATGAGCAAGTGTCACCCCGAGCATACCCATCTATGTGCTTCGTTCAGCTGTACAAGTGTGTTTGTTTGTTCACTGCATTTGGGTGATGAATGTTATATAAACGCTGGATTTGCAGATCGTTTGAAATTTAGAGATTCTTGATTTGCATTGATAGAACGACTGCTGTTTTTACCTATAATTGAAAAAAGGAAACAAACCGAAGGGAGAACATGTGCTGAGTGATGAAGAGTGATTTAGAAACAGCCGTGAATCTTTAGTCTGTGTGTTAGAGACTCGTGGTTTGGTCTTGAGGAGATCTTCAGAAACTTTGGCCCAATTGCCAGTAGGTTATTTGCTGTTTGCTGAAGCAGCTGGTGTTACACTGTCACAGTAATAGATTCATGAGCAAGTGTGCATACCCATCTATGTGCTTCGTTCAGCTGTACAAGTGTGTTTGTTGTTCACTGCATTTGGGTGATGAATGTTATATAAACGCTTGCAGATCGTTTGAAATTTAGAGATTCTTGATTTGCATTGATAGAACGACTGCTGTTTTTACCTTGCTGAGTGAAGAGTGATTTAGAAACAGCCGGTCTGTGTGTTAGAGACTCGTGGTTTGGTCTTGAGGAGATCTTCAGAAACTTTGGCTGTGAAAGGGATGGAAAATTCCAGTAGGATTTAGTTGAACCCTGACTGTTTGCTTAGAGAAGACATGTTTGTGCTTCTGAATATAACATTTGACTCTGTCAGACTCTTCTTGAGACGGGTCATTGCTCTGAAAGACGGGGGTCACGCTGGATTATTTCTTCTGTGGTGTGGGTGAATAGAGATCTCTTGCTGCTGGTTTTGGCTCCTCTCTGGTTTTCTTTTGAAACGTGTCTGTGCAGAATGTTGGGAATGAGGGCAGTGGTTTTCATCAGTTCAGGGTTTGTGTTGTGTTGACAGCACAACAGAACCTGCAGATGAAGTAACCCAACCGCTCATCAGATGCACAGGAGCTAGAGAAGCAGGTGTGTTTCCAGAGAGACAGGGGTTCAGTTGTCCACTTGAGCTCAGACTCGGTAAGCGTGTGAGATGCTCAACTGCATCATTGTGTGGATTATTGGATGATTTGTCTTGAGGAAGTGGACATCTGTTGTGTGTCCAGGATGGATTTCAGTGCTGTTCACCCTTTTCACTAAATGCTGTTGGGTTACGCAGAATGAGGTCATGAATAATGTACGAGAAGGGTTAGCTGTCCATAAAACAGTGATTAATTGGTTTCATTTGATGATGGTGTACCTTCTGGGCTCTCACAGCACCTGATTTCTCATCTACCTGCTAATGGTTTCACTCCAGAGCCCATTACAGCCTTTCTGTCCATGCGATCATGCTTGAAGAGATGTTTCAGGGCAGTTAAACATTCAACTCGGATGAAACTTTACTTAGACAACGTCTGATGTGTTTTGCCACAAAAGCACACTGTAGAACAGGGGTATTCAATTAAAGTTCCACGAGGTCCAGTCTTTATATTTCCTTCCAAACTGGAGCCAAGACAACATGTTTTCTTTTAAATAACAAATAATAAATATTTCATCAATTTAGCCCACATGGATATATATATATATATATATATATATATATATATATAAAAAATATGATATTTCATCAGGCCGTTTGTTTTATATTTTGACATCCAGTTATCAAGTCTGATAATTAATATTGGTAAATAAAAAAGCTACTGACAACATGCAAACAACAAATGTAATTTAACAATTTAAATGCTCTCATAATAAACAGAAAATAAAATGACTTACTAAATTAGCCTTTCCATGTCATTCATACCAGAACTACTTCTATATACTAAAGAATATTCTGTGAAAATATATATCAACAAAATCTTCAATATTGAAGATATTTTAAAGATTTAAATCTTAGCGAAATGAATGCTTGAAATTCATCATTCATGACTGCTGTAGAGTCTTCTGTTAAACCCTTCAATATAACAAACCAACGTTAGATTGAAACATTAAATATTCAATACCGTTTAACTTTTCCGTAGCTCAGTGGTTTGAGTGTGGCGCTAGCAACGCCGAGGTCATGGGTTTGGTCCCAGGGATTGCACATACTGTGATACAAATGTATGATACAATGCAATGTAAGTCACTGTGGATAAAAGCGTCTGCCAAATGCCTAATTGTAAATGTTGTTTGTTTCTGTATATCCATCTCTTTTGCTCCTAAAATTGTGTGTAAATGCAATATAGCTTTCCTGTAGCTCAGTGGTAAGAGCATTGCGTTAACAACGCAAGGTTGTGGGTTAGGGGGAGTCAAATTTAAACCATGTTTTCTACTGGTCTTAATTAAGGCTATTCAAATGTTCCAATAATCAATATCAAATAATATAAAACATTATGTTGATGATCCACTTTTCAGCTGCATCGCCCAGCTCTAACGTCTAAACACTTTGGTCTTCTTTAATGGACGGCCGTCAAACAACGCAGCGTTTTTATTAGGATACGGATTGTCTGTGATAATGCTCGTACCGTTCAATGAAGTGAATAACAGCAGACTGATGACAGTTTTGATACTTTGCACGTGAACCTGATCTAATGTAATAGTCATCTAAAGAGCAGTCAAGCTGACATCAATGTCTTTTTGTATGCTGCATCACAGACAGAAGATGCTGCCATGAAGGGAGATGACTGACAGATGATAAACTGGTCTTTCCTCACCATTAGCTTTGTGGATTTGAATGACCCTTGACCTTTTATAGAGACAGGACCAGGTGAGGTGTTGTGTAGCCAAGAGCGAGTGTTTTGAAACGTTGAACGAACATTTTTATTTTCGGTATACTTTTTTCTTTTTCTTCTTTAGTTTTACCACAACAGCAGTAACAGGTCAGTAGCTTCATCTTTTGTTTGTGTAGTTTGTGAATAATGTTCACCCTTCCTCTGATATGTAAAATACATCATGATTAAGTCCTTCCCGCTGTGAACCTCCAGGAGGTTTTTCTTTCTGAATATTGCCTCAGTGACTGATGGGAAGAGCCAGGCGGGTCCTTGCAGGTGTTTTTCTGTGCTCATTTCCATTGAGATTTAAATGTGAGCTCACAGTCCTGCGTTCTTATTGGTCACTAAATAAATGAACCATTTTGCATGAATATTTCATAAACGCACACGCAGGAGATCAGGGATTTGTACCACTGACAGATGAAGATTCTGCTGATGGGAATTCAGCTAACTTCATTTTGTTCATTTTGTCAGGAAAACACTTCATTTCATCCTCACGCTGATATTCTGCGGTGTTTACGGTGAAAGTAGGCGCCTGAAAGAAAGAGCTGTTTTTGCTAATTAGACGTGATTGAAGGCGTGTTAGCGATACACGCGGTGTCATAATGACAGAACATTCATCAAACAGTCCATGAACCCTTCTCAGGGGACTCAATAACCCTTTCTCGTGGTGTCTCTCTGCTGTAATATATGAAGTCCATGGCATGATTTAATCATCATCGGCTGTATTTTACTGTCTTCACACAGGAACAGCCCCGCATACAAAAACACACACACCCGTGTTTGTGAGCCCTGAGCAGAGCAGGGCCGTGGGTTCAAGTGTTCCCCGCGGGTGGTACTTTTCCACTGCAAAGTACGGCACGGTACAGCTCACCACTGGGTACAGTACCTGATACTCTTTTTAGTACCACCTCGGTTGAGGTTCCAAGCCTACTGTACCGATACCCAAATGTGCCGTGTTTACACACTGGTCATGATTCTCTCAGGCCAATCAGTAATCTGAGTAATTGATTTGTAACACATGAATACGCATTTTAATAAGTAATATTTGCATTTCATTATATGCTTTGTGACAGTAAAATAGAGACTATGACCCTTAACGCAATGCTAAATGCTTCATTAGCTTACCCTCGTGCGCCATCTAGCAAACCAAATAATTGTTGTCTGCTCTTTGCTGTACGATTTCCTAAACTCTCTGGTATTTTAGCAGTATTTTGTTTTGCTGCCATCCACTATCGATATGCTCCGTTACTCCTGTTGTGCGTGTGTTTGTCGCGTTCGCTACTGCAGTATAGGCGGCGCGACCATGACGATAAGTTTATAATCCCTAAACAATACTAAACTCGTGGAAAAGCAAAGTGAGCGAAGTGAAATGAGCCGACCTGAGGCGAGGCGAGCGAGTCGAGTCGTACTAAACCTGATGGTACCATGCAGTGGAAAAGCGCCATAAGTGGAAGTGGTTTGTAATTCAGTGTTAATGGTGTGAGATGTGATTCTGATAGATATCAGCTCTGTCCTTCATCACGCTGTGAGTCTTAATGGATAAAATGCAGTTTAATGTAGCGCATGAAAGAAGAGTCAAACTGCATTCACAATTTCATGAGTTTTATAGGGAAATTTAAAGTACACGCTGTGTTTGATCAGGAGTCAATCGGATTGCGAGATATGGAGTGAGAGAGAACCTCTGTCCTCATAAAACTCTTCTGGCCTGAACTTTGATGTTTTTTGACATTATCATGTTTACCCTCAATAGCATCTCCTCGTGTCTCAATGGTTTCCCTTCTATTCTATTCTTGTTTTTAATCTAGTGATCTAGATTCTAGGCGTACTTGAACACCCTCATCTGAGGCAGGTTAAGCAAACACTTTCATGTGTTTGGTGTTGTAGATTTGATTTAGTCATGGGCTGGTTATGTTGATGATCTTTCCTCTATGGAAGTTATTGTGTTATGCAGGAAGCCAATAGGAAGAGCCGTTCATCTATCTGAACTGCCTGAGTAAATATGACCCTGACTCTACGGAATAGGGTTTTACAACACCTGTCATACCCACTGGCTTTTACATGAGTTTCATTCTGAACAATATATATGGACCTGGGACTGGTCAAGAAACTGGGCTGTAAGCAGCGTACTGATAAATGTTGGCTTGGTTCAAATATGGACCTTTAACTTATCAGCTGTGTGTGACTGTGATATTTCATGGATAAATAATTGTGTCTATTCATGTAATGAACAAGACTGGATGTGTTATATTTGACCAGACTCGCTGAGATTCTAAATCTCTTCTACAGGCGTGTCCTGGACAAGATGAACATACACTACATACAAAATACAGCAACATGACATAATATACAGTACTAAATGTCTTCAAACATAAATTCAGTTAAAAACATTCATTCATTTGATCTCTTAATTTCCCAATAATCTAGATTTCTCTTATTTCTTTCCTTTCTGTTGTACTACACAATCTCATTGAGTGTAAATCTGGCACCTGTTCACACTGTGGTGTGTTGTCATAACTCTTTTTAAAGGCACTTTTGTGAGGGCAGAATTTTTCCTCACCTTGTTTTGTGTATTGAGATGCTGTCTCTTCAGCTCTGTTTGCAGTCCTCTCCGGCCTCTGTCATCATATTGGCCCTGGCGGTAAATTGCAGCGTGTAATTGAAAAGCGATGGAAGTGATTTAAAGACGCGTACAGCTCCTCGGTGACTCGTGGAAAGCGCTCGCTTCCCCTTATTTTCCCCCTTTCTGCATCTGAGCCTATGATTGATGACAAGAACTTCTGCCAGAAAGAGAATGATTGGCCGTGACCAATTGGCTTGTTAGTTGTCCTGCGGGTATGAGGCTTGTTTTTGTCCCATGATGCTCTGGTGTGGTTTGCGGACGTGTTGTGTTAACAGACGCCGATGGCTCATTGATACACCGTTCAGATGTGACGGAGGTGTTTGATAGAGAATGAGAATAGATTTCAGTTTGAAGTGTGTAACCTTCTTTTTTATACAATAACCAGAAGCCCAGAGGAGAGGCGCTCACTCCTGCTGTGACTCACACACGCTGTCTTTCTCTTGCGTTACGTGGGTGTTGTTGGAGAAATGAAAATATTGCAGCCTTGCTTGACTTTGGGAATTTGTGCAGATGGTACTTTGAGATTTTTGAAATGCAAATGCTGAAAGGAACAGACTGAAAGGTTATTGCTGAAGGAAAAACACTTGTTTCGGTTGTTTAACTAAACTCTGTTTAACTTATTTAGTTATGATATCACACTTTCACTCAACAAACTCAAGTTTTTTGCTTGCATTAATGTTCTAAATGTAATTACTGCACGTTTTCATTGGTAATGATGTAATTGTAAAAAACAACTTGGTAATCTTTGATCAAAAAATGGTAGCTTGCTTCGCCCCTGAAATGATTTTCTATTTTGGCTGACCTGATCCTGATGGCTTCAAGTTCTGCCCTCGTTTCATATGACGTTTCATTAAGAATAACGTCTGAGTAGGGAAACAGGAATGGCTTGTGAACGTCATTTCACATTGTTGTTAAAGCCCTCAGGCTGATAAAAATGTCAAATATTCTCATGATTGATTTTCTAAATTGAATCGTAGATGTTTTGATTGATGTCTCAGTTTTTTAGGCCCGTGACATGCATGTACCCCTCCGTTAAACCCCGAAGCTACATCCTCACCCTTTTATTGTAGTTTCTTTTTTATGTTATGATGGATTTATCCAGTAAAAAAACAATTTACTTTCCCCGTGCTATTTTAGCACGATGACAGTGATAGATAGCAGGGATGTCAGTTTATTAAGAGTTCTTGAGTATTTTATTTTGCTTTGAGGACGTTGAGTTTTTTCCCCGTCCTAAGAGTTTATTTTTAAATGTCCTGCTGAGAAGAGATAAAAGAGGCGCAGAGGAAGAGGAACTCACAGCTGTAATGGAAGGAGCAGAGAAATAAAACAGAGATGAGATGAAAACGATGGCTGGGGTTTTTCACGAGGGCTACAGAACGCCAATGATCTGCCCAGCGTGCACCCAACCAGAGACATCACTGCTTTAACCCGAGCAGAAGAAGAAAGACCTCATGATGGGCTTTGTTGAGACGACTGGGGAAACTCCGCTCCTTATAGATGGAGAAGACACCCCCGGCCCCCAAAACAAGCACAAACCGTTACTGCAGGGCTGTATGTTGACTCTGTTTGCTTATAGCACTGCAGCTACAGAGGTTTGCTGTTCACAGGCCAAACGAGTTTCAATTGCAAAAACGAAAATAAATAATAATAAACTTCCCACATGAACAAGCACAACCCTAAACCCAATTCAAACAAACAAGCAGCTCTGTGTAATGCACATTCACATCTGTATCTCACGCGTGCTACACTGGTCCATTTATTCTTCACGTGTGACGGCACTTTACAGACCTGCCGTTTATCCACACGCACAGATAAACCATCAGGAGTTCTCTTTTCCTCATGGATGGGTGCGTAAATGTGAGAAAAGGACATTTTATATTGATGTTTGATGGTTCTGAGGTCAGTTGTTAGGTTGGTAAACTGGGGTCTGATAAACACAAGCAGACGTGTTGACTGAACAGTAGTTAAGAGGAAAGTTGAATTCAGCTTTTTATTTTCTAAGGCCTCAGGTGTATTTTAATGAAGGATGGGTTGTTGTTGCGCTGTTGGAAATTAATTTGCATTGCCTTGAAAATAAGAGCTAATGTAAGAGTGAACCAGAGAGACTGGAGCTCAATTAAAAAGCTGCTATTGAACACATCTTCCCCATTGACCCAGTTTGATTCCTCAGGGATTGTCGACACCTCCGTGAATCCATTTAACCTTCTGAAGCTAATGATGACGGTCAGGGAACTCAGGACACTGTGGGGTTTTACACGTCCCCTACGGGTTCACCTGCTTTGAGGTGTGAGTGTTAATTGGCGTTGTTTTGAAGACAACTGCAAGCTAAGACGATGGTTTAGAGACCGGCCCACTTGTATTAGTTCTTGCTGAAGCCCTTTGTTAAAGTCCGTCTGCATTAAAACAAGTGGAGGTGAAGTTCAGAAGGCTGTGATTGAATGACACAAACTTCACTTCACTTGCAGGTGTAAGAAGAACCTGTGAATCTGAATGTCAGTGACCTGCTGGTGACAGAAGTTGGTCCTTTCATCTTTTAGAGATCTTGGGACAGTGTAGTGATTTGTTTTCAGGTGACAGATGGCTTTAGCTCTTGAGAAGACATTTATATTTCACCAGAATTAAACCAACAACAAGAAACACAAAATCCAGATGACTGGTGTTGAAATGTGCCTTATTGTTCTCAGCTTTATTTGTTGTAAATGACTTCCGTCCGTTTGCTGCTGTAATGTGAACGGCCCTAATCCTTCAGTTTATTAAAGCCGTGATTTATCTCCTCTGTCACAGTTATATTCTTTTATGTCAGTCGTATGTCATTATTATGTCATTGACATTATTACAGTTATTGCATTGATCAGACTCTGTGCTGTTATCAATCTCTGTGATATAAATCAATTACAGTCCTAAGATGTACAGTAGTGTTTTTCTGGTTTATTACCCAGGTGCATTGTGGGTATGAGATGATTGTGTTCTGAGAAGTCTTCTCTCTTAGAGGTCTGTCACACTCTTTCTGCTGTACAGATGTTTGTAGTTTAGAGCCTTTAAAATCAACGAAGAGTGGTTTTATTATACTTTAAAACATGAGGAAAGAGGGTCTGGACACAACACGTGTGTGTGTTTTATCTTCATGCGCACACACACCACACACACACACACACGTTTCATAGTATGGTCTTAAATCCAGAGAGGATTCTTTACACCGTTCCCTTTCTCTGTCTGTTTGGTGTTGAAGGTGACGTGTGAATGTGTGTACAGGCTTTAGTTCGAGCTGTCTCTCTGTGTTGATGGAGAGAGCAAAAAGCTTTTTTTATGAAAAAGATGTGGTTCCTCAGAACACTTGATTGTCTATTGGACTGAAGTGTTTGGTCTGTGTGTGTGTTTGTTGTTGTGAGGCCATGAAGAAAGATGTGGTGTTTTTCATCTGCGTTTGTAAAGTGCAAACACATCATCTTTTAGTCGTGCTGCTGTAGATTCAGTGCTGGATCAGCATCTTCTGAACACCGCTGTAGAAAACACCAGCGTCCACATTAAACCTCATCCAGACACACTTTCTCTCAAATCAACCCTTCTTGTGTCACATGCTGCTGGGTCTGTAATCACCGATCTAACCAGAAGTGATTCACATTATATGATACACACGCACACACACACGGATGGAGAGACACACACGCACGGACAGACAGACGTACAGACAAACACGCACACACGGACAGACGAACAGACAAACACGCACACACGGACAGACAGACAGACACACACATACGGACAGACAGACACACACACACACACGCACACGGACAGACACACACACGACACAGACAGACGCACGCATACACATGCACACACACACACGCACGCACACACACGGACAGACACACACGCACAAATACACACGCACGCACACACACATTTTTTTTTTTTTTAAACAGACTAATAAATGTTAACTTTCAAAACAGTTAGAATTAAATTAAACCAAGTCATTAATTTGACCTAATTAGACATGCACTATTGTAACACAGAGGATATTAGATCATGACATGAACATGTACTAGTTGATTTAATCTCATTTTGACTCAGTAAAGGGTGTATTCATTCAGTACCTTCAACCAGTAAAAACGCTCGGTCAAGCTCGAGGGCTATTGGCTCATTCCTGTCTGAAGAGAAGAGCTGCAGCGGAGTAGTTCTACGTTGCAATGTCTTGCTGGAGTCGTGAGATTCAATGCGTTCAGTGAACCCCAATAAATCGATCAAAAAGACAGAAACATTTCTTCACTAATGTAAGAACACGCTTCAATCTTTTAATGTACCGGATTCATTTCATCACGTCTGAAAACAGAGAGGACAGCGCTGGTTTCTATTGGCTGATGTTTCATGTCACGTTACGCATCAGCTCGTGTTAAGTTAATGTTGTATATGAAAATGTTTGTGCTTGTGTTGTGTTGCGGGGTAACTCGCTCGCAGTCGCTCTCGTGGAGAAGTTAGTTTTACTATCGTTGCCGCTTCCAGACATGTTTTCCTCCGCGTGTCGAGTTTTCTTTGCCAAGTGCAGTGTAAAATAGAGTTTGAAGTTTGACACGCATGGTAAAAACTGAACGTGACAGGCTGTTGTCATGTTTTTCTGCTCTCTGATTGGCTGTAAGATGAATCCATATCAAGTCAAAATGTCAAGAGCTTGTCATTGTTATTAACATACATTTCATCACGATACGATATGATATCGTTAATCGGCCCAGCCCTACACGCACGCACACACACACACACACACACACACACACACGCGCACACACACACTGCTGAAATCTCTCTTGATCGCTCTTTAATAACCGAGTGCATTTACATTGTTCAGAAGTTGCTCATTAATGCTATATCTTTTATTCAGGACAAATGCAAATAGACTGGAGCGTGTCAGAGCTGTAAAGGAAGAAGTGTTTGATAAGACTTTGATGAGAACTGTTTGTTGATTTTGAAATCTTTCAGTTTACTCCGGGAGAATCCCAGCGCCGCCGCTGTTAAACTCTCGCCCTCACATGACTTCAGTCCTCTTCTCTTTATCCCGTCGGGCTCAGTCGCTGGGAAAATGGAGCTGGCTTCAGAACGGCACAGAGAAGCGCTGGAGCGAGTCTTTATACACACTTCTGTTTCTCTTGAGATAAACTGACCCTTATTTTAAAGTGTGTGAGTGTGTGAGGAGAATTTCAATGTCTCTTCGTGTAGCAGTCAGGATCACACCTTTAACCCTTATGAATCTGAAGGAATTAGTTGAATGCTTTATTTGTACTTTTACAAGCAGTCCGGGTTACAGAAAAATCCCATCAGATACACTTGACGCCCAGTAAGATCACAGAAACACGTGACCTGTCTGTCATGTCTAAATGTTTCCTTCAGCATCAGGACTCTGGTGTGTGACGTCTCTCTTGGTTTGGTTTTAATCTCTTCATATGTTTGTTCTAGAATGATGATGGTAAATGTGTTTGGACGTCTTTATTTTCAGCAGGGTCATTGGGACGGCAGCAGTGTTTTGATTTGTGTTCGGCAGTTCTGCTTCCTCTGTGTTGGTTTTGAAGGGCGACTCTCAGTTGACGAACAGAAGTAAGGCCATATAAAGCCTTTTAATGTGTGTTTTCTGCATCACATATGGCCCTACAGGAGCTCACTGATCCCAGACCTGTCCTGAAGTATCTCTCATTCCTCTTTGTTGTTTTCTGATGGTAAATATCTGTGATTAATGAAAGTGTGTTTGCTCAGTTCACTGGTGTCCACGGCCCGGCAGGTATGGTCATGCTCTGGATTCTATTGGTCATTTGGCCTCTGATCACCATGGCGACGGCTGAAGTGTTGAGTCTATGAGCTCTCACATCAGCTGCAATGAGTAACACGGCACAGGAGAAATGAGTCTGTGTCACAGAAACATGCGGCCTGTCCGTCTTCATGATTTATCACACTTGAGTTCAGAGGTCGTGGTCACCTTGTGTATCAGAGAATGAATGCACACGTGTCACTGCAGGCTACAAGATGTACAAACATGTGACGACAATAATGCTTCTGTAACTTTATTAGTATAAGTGGTGGATTTGTGCCAGTCCTGGAAGAGTGTGTGTGTGTCTGGAGAGAGAGAGTGTGTGTGTGTGTGTCTCGAGATCGAGAGAGAGAGAGAGAGCGAGAAGGAGTGTGTGTGTGTGTGTGTGTGTGTGTGTGTGTCTCGAGATCGAGAGAGAGAGAGGAGTGTGTGTGTGTGTCTGGAGAGAGAGAGAGAGAGAGAGAGAGAGAGAGTGTTTGGTGTGTTTGTCTGGAGAGAGAGAGTGTGTGTGTTTTCTCTTGATGAGTCTGTGCCCTCTCGCTCGCCCCGTGTGACCAAAGTGATTGCAGTCAACAGTGTTTGTTTGCGCTCGTTATTTTCTCACGTTCCGCCTCCGTGCCTGGCGAGGATCTCAGAGGGTCAGATCTCTGGTTGAGGAAACGTTTTGCATTCAATAAATTTCGTCACTAATGGAATCCCTCTGAGGGGCACGAGTCGACGCCACCGTCTCGCTGTCGTGATGACGAGCCACACTGATGTCTATTTGCATTGTTATGCTACGCTAATCTAACTCTATGCATCTGTGCATCGGCACAGAGACGTTCACTAAACATTTAACCCAAACCATCCATTCACACCTCAACACCTCACGCTCTTCTGCTGACCTGGAGTCTGAGAAACACTGTCAAACTTAATAAAAGGTTTTGAATGCTTGTAGATTTGCTGTAATAGAGATGTATTTGTAGAAACCTTGTTTCTTACTTGTTTCACCTCAATATTCAGACGTACATGAGAGTAAAACAAGATCTAGATGAGCCAGGTGTGGAACTCGAACACCAGATTGAGGGAATCAGACTGAGCGTGAATGTTTCTTCTGGGTTCTGATGGACTGACCGAGAGAGAAGTTTGTTTTAGGAGTTGTGTGTGAATCCTCGTCTCAGAATGTGACTCAATGTGATGTCATCTCTTGCTGTACACCCTTGTGAACACCGTGCCCTCAAAGGTTTATGGGTCTTCTGGTTTTTCTCTGTTCATCACACCTCGTTCTCTCGTCTCTTTCTCGTGTTCTCTCTCCAGCCGCAGCGCAGGATAATACGTCAGATGCTTGGAGTTCTTCAGGTTCTCTGTACGGAGACTCTCAGCAATATTTCTCGAGTGATAGGAGTTCTTCAGGGCCGAAATCGATACCGATTATTACTGATCAAGTAGACCAATAACCAATATTAGAACTGATGTATATACTGTATGTCTGGTGTAAAAATAAAAATATGCTCTAAATGAAGAATAACAAGGGCTCTGACAAACACTTTGCAAAACCACGTTTACTCCACGATTACTATAGTAACACCATGTTAAACAGTAAGGAAGGAAAGAAAGAATACTGCTCAGAAAGAATGCGCTTTACTTCATGCTGTCGCTCTTTACAATCCTCAGATAAATATTATCATTTACTCACCCTCAAGTTATTCCAAATCTGTATTCATTTCTTTGTTTGGTTGAACACAAATCATCCCCGATCAGTTTTTGATTTGACAGGTGTCTGTCACAGATGATTTGTCCTAGTTTTTCTCCAGAGAGAGAGAGAGTTTTCTGATATTGGCTTTATCAGATTAGATGTGCATGCGGGCCGGACGGCTCTCTCCCTCTGTAAATGAATCCAGATGACGTTAATCGGAAGTCCTCAGTGTGCGTGTGTAAAGTCTGTAATCTCAGTATCATAGAGTATCATCGTGTGTTAGATTTATCAGACGGCTCATGTCATGAGAGATCATACTGGCTTAACCCTGACGGTCCATATGTGTGCTGATGCGTTCAGTCGCTGTCACACAAACAACAAGAGTCCTTTGAGTTTTACAGCTGAAGAGAGACAGAGATCACACCGCTCTGGTGAGAACTTCTCGTAGGTCAGCGCTGCGTCTCTCAGAAGTGTTATTGGCATTGACCCTGCAGGCTGGCTGCCCATCGGTTTAACACTGATCTGGAGTCAGCCCCTTAGACTCTCTCCACTTGATTTATGGTCTCTGCACTTCTGGAGGCAGTGATGTGTGTGTGTGTGTCGCTGTGTTCTTAATCTCTCCCTATAGAGCACTAAACACACACACACACAGACACACACACACAGACACACACACACGATCAGACGCACACACACGATCAGACACACACACACACACACACATGCATTGCCCTGTGCTGTGTATGACATATTTGAAACCACAGTTATGCATTGTGAGTGGCATCTGTCAATCATCTGTATTCTAATAAATGATTATAGATGAAGCTCTGCAGCACACTGCCAAGTGTCACAGAGAACAGTTTTGACTTGTTGTTCACTGTACAGTAACACACACTCACATCAGAAAGCTCAGGCGAATCATTTGTTTGTAACAGATTCTCATGTAAAGTGTTGCACTGAAGAACAGCGTCATGAATGTTTCATGAAACATGTGCACAAATTAGATTATTGTTCAGCACAAAGCACAGGTGTTTGACTAACTCTCGTTTTCATGCCACACGCACACCAACGGATACACGCGCGCGACACACACACACACCACACACACACACACACACACACAGGCAGACACACACATTGCTGGTACAGGTCAGGCTAGTAAATGTTTGTGTGTTGAGCACCTGCTGGTGTGTTCTTGTTCTCATGTGTTGTTTCGCAGCTTCACACGTCTGCTACACAACATCACTGTACACCTGACAAAACTCTATGATTATTCTATCTGTGTGTGTGTGTGTTTCAGGTTTCTAATAGAGCTGTGTGTATTTGCTCATGAATGGGTGTCTAACGTGCACACACACGTATGACACAATGAAACCTGAAAACCCAACACACGTCCTCTCATGTTTTACTCAAGTCTTCATCTTTCATTCATGAAAGATGTTTAAGAGCTGAAGGGGGTGATGTTATATTCCAAAATCTCCCATCAGCCCTTGCGCTGTTCCTCTGTCATTATGAGATGTAAGCTAGTGCAGTGGTGTCTACATGGTTAGGAACAACTCATTCTCTTTTATACATTTGTAATAATTATTAAAAGAACCGAGAGTTGGGTTAGAAGTGTAAATTCCTCCAGAGCTTCATTGCTGCATATTCAGTGACCGTTTTTAATCTTCCCTCGATATGAAATACTTGATTTAGGGCTGTTAAAGTGAACACACGATTCATCACTCAGTGTTAATGTGTATTATTCTGTTTTGAAAATATTTATTGACAAACATGAGAAGATTTTCCTTTGGACGGAGCTTTTGTGGTGTAGTTTGGAGGAGAGCCGTGAACTGATATGGTTGTCAGTCAGCATCAGTCAGAATTGCTTGCATTGGATGTTTTTTTTTCTCACTCCATTAGATGATGAATGAAAGAGCCATTCAGCCCATCATCATCACAAACATAAACACTCTTTCTCCAGTTCTACAAGAACCTGAAAGTTGAGGATGAAATAGTTCTTTAAAGAACCTTTGACTGTAAATATCTCTGTGGAATAAAGTGGTGAGGAGAACCCTTTATAAGTCTGGATCCTGGTGTGATGTTTCTGGTTAAAGATACGGCAGGTTTTCATCTTGTCATGTATTTGAAGTGAATACTTTGCTCTGAGGCTCTGATAAACAGTAGCTGGCTATAGGGTTGAGTACTACCAGAATTACGTCATTACGTCATACATGTTATTAGTGACAGTTGGAACAGTGGAACCAGGAGAAAACACATGATGGAAGGGGAGAGAGAGGAAGCCGTCTGAAGCTGTGAGACTGATGCACATTTACATTATATGATCCATGTCATTCTTTCTGTAACTCTGTTAAACCTGTATATCAAAACCGATCTTTTCCTTCAGTAATGATGCTGTTAAAAATAGCTTTTGTGGACTATTTAAGTTTGCTTTATGGTATATTATCTCATGATCTGCTAGTGGTGCTTAAGGGATTATGTGTGTGATGAGGAAATAGAATAAACTGTCAGTAATGAATGATAATGCTGTAGTTGTTTCTATTGTCTTCGTCTTTTGTCCAGTGTGTAAAATCACACGGAGAGTAAAGAACAGAAAAGGGCCCGTTTGATACCGGCACCGGCTGAAATGTGAGCGGCACTCAACCCTAACAGGCTATAGAGTTTGACTTCTGTCATCTGTTTGAAGTATTCTTTATATTTATATTCTGACATTGCATCACATAACATCAGTGTTATAGTCTAATGTTGTGTTCAGACCAAACGCGAATGGCGCGAATGAATCGCGCTATTCGCGTGTAGTTGGACGCTTGAACATTTTGAGTTTACTCGCTTCATTCGCGCGTCAGATTCGCTTCATTCGCGCGTAAAATCCGCTTCATTCGCGCGTCAAATTCGCTTCATTCGCGCGTCAGATTCGCTTCATTCGTCAAATTCGCTTCATTCGCGTCATGGGAGGGGCTTCTGGCAGGCGGCTCCCGTCTCATTTCGAAATGGCGGACATGTTTTTTGTTGAGAGGGTAGCTGCGCTTTATGTGCTATGGAAGGCTGAAAAACGGCGTAAACTCGTATGTATATATATATATATATATAGCTCAAATTGAGTAAAGAGCGTTTTTACAATTTACCAGATTCTCCGACCTCCTCACTCACTTTCTTCCAAACAAGATCCTTTTTATTACTGTTCCTATAAAAGTAAGAAAAAGAATCATACAGCTCCGGGTGTCCCCAAACAGTAACGATCAATTTGTCCTCCAGTTTCGGATTTCTGCCTCCGCTCGCTACGTCGTCTAATCACGTCACTACTAGAGCAAGCTCCTGATTGGTTAACGCGGCGCGAATTTTCGCCAAAGTTCAGATTTTTCAACTCGCGCGATTCGCGTCATTCGCGCATTTCGCGTCATTCGCGCCGCAAATAGGTCAATCGCGTCTTTGCATTGACTTAACATGTAAATCACTCGCGCTTGACGCGCCATTCGCGTTTGGTCTGAACACAACATAAGTATGATTCATATCAGACAAAAATAGAACGTAATTGTTGCATGTGATGTGTGTGCGAGCACATGATAGTGAAAATGTTGTCCTGTTGTTATATTCACACCTCTCAGAGTTTAGTGAAGAATGATTTGTTCACAGCCTGAAAATAACATTCATTGAGTTTTGAAGACTTGATGACATCAGTCTGTGTTCACTATAATATTATCCAGTTCATTCTGAAGAGGGGGCGGAGCCTTCCACATGTCATGAACCATCTTGTGTTGTTTTGTGTTTTTAGGGGAGATTTCATGTGTTGTGTTGTGTTAGGTCATAGTGAAGTCTTGAGTAAATGAAACTGAAGAGAGCTTTTATGAGCAGTAAGTGAGGAACATGTTGTTGTGGGAGTGTGAGAGACGACTCTTTGTCATTCCCTTGATGATTAAAGATCTCTAACAGCTTGTTTGTGCTACGGTACGGCCGTACTTCTTCTCTGAACACCACTGGTGCAGATAATTGGTCATTATCTCAATCTGAAGAATGGGTGTAAGTGACAGAACATTGTAATGTTCATTTAATTATACGTTACAAGAGAAACTTCAAGCAATTATGTCAGTTTAAATCTTTCCCAGAGTTTTTTTGGTTGGTTCCGGAGAACAGTTTCATAAAGACTTTGACCATGAATCTTCTAGAATGACAATGGTTTAGCCAACAAAAGACTGTCAGAATATCATGTGTGTTTGCCAATCTTGAGCAATGGCCCTCAGGGTTAGGAATTGGAAAATGTTTGAGCATTGTGGTCACAGTTTTCATGCTTTGACTGTTTGTGTTAAAGTCTTTTTGGTCTGTGTTGTCAGGTGCTGGGATTCAGAGCTTCACCTCCTTCAGGTTCTCCGTGGAACCCGTGGACACGTTGGCCGTACGAGGTCTCCCGGCGGTTCTGAACTGCTCTGCCGTCAGCGACGCTCCGGTCAGGGTGGAATGGAAGAAGGACGGGACCTTCCTGAATCTGGCAGCGGACGACCGGAGACGACAGCTTCCCGACGGCTCTCTCTTCATCAGTACTGTGATTCACTTCAAACACAATAAACCCGATGAGGGCGTCTATCAGTGTGTCGCCACCATCCTCAATCTGGGCACCATCAGCAGCCGGACGGCCAGACTCACTGTGGCAGGTATGAAAGAAATCTCATCCCATCCTCCTGTGCGACCTCTCTGTGTGACCTCAGGTCAGCTGCTGGATGAGTTTACACCACACTGTGAACCCCGAGTCTGTTTGAACATGTCGGCCTGTATTTCACACTTTGGTCTGAACGGAAACTCTGTTTTCTTTAAAGACAATCTGAAGTTTTACTTTCATGCACCTGCTGGTCCGATGATCCCACACCACGCTGACTTTAATACCTCAGGAGAGATTTTTCTACCAGTGAATCAAATCAAAGTAGCTGTGAAACTGTATGTGGACGCTGTCATGAGAGTCTCGGCACATCACATTAACATCACTGATGTCTGTTTCAAATGAGACTCTAATGAGATCTGGGTGAGATCTGGGTTTTGTGCAGTATTGGTCTTTACGCTGCAGTCTGTGGTGTAATGGGTCGATCTGTGAAGTGTTTTCACATGTTTCAGTGTGGAGAAAAAACAATCTTGTTGTTGGTTCTCTCCTTCGCTTACTGCAGCTTTGATCCTCCAGTAGCATGGCCTCGTAAACTAACCGTACTGTTTAGCGTGTTGACAAAGGGTTTATATGCTCTCCTACTTGTAAGTCACTTTGGACAAAGGCGTCTGCCAAATGAGTAAATGTTTATGGATGGACAACGTTTGGGAAACACTTGAAAATGTTACTGTGTTCAAAGAGTGGTTTGAAAACAAAACACACTAGAGTAGCCAGAATCTGAGTCACAGTTCATTCATATTTCACCTCAGTTAATATGAAGACACACACACACACAGTGTTGTTTTATTGTGAACCATTGGTCACATTATTCTGAGAAGAATTGTGTTATATTGAAATGTCATGTGTGTCTTAATCTTTGAAAGGTTTTTACTCATCATTATTTTAAGGCTTGATGTCACATTCTTCAGATGCGTGAGTTCTGGTTCACGCAGGAATACCACTGACACGAGAGCAGAAGGTTTCAGTTTCTCAAGTGTAGAGGAAGAGTTTTGTGTCAGCTGTGAGTGATGTGTAGTTCACACATGTTTTCTGTACGTGTGTCAGGTCTTCAGGGAAACTTCACCATACACACACTCACCTGTTCTCTTTTACGTCTCGTGCGTGTGTGTGTGTGAATCTGCTGATGAATGATGTTTCTTGATGTGCTCTCGTGTTAATTGTGTGTTCTGTTAATGTCAGGCGTGTGCTGGATTTTCATTGGTCTGCAGATAGATGAGTGCTGCCTCTGTGAAGGCTGTTGCTAGGGTGTGCTAGATTTTGACACGTTTCTATGCGGTTGCTAAGGTTCACCCTCAAAAACTTGCACTGTTTAGGTGTAATTGATGTTTGTAGCACAAACAGTTCCTGAACGAATTACAAACCACAGGCTACAACAGCTGTTCATACTCACAATGACTTCAGCAAACACCGCACACACACACACGGCTGAATTTTTCATAGAACACACACACACACTTAAATGGCTTCTCTATATTTTCAGATGTAGCTGGCCGGCAGCGAGACTCCCCAGAGCCATCACACAGAGAGTTCAGACTAGTGTCTATAAAGAACACACACACTTGAGTCTTATGCACACATACACACATGCACACACATACACACACACATACACACACACACTTGAGTCTTCACACGCAAGCACGCACACACATACACACACACACACGCACACACACACACTTGAGTCTTCACACACATGCACACACAAACATACACATACACTTGAGTCTTCACACGCAAGCACGCACACAAATGCACACACATACACACACACACACAAACATACACACACACACACACTTGAGTCTTTACACGCACGCACACACACACACAAACATACACACACACTCTTGAGTCTTTACACGCATGCACACACACACACAAACACACACACACTTGAGTCTTCACACGCATGCACACGCACACAAACACACACACACACACATACACACACACTTGAGTCTTCACACGCATGCACACACACAAACATACACACACACTCAGTGGTGGTTGCTCTTGAGCCGGTTGTCCGTCAGTGTTTCTCTGGTTGGAGGTCATGAGAAGTGCGCACCGCACCGTCTCTCTCTGGGGTGTTTAAGGAATAGCAGGTGTAAAATGAAATGCATTATGGGAGCTGAAGGATTGGCCAGAGGCCACGCAGCGGAGGATGAGCTTCTGCTGATATCTGTAAATGTGATTTTCTTACTGAAAGTGTAGAGGACTGCAGCTCTTCTCTGTCCTTCACAAACACAAGTCAAGCTCTCTCTGTCTGGGAATATTCATCTTCAGCGTCTCTTCTGAATAACTCATCATATTCATGTCAGGTGTGTGCTGGTACTTGCTTAAAAAAACATTTCACTTTTATTCTTACATTTACATTTATGCATTTAGCAGACGCTTTTATCCAAAGCCACTTACATTGCTTTATCCTATACATTTATACATAGGTATGTGCAATCCCCTGGGATCCAACCCACAACCTTGCGTTGTTAACACAATGCTCTTACCACTGAGCTACAGGAAATTCTTCAAGTTTGACAGTGTTTATCAAATCTCTTTAGAACTTTATTGTGTGTTTATACTCTTGTTCATGTTGTGTGTGTGGCGTGCGTGTGTTTGATTATACTCTTATGTGTGTGTGTGTGTGTGTGTTGTGTTGTGTGTTTATACTCTTGTGTTGTGTTGCTCTTTGTGAGATTCAAGTCTGTAACAATAAACGTGTAAACACTGTCTTCTCTTTGATGTCATTGAAGAATGTCACGTTGTTTATCAACACTTTGTTTATTTGATGTTTTCATTGAGTTTCAAAGCCATTAGGCACAGACGTTGTTCTCAAACTTCATTTATTTTGTGTCTCTTTGTTAGTCTCCTCTGGTCTGTTTTAATTCTGCTGGTAATGGCAGTGAAGTGTACTTCATTCCACCATTGTGTTGTTGTTGTTGCTTTGGTTTGTTTGCTGTTATTGTTGTTCAAATCTTTAACAGTCATTTAACTGGATGGAAAGAGTCCATCAAATACAGTTATATTTCTTTAAATGTGCTATTTTGGTTTGTCTTCCGTATTTACACTGATGTTAATGCAATTGTGTTCATGTCGATGTCGTCGTGTGCTCGCAGGACTGCCGCGGTTCCTCAGTCAGCCGGAGGGCGTGTCCGTTCGTGTGGGCGGGACCGAGATGTTGAACTGTGAGGTGACGGAGGAGCTGGCCCCGTTCACCCGCTGGGAGAAGAGCGGTGGAGCTGTCGATGTGGACGCTCGGGTCACGCAGCTGTCCGGCGGAGCGCTGGTCATCAGTAACGCCTCTCAGAGCGACGCCGGACTCTACCGCTGCATCATTGACGGTGTGGGAGCGGCCAAAACCAGCGAGGAGGCGGAGCTACAGGTGTCATCAGGTAAAGGATCTTCATCATTATCAGCGGCAGTGTTCAGTGTCACACTTTACTGTCAAACCCTGTTACAGACTCCGGTGTTGAGGAGAGACTGGAGATCCTTCAGGGTCCGGTTGCCGTGGCGAAGGTTGTCGGGGAGAACGTGTTGTTGCCATGCGTGATGAAAGGTCATCCTGTTCCGGTTATTGGCTGGACGTTTAACGGGAGGCCGGTTGATGAAGGGTGAGTGTTTTCTCTCTCGTCATCTGCAGATCCAGACATGTGGTGTGTGGTGAGGAGCTCTCTGTCAGCTGTGACTCATGGGACGGCACATCAACTCTTTCTTCCTCAGCGTTCAGTCGCACTTGCTTTTCTCCTGCGTGACTTGAAGCACTAAACCCAACGTCATTGCCGTGAAACCCGATCCGTGATCCCGATTCCAGATCATCCCGTACATTACAGACGAACACGCGTGTGTGTCATGTTGTATATCTAGAGGAAAGTTTTCAGCCGCTGTCATGAGTTGTGTGGGATTAATGTCAGACAGTTCAGTCCTCGTTCCGTCCTCCGTTCACCCTGATGTCATTTCATTGTGTTGCTGTAAAGGACATTACACGCGTGTTATGAGCCGTCTGCATGCTTCATTCTCTCACGCTGAGATTGAAGTTCATTCACTGTAAAGAAGCCATGTTTCTGTCTGAAGGTCTGAACATGTGGAGTGTATCCTGTGTCTGATTATATCACAAACACAAACATCAGGTTTATTCACATCAGACTTGAGTACAGGACAGAAACTTGATCATGTCAGTTATGGAGTTGTTGAGGACAGATCTCTTTATTTACAATCACTGGATGATTTTAATGAAGCTTTTCTCCAGCGTACAGTTCATTCATTCTGTGTATGAAGACTTTGGTTCCAAAATGAGATAACTCCAGATCAGTTTTCAAAAATCTTGTTTTTTTAATGAATATCAATCAAACTGTAGTGGGTTTGTTTTGATTTAAGCCATAACACAATAAAAACACAATCTAATTTGGAAGCAAACTCTTGATATATTTGAGTATCAGTGTGATGTTCTCACTGCTGATGTAAGATGATGGAGCGTGATGTGGTTTGTGCACTGTTCATGAGTGTGAGAGGTTGCTTTTTACTGAAAGAGTTCTTCACATGAACACTGGACCGTCTACTGAAACACACACACATATTGTGTCCAGAGAGGTTTAATGTCTGTAATCTCTCTCTGATGTCATGCCTTCCTGATACATTCTGATAATGGGATATTACCCACAATGCCCAGCTCTTCATCATGTGTTTGTGTGTCTCTGAGGACAGTGGGACGCTTCTGATTACTTGAAGACAAAAATAAACTTGTTTTTCTTTTGTGATGAGGTTATTATAAAGCACAGAGACTCAAAGGAGAGAAAGCTCTTGAGCAGATTCACGTCGCCCTAAAGTAAATGTGCTTTTGTTCTTTGTGAAAAACAAGAGAAACGTGTTTTTGTTGTGGGATATAAATGAACATGTGTGATTTTGAGTTTGTGTGATGTGGCTATATTAATATCTGCCTGCCGGCTCTGCTGTGTTGTGTTGGTTCACATTTATATATCTGATCAATGTACTGCAGGAGATGTGTGAAACATTTATAAGACCAGAGGAAAACAGATTTTATTAGCAATAGTAGATGAATGTTAGCAAACAACAGGAAACATGATCAGACCTGTTATTCATGATACCCAGACGCGTGTAGACGGGGGTGAAGAACAGTGAACAGAAGGAGGAGATCACGACACGCTTCAGTGATTCTCTGTCGATGAACATCACCAGTGTTTGAACTCTAAACTCTCCACATGCACTGTACTGGGGACTCGGGTTGAGAGGGGCGAGTGGGCGTGGCTTCAGCACCGACAGTGGACACGCCCCCAGAGTACTGCTCATTTGTTCAAGATTTTAATCAATTACTTGATTTCCTTGGTGGTTGTTATCATTCTGATGTGGTTGATTTGGTTTCCTCCCACAGACGGTTAGGTTGATGGAGGATTCCAAAGTCCCCCCCGATGGATCTCACCATGAATATAGCCGGAGATGCTGGAATAACATTAAGAATGAATAAACAAACAAGCAAAAACCTCTGAAGTGACCAGATGATGCAGTAGGGTGATTGACAGTGAGGTCTTGTGTTTGTATTAATGAAGGTCTCCAGCCGTCTCAGCGCTCGCGCAGCATCATCTGATGTGTTTGACCTCAATCCTTCAGTACATTCAGAGCGTCTGGTGTCTACATTTGTCTCTCAGAGTCTGTTTACACCGCTGATAAACCCTGTGGCTAATGTTAAAACACGCCCGAGCTTTACCTTCTCTCTCTCTCTCTGTCTGTGTGACTATTGATTTTGCTGTGTGCTAATGCTAGATGATCTGGCTCCTTCTCTCTCAGCAGTTTGTTTTGTAGAGAAACATTGTATGATATGCAGTGTGAAGTGACTGAGGGTCTGTAGTTTCCTGAGTTTCCTGTTTTGATCCAGCGCTGAGGTGATGTGTGTCCACACGTCCTGATCACTGCTTCTTCTGTTGGCAGCAGTGAACGCTTTGCTGTGATTGGTGGAGGCAGCCTGCAGATTGTTAACCTGACAGAAGAGGATGCTGGGATATACAGCTGCCAGGCAGACGGAGGCAACGCCACCAATGAGATTCAGGCAGAGCTCACAGTGCTGGGTTTGTATGAATGATTTATGACGTGTGTGAAGTTTCATCTCTGTTAGGTTCTTATGATGTAATGTTGATCGCAACACACGTCTCGACGGAAGAGGAAGAACAAACTGTCTTTGTTTTTATTTACTTGATCTACTTTTGTTTATGAGCTTTTACACATTCATCTCTGAATCTCTCATGAGAGGGTCAGGAACTCTGATGAACACACACAGGCACACACGCACACACACACACGCACGCACACACACACGCACACACACACACACACACACTTGCATTTGTGGTTTACAAAAACTCTCCATAGACGTAATGATTTCTATACTGTACAAACTATATGTTGTGTTCCCAAACCCTCCCTCTGACCCTAACCATCACAGAAAACTTTTGCCATTTTTTCTTTTAAAAGAAATCTTCATTTAGTATGTTTTAAGTGATTTTGATTAGGAGACGGGCAGTGTCCCAGTAAACCATGTATTAAGTACACACGCACGCAGGTGCTCAGTGTTTTTCTCTCTCAAACATACAATATCTTGTTGTAATGATGCTTTACACGTCAACATCAAGCTGAACATGACACGTTGTCTGATGTTCTTATGATCACGTGATGTTTCTGGACACATCTGCATGTGTTTTGCAGTTCCTCCACGCTTCCTCACGAGACCCTCCAACACTTACGCTCAGGAGTCTATGGACATCGTCTTTGAGTGTGATGTCACGGGCTCACCGCCGCCCACCGTCAGATGGATGAAAGACGGGGACACGGTCATCCCGAGCGATTATTTCAGAATAGTGGTAAATGTCTGAGGTTTTCTGTTAACGACATCATGACTGAATGTTTCACACGTTTATCATCTGTGATGAGTTGAATGGTGCTGATGTGTTAGTTGTGTATGACTCTACAGGAGCAGCACGATCTGCAGGTGTTGGGTTTGGTGAAGTCAGACGAGGGCTTTTATCAGTGTTTAACAGAGAATGATGCTGGAAACATTCAGGCCAGCGCACAGCTCATCATACTGGACTTGGGTAAACGCGCACACACACACACACGCACACACACACACACACACACACACACACACACATGCTCGCATCAGCGTCAGTTTCAGTGTGTTTGTGTGATGATGGGGTGAGGGTTGATGAGGGTTAATATTATTTCACATCATTATTTTATTTATCACTGAATGTTATACTTGTCACTCTGTGGTGATGTCATAATCAGCCCCGCCCACTGTGAAATCTGAGCATTGAATGTAAATGTAAAGAGTGTTGTTCAGGTTTTACAGATCGCTCACGCTTGTTTGAGGATGACTGAAGTGAATGTTTTGTACTTCTTGTCAGTCAACACTGACGCAGGTGTAAATGAGTCCGGATGGATTTGGATGAGGTGTCGTGTGAGACTTTAGTGTTTCATCAGGTTTCTTCTCATGATCACGCTCAGTGTTACAGTAGCAGGCTCTCGGCTGTTGATCACTCTTCTCCACACAGGAAGCTTTCTGCAGTCTTTCCACAGGAAGTGGCACACGCGCCCGCTCTCTCCACTCACCGATGAAGATCCTGGGGTCATAAACATCACATCTATATATAACAGCACACGTGTGAATATATATGTGGGTTTGGGGTGGACAGCGGGTTGGGTTTCCTTTTCCTGACTGGCGTGCCGTGAGTGAGCTCTCCTGTGGTTACACACACACACACATTACACACACACATTACACACACACATACACCTCACAATGAGATCAACTGACCGTCAGGGCTTCTGTTTCTAATTTCTAATATAAATCTGATATTCCAAAATGAGAACTCCATTTCAAAAATCATGTTTCTTTATTAATATCAATCAAGCTGCAGTTGGTTTGTTTTGATTTAAGTCCTGATAACACAATAAAAACATGATTTTTGAAGTTTGTGTTATTTCTTTTTAGAACCAAACTCTTCAAATATTTACACATTTATTCACATTGGAGTCAAACTCATTGAAGAGCATCATGGGGACCGGAGGGTTTATCAGGAACACTCGAGATGAAACTCAGGTGGTAACCTTTGTAGTCTCAGATCTTCATCTCATGGTTTGGACATCGTGAAACTCTGCCTTTTATCTTTCTCTCATCTTCATTTCAGCCACTTTTAGTGTTTTACAATTGAAGGATTTTCAGGAATGATGTGCCACGGACGCTGTATGTTGTGGTTTTCTGTTTGAGATCAAAGGTACATGATGTGAAACTGTCTGCTTGCCTCATAGACAGAGATCTTTATATTCAGATATATATTCTATATAGTCAGATTCAGTTTTATTTTGGATCTGTTGGGAAAGAATGACTCTGGTGGATCTGTTTTAACCCTTTCATAGCAAACTCATAAGTATATATACAGTTAATCGAGTCTGAAATATATTCGAGGAATGAAATGAACGCTCTGCAATGTCTGTGCTGATGAAATCAAAGCCGCGGGTGTATTTTATCATTCTATTTCTGTTTCATCTCATATGAGTTTTATTATCTACAGTAATAAATGTGTCAGGGTGGTCTTCACATCTTCTCTTTGAAGGCCATTGTGATCATTTCCGCACGCACACACACACACAGTGAGATGAGCAGATTGAAGTCATGAGGATGTGACGTGTGTCACATGATGAGAGCCGTGTTCAGCATGTAGTGGTATTAATAACAGCGCTGACGCGTGACATTGTTTTAATCATGTACTGTATGGGTGGTGTTGAGTCCGGATGCCAGCGGGGGGATGAGCGTCACACACGCTGTGAGCTCCAACATCACATTGACAAGCACTCATTCTGTTTTGTTCACTTAGATTTGATTCCTTGATCTACTTTTTGCTTTTATTGTATTGGTGACACATGATGCTGTAACTTTAACTGTAGAAACAAATACTTCTACAACATCAAAACATCTGTTAATGTCCAGTGAAGACTGTACAGATATTCGCATGAGAGTTTGTTGTTTTCTACTGTAAACTCACACAAAGCATCACACAGCATTGAGAACGTCCTTTTGAATGAGTGTGTGATATTTGTTGTTGTTTATTTCCCTTCAGTCCTGCAGTGTTTGTGTTGTCTTGACCTTCAGACTTCATGTTGTGTCGCAGTGAATTGACAGTTCCATTTTGATTTACGTCATTGTAGTCGTTTTTACGTTTGTCAATTTATTTTCTTCTTTTCTGTTTTTCTTTTTGTTTCCTCCACTCTTGCCAAATTCTGTTTCTTTAACCCCTCCCTCATCGTACTGAAGACGTTGCCCTTCCTTCTGCTCTTCCTTCACTGACTGATGCCACTGCTGACCATGTAGCGTCCGGTCCTGTCGACGGCCCCGTCCCGTCTGCACCGCGTGATGTGGTGGCGTCTCTGGTGTCCACGCGCTTCATCAAACTCACCTGGAGACTTCCTGCTGAAGCTCACGGAGAAAACATCACCTACTCCGTCTTCTACAGTCTGAACGGCACCAACAGGTCTGACATCACTTCATGAGGATGTCAACGACACATACAGTTGAGATGTGAAACGATTGTCGTTCAGCTCAGTGTGCGTCTGTGCTCTCTGACGGTGTTTGTGCTTTTGTGTTCAGGGAGCGTGTGGAGAACACCAGCGGGCCGGGAGAGACGCAGGTCACCATTCAGAACCTCGCCCCCGACACCAAGTACAGCTTCAGGGTGGTCTCGTCCAATGCCAACGGCCCGGGAGAGAGCTCCGCCCCGCTTACAGTGGCCACTCAACCTGAGGGTAAAACACACAAACACGCTCGGGCGTGAGCCGCTGTGAGGTGACTCTGTTCTCGGTGTGTTTGCTCACCGCTGGTTTGTTTATTGGAGAATGTTTGATCTGGAGAGTCCGGCTGTCTTCACACTGGAGCTCTTGTGCGTGTGAATGATAAACATTGATGTGAATAGATCTACAGGCCAGCGGTCACGCTCGCGTGCACACGTCAGGATCTCGACCCCTCAGAAGGGTGTGTAAGAGAGTGACTGGTACAAAAAAGACACTGTATAGTGGAATATTACCCACAATCCCTTGTGCTATAGCAGGTCCAGTTCTGTCAGAGATCTGATGTGTGTCTTGGTGTATGAAGTGGTCACATGTCCTGACGTGATGTTTGTCAGTGTTTTCACTCGTCGTGTGACTGAAGTGATTTTTCAGCTCTTTCTGGCTCAGAATCTCTCCCACACACGCAGCAGAATGTGAAGTGTTGAAATCTCTTCAGTGGGACTCTGCAGAGTCGTTGTGTTTTCGTCTTGTGATATTGCGGTTATTTAAAGTGTCCCGCTACGGGGGGTTGAAGCCCGTCAGTGCTCGCTGAAGTTTGAAGAAAGGAAGAGAAGTAAACGTCAAAGATGAAGCTTGAAGTAGAGATGTAGGCAGTGGAAGAGAAGAGTGATGAAATGTCTTCAGTGGTCCGTTGTGTTTTGAGCGGTGTATTTAGATGTGAAGAACACACCGCTGCCGCTTCAAACTCCCATCAGCTCTCAGAAGAGTCGAGAGACAGAAGACGTGAGACGTTCACACAAAATCCTTTTGTTTGCTCATATGCGACCCAGATCTGTTCACTGCATGACCGTGTGAACAGGACAAACCACATGGAAGCCCATCTTTTTTAATCTGATCTGGGCCGCTTCCATATGTGGTCCTAAATCAGACACAGGTCTGATGTTTCGCAATGCGACCTCCGTCTGAACGCTCGTATCGGAATTCATGCGACTTTTGCGTCATTGTAGATGGACTTGCGTCATAATTCTGTGCCAATTTAAAGCTTCACGCGCTATTCTGTTGACGGAAGTGCACTTCACAGCTCGGTTGCCAAACATTAAGCATCAGATTATACCCATAAGCCCTTGCAGTTTCTACCGCACGATGCGATGCAACACATGACTATAGAATCTGTTATAAGACATTCTGCCACTGGATACGGCACTAACGCATTAATGGTGTCTATTGTCTTTTGTGGCTTAGCATCCAGCACTCGCGTGCGTGTTGACACGGTGGATTAGCATTAGCTATATGTGTGTTCTACTCCATGCTGGGACGTGCATAGCGGCATGCGCACAGCTCGAGAGCGGACTGCTCCGGGAAGGCACCGCGAGAACAATCCGCTCAGCCCTCTGAGTCAAACACACCTGCTGACTTCACCCTTGCTGTATGAAAGCCTGCTGCCTGTTACCTGTTATTGTTGTTTTGCGCGCGCGATTCCGTTTATAACCATCACCAGTCCACACTGGAATCTGATGTAGGCCACATTTAAAATAGTGTAATCAGCCGAGCAAACAGTCAGAATTGAACATAAGGCGTCGTGTGGTGTGTGTGTGTCTCAGTCCAGCTGCCGGGACCGCCTCCAAACGTTCAGGTGATGTCTGTGGGCTCGACATCCGTCACCCTGAGCTGGGAGAGACCGCTGACGGGCAACGGAGAGATCCACACCTATAAACTCTTCTGCAGTGAGACGGGTCAAGACTTGGAGCAGGTGACTTCACAGGAATCAGATAAAGTGCCCGCTGTGGTTCATCACGTGTGACAGATGTGTGTGTGTTGGACAGGACACAGACGTGACGCAGGCTCTGTCTTACACTATGACGGGACTCAAGACCTTCACAGAATACACTTTCAGAGTGGTGGCGTATAACAGACACGGGCCTGGAGTTTCTACAGAAGACGTGACGGTGCGGACGCTGTCTGACGGTGAGCGCTCGTGTTGTTGTGTCATGGTCATGCTAACATGTTTATGTCTTTCAGTAAAGTGGATGTTTGTGTGATGATGTTAGCGGTGTATGAGAGTGATGATGATGTTAGCGGTGTGTGAGAGACGTTCTTTAGATGAATGAGCTCCAGGAGACATGGCGTGTCACGTGTCAGAATAACTCACGTCTGAAGTGTTTGACTGGAGGAATGTGTTTGTGTTTCAGTACCGAGCGCTTCTCCTCAGAACGTCACGCTGGAGGTCCTCAACTCAACGGTGAGATGCTCCAAAACATTCATCAGATATTAACCTAATGAAGGATGAAGTGTTTTATCACATGCACATCCAGACAGAATGAGAGTGTGTTGTGTATCAGTATGGTGGAGCTGTGGTGAATGGTGATATGTTGTTTATATTATTGTGATGTTATGGTGTGGTGAAGTCATGTGATCAGCTCTTTCAGTCAGCGTGAGTGTTGTGATTAAAGCTGATGTTTGTTTGTCTGTCTCAGAGCATCATGGTCCGCTGGCAGCCGCCTCCGTCGGGCAGTTTGAACGGAGAACTGATGGGATATAAACTACGCTATCGTAAAGGACTGCGGAGGGCGGATTCAGTGGAGATCACAACAACACAACTCTCTCAAATCATTGACGGTACACAAACAACGGCTACACAACTCTGTGTGTTAGATAAGATATGAGTGTGCTAGATGTTCAGGTGACAGGTGTTGTGTTGTTTCAGGTCTGGAGAGAGGGAAAGTTTACACCTTCAGAGTTTCAGCCACTACTGTAAACGGATCCGGACCGGCCACAGAATGGACTGCGGCAGAAACCTTTGAGAACGATCTGGACGGTGAGAGAGGATTTCACTTCAGTGGATTCAGTCTCATGTTCACAATCAAACCAACCCTAGAGGAGATGAACGCCATCTCTGGAAATATCACAACACATTTACCACATTATTCCATCGGTCTGTCTGTGTGTGTGTGCGCACGTGTGTGTACATGTGTGCGTGTGTGTGTGTGCGTGTGTGTGTGTGCGTGTGTGCGTGCGTGTGTGCGTGCGTGTGTGTACATGTGTGTGTGTGCGTGTGTGCGTGTGTGTGTGTGTGTGTGTGCGTGCGTGTACCTGGTAAACCCTACGGTATGGGGACAAAATGGTACAAAGATGGCAATATCCAAAATCCTTGTCCTTGTGGGGACATTTGGGTGGAAACAAGCTTATAAATCATACAGAATGAACTTTTTGAAAATGTAAAAGAGAAGAAAGAGGTTTAGGGGGTGAGTAGGTTTAGGGAATATGATATACAGTTTGTACAGTAGTATAAAAACCCTTGTGTCTATGGAATGTCCCTATAGAACATGGAAACCCAACATGTGTGTGTGTGTGCGTGCTGCAGAAGTAATGAAGTGATTACTTTTATATTATAAATCATTCCCAATTCAAATGAAAAGAGCAGAACGTTGAAGTGATGTAGTGTTTTAGGAGTGAAGTTGATATTGATGGTTGGAGAACACAGGCCGGTAACACTGACAAGGCTCGGCGTCAGCCCGCACCGGATCTCAGATCAGTTAGGATATTAAAGGCTCGTTCATCAAACTGCCTCAGAAGAAACATGACTGGTTTGCATCTTGAGATATTTTCAGCCGTGACAGGTCAAACATGGATTCTAGTCTGTGAAAGGGGTCAACTGTGTTCCTGAATGAAGACAAGAGATTGATCTGAAGCACTTGTGTTGTGTGTTTGACAGAATCGCAGGTCCCGGGCATGCCCAGTTCTCTTCACGTTCGTCCGCTGGTGAACAGAATGGTGGTGAGTTGGACTCCTCCGGAGGATCAGGAGATTTTAGTGCGAGGTTATAAGATGGGTTACGGTCTGGGCAGTCCTCACGCACACACCGTCGCTCTGGATTATAAACAGCGCTTCTACAGCATCGAGAACCTCGGTGAGACAATGATCTGTGACAGAGGGGGTGGGGCCCTGAAGGGGGTGTGGCTTATTCCTGTTTACCTCTCCAGATGCTGCTTCACATTACGTCATCACACTGAAGGCCTTTAACAACATGGGTGAAGGAATCCCCATCTACAACAGCGCAACAACCAGACCACAATCCGGTGAGATGTGTGTGTGTGTAGCAGTCGTTTGAGCTGTGTTCTGATTGGATTATGAAACATAACTGTGACATACAGATCATGTCTGAAAGTAATGACTTGTGTCTTCATGATGTTGTGTATTATTTGTGTTGTATCTAGTGTCTAGAAAGAAAGCTTGCTTTCAAAAAAGTTGCCCTTTTATTTTTATGATGTTCTGAGACACTGAAAGTTTGTGTGTATAGTGTGTGTGTGTGTGTGTGTGCGCTTCATGAACAGAAAAACTCTCTTTCCATCAGTCAGCTCAGGTTGTTAGTGGGACCCCCACTGTGCCGTCAGCGCCGTCTCTTCTGTTTTAAATCTGTCACAGCAAACTCAACACACACACTCCAGATGACATGAAGTGACCCAGAAATGAGTTTCATGTAGACGTGTGTTTGCCTTTCTGTGAGGAGTTTGTGTAGAAATATTACTACACACTTTCATTTGTCTCTCAGTCATACTGTGTGTGTGTGTGTTTGTGTGCATGCGTATGTGATGTGTGTGCGTGCGTGTGTGTGTGTGTGTGTGTGATACTTGTATGCGTGTTCTTGTATGTGTGTGTGTGTGTTTTTGTGTGCATGCGTATGTGTGTGTGCGTGCGTGTGTGCGTCCTTGTATGTTGTGTGTGTTTTTGTGTGCATGCGTAGTGTGCGTCCTTGTATGTGTGTGTTTGTGCGTGCATGTGTGTGTTCACACGTGTGCATGATTGAATTTGACAGTAGTCCGATCTCCGAACATGTGAATCAGATTGTGAGGATTGTTGGATTGTAATGATCTCCCTCTGTCTCTCTCTCTTTCATTTTTCTTCTCGTTTGACCCTCATCCATTCTTTCATTCTTATGTAAACCTGCTGTTGTCTGTTTGTCATTGTGTTTCTTTCATATGATTGCTGTTTGACTCATCTCAGACCCCGCAGACCCCGACATTGATTTTTATGAACTCTTTAATAACCCATACACCCCAGCACCTGACCCTACACCCATGCTGCCCCCGGTGGGCGTTCAAGCGTCCGTCCTCAGTCACGACAACGTCAAAGTCAGCTGGGCCGACAACTCGCTCGCCAAGAACCAGAAGATCACCGACTCCAGATATTACACCATCAGATGGAAGACCAACATCCCCGCCAACACCAAGTATAAGGTCAGAAGAATGGGAGCGTAAATCTGTGTTTGTGTAGAGCGCCCCCTGGTGTCACACAGTGTTACAGGCAACAGAAGTTGAAATGAAATGTGACGCAGCAGAAGCACATGCACATGTTTCTTCAGTGACGCTGATGTTTTGATCAGATGGCCAACACGACGTCTCTGTTCCACACGGTCACGGGTCTGAAGGCAAACACACTCTATGAGTTCTCTGTGATGGTGACCCGGAGCCGCAGGAGCAGCACGTGGAGCATGACGGCACACGCCTCCACACTGGAGACCAGTAAGAACACACGATCTGCATGTTTTATGCGTGTCATGATGTCATGAATAATACATGTTGGCTGTTTGGTTTGCAGTCCCCAGCTCAGCACCTAAAGATGTGACCGTGATCAGTAAAGAAGGAAACCCACGAATCATCAACATCAACTGGCAGCCGCCAACTGAAGCCAACGGCAAAATCACAGGTGAACATAGATCCAAAACCACCTTTAACCGACTGAAATATAACACGCACACAACAATACACTGTGTGTGTGTGTCAGGGTACATCATCTACTACAGCACTGATGTGAACGCTGAGGTTCATGATTGGGTGGTGGAGCCGGTGGTGGGGAATCGTCTCACTCATCAGATTCAGGCTCTGACTCTGGACACCGGCTATTACTTTAAGATCCAGGCCAGAAACTCCAAAGGCATGGGCCCGCTGTCTGACGCGCTGCTGTTCCGCACTCCTAAAGGTGAAGAGGACGTGTGATTCACAGCCCACAGCTGATCTTAAAAACACGCTTCACTTCTCAAGTCTCTTGTGTTTCTTTCACAGCTGAACCTTCTGACAAGATGTCCAGCGATCAGGGTAAAGACATGACAGAATTACACAGCACTCAGCTGCATTATGGGATTGTTGGAATGTTGATGATGTGATGTGTTTTTTACTGTAGGCCTGCAGGTGAAACCCGGACACCCCGTCCTGCCCGGTCACGGCGTCGGATCCAACATCGGTAAACACGAACTCGACGTCACCATCTGCTGGACGCACTTCACACCTGCTGTGAAATAACTCTTTCTCTCTCTCTCTCCTCTCGCTCCTCTCTCTCTCTCTCCCTCTCATCTCTCTCTTCTCGCTTCTTCTCCCTCTCCTCTCTTATCTCTCCCACTCTTCTCTCCTCTTTCCTCCTCGGGTCCGGTTCCCTCTCTCCTCCTTCTCGCTTCTCCCCTCTTTATCCTCTCTCTATCTCTGCACTCTTCTCCGCTCTCTCTGCTCTCCTCGCCCTCAGTTCTCTCCGCCACCCTCTCTCTCTCTCGATCGAACCTCTTCTCTCTCCTCAGGTCTCTCTCCCTCTCTTCCTCTCCGGGTCACTCTCAACTCCTCTCTCTCCTCTCCCTCTCATCGTCACTCTCTCGGGTGACAATACGTCTCTCCATTCGTCTCTCTCTCAACGTCTCCCTCTACTCCCTCATCGGTCTCGAGGCTCTGGCTCTCGTCTCTCGCTCGTCTGCAAATCAGTCGAAATGCATCCCTGCGTCGTAACTAGTTACCAATCGTCCCTCTCATCAGCTCGAACTACAAAGGGGAGGAGCCTCGAAGAGGTCCCGGTCTCTCGAAATCTTACCCGGTTTCCGTCTCGAGTGGATCTCCCTACTCGTCCCTCTTCTCTCTAATCTCGTATCAATCGTCTCCTCTCTCACTCGTCACTGCTCCAAATCGATCTCATCCGGTCAATCTCCCTCGCAGTCTCGGTCTCTCTCATCATCTCGTACGCTTCTCATCTCCGCCGTGCTTCTCGTCCTCTTCGCTAACTGTCTCTTCTCTCATTTCTCTCCAACCTCTTTCTCTCTGCCTCGATCTCTTACTCTCATCCTCGAGGGTCATCGGGGTGCAGGCTCTCTCTCTCTCTCTCTCTCTCTCTCTCTCTCTCTTTGTGTCAGATAAGCCAGGCATCACAGGCAGTCATGAGAATCACATTCTGGTGATTGTTGTGATTGTTCAGTGGGAGCTTTTAGCATCATCGCTGTGGTCGTGGGGGCCGTCCTGTGCACGCGCCGATCTCACTCGCATCAGAAGAAGTTTGTCCTGATCTCACTTGTGTTATACACGATTAGATTTGAGTTATTGTTTCTGTTCAGTGATGTTGTTGGTGCGTTTGCTCTCAGAAAACGTGCGGCCTGTAAATCCATCAGCAGCAGCAGCGGCTCTCACAAATACAAGAGTTCCTCTAAAGACCTGAAACCTCCCGATCTGTGGATTCATCACGAGCGTCTGGAGCTCAAACCCATGGACAAATCACCTGAGCCCAACACAGTGATGACTGACACACCCATTCCTCGCACCGCCCAGGACACGCCCACAGAGCCCGCCCAGCAGAGACGAGGTGAACACCCCACTACACACATCAGAAGTGTGACTGCACTGTGTATTTAGCACACCTGTAATGTGTGTGTGTTTCAGGACATGATGTGGAGGAGAGTGTGAACACACTTGCCGGTCGCAAGGCAGCGAGACCAAAAATAATGATGCCATTTGACTCGGCGGCGCCTCAGCGTGAGTTCACACAGACTCTTTACGATCGTTTATGTAGATAACAGTGAATGACTTGAGCTGGGATTTTACAGACGGAGCCACAAAACATCTATTAATAACACACCTGTCAATCAAAACAGCCCTTAAATATTCAGCACTGAAGCTTCATCTGTTGTGAAGCGTGCTGTAAAATGTTCATTTCATACGGTATATTATAGATGAATCCGTCAGTCCGTCGCATGTTTTGTCATTATTCTCATTTGTTCATTTGCACATCATCATCCACATTGATCACATTTGTGTAGTCCGTCTGTCTTGATGTGTGGTGTGTGTGTGTGTCTCAGCTGTGATCAGCGCTCACCCCATCCCTTCTCTTGATCATCTTCCTCATCATCATCGTCATCCTGCACCGTGTGGTTATCTTCATCATCAGATCAGTCTGAGAGCTCCTGCCACTGCTGGTGAGATCCCTTTCACCAGATGAATGTACCGTGAGCTGAGCTTGTCTAGTGACATCATAGACGTTCAGAGATCCTGTTTGTATGTTTGTTTATTGCCAAACGTTATTTTCACATCATTGAAGTAGATTTAAAAGTCTAGTGGTTAAAAGCAGGTAAGTCAAAGGTTTTAGGTTCAAATCCCACATGTAATGATCTATTTACTGTTTTATCAAGACAATCAGGTTCAAGTCAAGAAAGAAACTTCTGGACATTCAGCCCTCAATTCAGTTCAGTGTGACATTGTAAAGCAAGAAATACAAGTTCACTCCTGGGACTTACTGTAGTGCAAATCTCCTGTATTTGTGTGATGAGCAGATGAGGATAAAACACATGACAACACTTCTTACCTGTGTGTGTGTGTGTGTGTGTGTGTGTAATGTGTGAGGAATCAGGCGTCTGTACCAGAACCTCCGCTCGCTCCCAGTCAGCCCGCCAGCGCAGCTGAACTCCAGAAGACAGAAGCGCTGATCAAAGAGGAAGATCCGCCCAGCACCAACCCACCGACGGCTCACGTTCGGCCGACACACCCGCTCAAGAGCTTCGCCGTGCCAACGGTCACCGTCTCCGCACACACCTATGACACGGCATTACCCAGCATCCCTCTGCTGACACAGCCGGGTGAGTTTGTGCCTGTGGAATCAAATCAAGTCCACCAGGTCTGGTCAGAATCTCATTTCCAGTGGGTTTTGTTTGTCACGTGTTTCAGTTGCTGGTGTTAAAATGCCGTCTATCGGAACACTGAATCGAGCGCGCGCACCAGTGGCAGTAACGGTCCCCAGTGCACCTGACCAATCAGAGACCAGTAAGATGTTGTTACAGGCAGATATGGTGAGTGCTCCTGTGATGTCATTGTAATGCTAGACAAGTTGTTATTTACAATACATTTGTTTTTCTCCTGTTTTTGTTGTCTTTTAACTCACCGGCCGGCTTTATTAAACACTTTCCGTCAACATGATTTAACATAATTCCTAATGTGCTTTGCTTCACTTTCTAACTGCATGAGTTTTCTTGTGTGTTGTTTTGTTGTAGTTTTCACTGTAGTGTGTTTGATATTCTTTTATTTTTCTGCCCTCTCGCTCAATTTCAATTCATTTTCGATTTAAGAGTCCTTTTTATCATGACAAAGTGTACATTACTATCGCCAAAGCATTTGCAGCTGGGCTGCGTACAAATAGTGCAAGCAAACAAAAATATAGATAATTACAGTAATAAAATCAATTACATTTATTCATTTGGCAGACGCTTATCTCCCAAGCGAGAGCAGTAGGAGAGCATATAAACATTGTCAACACGCTGTAGATAGTAGCGTTACATTACAAGGCCATGCTACTAGAGGATTGAGAAAGGAGAGAATGAACAACAACAGATAGACGGACAGACAGAAACGGTGTGACGTATGTACTGTATGTACTGCAACTTAAAGTGGGTTATAATACATGTAAATATACAAACCTTTTAAACCCTAGTTTAAACAATGATTTACAAAAGCAAAATACACATTTAAGTGTCAGAATAAACAAATAAAGTCATATCCAGAAATATAATGTGATGTACATCATCTCTCTTTTTGTGCGTGTGCGTGTGTCAGACGTATGAGACGGACGAGCTGTCGGAGGAGATGGCTCATCTGGAGGGTTTGATGAAGGATCTGAACACCATCACTACGACCTGAAGCACAGATCTCACACGCACACTCTTCTCAGGAAGAACAAGACATTCTTAATAAACACTGACCCCAGGTCAGCTTTAAATATGAGGAACACATTATCAATGATGGATAACAGCATCATCTCTTCCCTCCTGCGTGAAAAGGGCACAAAATAATCCTTGAAGAATTGGACTGAATGCTGTTCTGCACAAAAAACAAACACGCGTATGTTTAAACTTCTTTTGGGGTCGTATTCACATCGTTCATATTTTGATCTTCTTCACTGTGTATAGGATCATTTGACATTTTGTATTTTGGCGCTCATTCATGAAGAACGGTGAATTTTTATTCAAAATGGTTTTACATGAATCGTAAGATGAGGCAGAATTTACTGATTCTCCTTCAGACCTGATGTTCTTCATGTAAGAATGTCTCTTACACTGTAAACAATTGAAATCCGCGAGATGATGTCATCAGACTCCAGTAGCATTAAAGGTCTGATTATGCATCAAAACAGATGAATGTGAGACAGATCTTCATTTTAATCCAGTGACATGAACGTTTGGTGCTCCAGTATCTCCTCGATGACGAGACTGTTTGTGAGAGCAGAGAGGATTCTGGGATGCCACGTGACTCTCCAGTTTTTCTACTCTGAGCGAGAGAAATCAAAACCAACCGCAAATATTTGCTTGCATTAATACTTTGTACACTCCCAAAAAAGGACAGTTTTATATATTCGTGGTTTGCTGTGTTTTTATATGAAGACCACAAATGTTCCATGTAGGTTATAGTGAAATATTCTGCGTTGTGTTTTTCTCCCAAAGAACATATTGAGGATCAGCGCTTTGCTCATGTACAGTTTGAATGTCAGTGTGACTGTAATGAGTTCTGCTTTGTTGTTTGTGTTTACATTAACAAGAGAAGATTGAAAGAAGCTCAACAACATATTGAACAGTGTTGAAAAACTGTCATTTGCACTTTTTATATGGATTTGAAATTGCTGATGCCATGTGAAATATCAACCTATTTTATGTAATGATAATAATGTCACAAGTAAACGGCTGGTTTTAAAGACAAACAACTCGATTTTTTTTTGTACTTATTTTTTCCTTGTTTGTATTAACTCCACTGCAGAAAAGCATTTGTTCATTTCACCATCATTATGGTATTTTTCCCCAAAAATAAGATCTAGGCTTTTTTACTTTTCAACTAAATTATGTCTTTTGATTGAAGTTTTCGATATTTGTGTTATAGAAGATGATCCATTAAGTATATTGTGAAAAAGTCTTACATGAAGAATAGACTCTTGACATAACCATAAATCAATAGGTTACTATCGTAACCCCTGTTCTGACACATCGAGTGGAGAGATCCATCTATGTCGAAGGGCATCCGTACCTGACCTCTGTAGAAGCATCCAATTGCACCAAGTCTGGCTAGACAGACAGGAGCGCGCGCCCTATGCCAGGTGAGGACCCGCCCCCTCACCTAATGCATAAAGGCTACTGCACGCGCTACCTTTTCTCAGTGAGTATATTCGCTTCTCGTGCAGCAAGCGGGGCAAACTTGGTGGATCTCTCCACTCGATGTTTCAGAGAACCGGAGTTACAACAGTAACCTATTCTTCTCTATCATCATCTCGTTTCCAGATCCACCTATGGGAGAACTGAACAGCTCCCCGGTTGCCCACTACACTCAACGAAGGTCCGCAAGCCAGAAGACGGTCACCCGTGTGGGCGGTGCAAAACACGTCACAAAAAAGCAACCCAGATACATGGAGAGGGAGCTAGATAACAGCTCAACGGGAGACATGCGATAGCATGCACACATAAGTGATGCTGACAATGCACATAGAAAAAATGTGAGATGCCAAGCGAAAGCCGATATGTGTAAGAAGTGAGATGCTTAAGTCTGACCCACCAAGCTATAAACGGGGTTAAAGAAGGCTATGATGAGCCTACCCCTAAAACAGAATGAGCTACCGGGGTCCTGGTAACATCCAGCCGGTAGTATCTGACAAACGAATGAGGAGAAGTCCGACTAGCTGCGGCACAGATGTCCTGTAGTGAAACTCCCCTGAACTGAGCCCACGAAGCTGCCAGCCTGAGACCCCCTGGGGGCTGCAGTCCCATGGATTCATATGCCATAGAAATTGCTTCCACAAGCCAATGAGAGAGGCGTTGTTTGGAAATGGGATTCCCTGTGTGAGGAGGAGCCCAGGAAATAAAGAGCCGATTGCTCTTTCTAAAAGCCTTAGTCCTGTCCATATACGCCCGTAGGGCACGCACAGGACACAAAGCATGTAACCTCTCATCCTCTGCAGAGGAAAAAGGAGGTGGGTGAAAGCAGACAGCTCTATCACCTCACACGTCACTGCTGGGAAGCATTTAGGCATTAGGTCGGGTTAGGCCTGAAAAAAACTCTATTTCCACCGGAATTAAATTTTGTCCACGTAGGATGAACAGAGAGTGCATGCAAAACACTGAACCGTTTGGCAGAAGTCAGATCCATCTTTCAAAACAGCATTGCTTCTGGCTGTTTCAGCGAAACGTCTCCCAAAGGTTCAAAGGGCCGACGAGACAGAGCCTCCGCACCATGGAGAGGTCCCACTGTGGCAGTTTTAGCAGGCGTGGGAAGAACGCTTCATAAACCTGCGAAGGAGAAGGTGTTGCCCTACAGATGTGCCATCAACCTGACATGGCACGCAGCGATAGCTGCTAAATAGACCTTAATAGCGGAAAAGGATCTTCCTTTATTAAGTCCTGCAAAAAGCACAAAATATCAGCAACGGAGCACTGATACGATCATCACACCACTCCTCAAACACGAGCCACTTACAGTCATACAAAGACCACGTAGAAGCGGCTCTAGCGTTCTGAATAGGGGCGATAACACGAGCAGGAAGCACAAATGTGTTTAAGTTTGCCCTGTCCGGGTGGAGGTGGTAGACTTCCCCGTTCGCCTGGGACAGGAGGTCCGTGCGTAATGGGAGGGGCCATGGCTGAGCATACAACAGAGGAGAAACCTCTGCCATCCCTGGTGCTTTGGGCCACCTGGGTGCTATCAGGAGGAGAGACGAGTTCTGATCTCTCACCCTGGCCAGGGTAGGCAGTATCAGGCAGAGAGGAGGGAACGCATAGAGCAGCACTCGTGGCCACGGGTGGGCCAGCGCATCCACCCCGAGGGGTGCGTCCTCGTCCCGTAGCGAGAAGAACATAGGACAATGGGCGTTTTCATGCGAAGCGAAGACATCTGCGGCTGCCTGGCCGAATCTGTTTGGAAGGGCAGCATATATGGATAGAAGAACTAGTGATCAGCAGCGCTGCTATTGGCTGGTTGTTACATCAAAAGACGTAGTTACGTCCGGCTGCTTAGAGATTATGACACATTTTAAAACCTTGTTAGGAACACTTCAAACGATGCACAGAAAGATTACTTTCAGAGATATTTATAACATTTTAAAGCAGTTGTAAACTGAAGTTGTATATTTTGATAATATTTTTATAAATTCTCTTTAGTGTTTTTTTGCAACGAGATGGTGTTTTTCCCCACAAAATAGTGTTTTATACCCATCAGTGTTCACTGCATAGGCTACTGAGGAAAGTGTCTGACTTTCCATTTCAATAACATTTCTTAAACTGGATAAACTCAGTAGCAGTTGCAGGAGTCCACATCAATAAGCACGGAAATGTGGTACAGAGATGAGGAAAATATGATTTTATTGTGCTATATTATTGCTTTTAATGTATCGTGAAGTATTGATTTCTCTCCACAAAAGACACAAGACACGTAAACTTTTTAAAGTCTTTAAAGGTTGAATACATGCAAAAAAGCCAAAACTTCAATGCATTGACCTTATAAGAAACAACCTAGAGATTTAGTTTTAAAAAGATTGGAGATTTTAAAACGATTTATTGTTTACTGACCTAACATTTCTTATTGCTGGTAAAAGATGACACTTGTGCCTCCCTATAATCCATGGAGATTAAAAAATATATATATATTTTTAGAATAATAAAGAAAATGGTATTCCAAAAGTGACATGTTATGAAGCTCAGCGAGTGGTTTAAGTGTAGTGGTTGGACATGATCATCAGGCTGTTCTCCATCACAGGTCTCCTCTCCTCTCTGAAGATGTGCACAGGCCCTGTCAGCTTCACCCCTTAGACTTATTATACACTGAAATCCTTCTTTCCTCTCAGTTGCCCAAAGGTCATTTCATGATCCTGTCCTGACCTGAGCTGCAGTGTCACAGGTTTGGCTCAGGGAACGGTGTCTTCAAACAGTCCATCATTAATGTGACTGAAGATTGTTGACTTGTGCAGATTCAGGTCATTTTGCTTCAGTGCTGGTGATACTGGAGGTGCACATTAGGTCACAGATTTAACCAGTCAGCTTCCTTATCCATTCAATTCCATTTTGTTTAAAATGATTACTAATAATATAAAAAATATTATTTCCTGCAAATATTAGATTACTTTCTAAAAATAAATTATGAGGACTCAGAGGCCTATTATGTAGATAGCCTATAATGTATGACATTAGTGAAGACTGAAAGACACATACAATGCTCATCGACATGATCATGACTGCATCATCTTTAGTTCCCTTATATAATATTTATTGGTAAAAACAGTGTTACAAACTGGGGTCTTAAGAGACTGAAATACCACACATTTGCAAATGACAGGACAGACTGCATTTCTATATATTCTGTATATATACATTTAAACTGTCTGTGCTTTTATATATATTTAATATGGAGGTCCAACAAATGAATATGGCAAATATCTCCTTTTACAAAAAAACTATATTTTATTTATTCATTCATTTATTTTGGTCCTCACCTAAGATAAATAAAAAATGCTCTATATATATAATATTACAATAAATATTGTTCTAAAAGCAAAACATTGCGTTAATTACGTGTTAACTCTTTTTTTTAATCCTGTACCTTGCGCGACGTGATGCTTTATATGAATGAAGCCGACTTGACTGCATCATGGCCGTGATCTGACCCTGTTTATAAGTAAGACTGCTCCTGAGCAGGTTTAAGCGAACGGACCTGTTGCTAAGACAACAAGTCCAGGATGAGCGTCGAAGAACCGAACAATCCAAGATCATGTGAAATCATCAACAATCAAACTGAGGTACGAAGAACAGGCCCCTGAACACGCTTAAAACATTGTGGACTTCAGGAGATTTTTTACTTGTACATATTTACATACACACATACCTTTACTCTCTATATCTTATGTTTATTGTATATCTTAATTTGTTATACCCATAGACCCTTATTTAAATCATCTGAGTATTGTATTCTATTGTGTTATAGTCTCTGTGTACTGGATGCTCCTGTCACCAAAACAAATTCCTTGTGCAAACATACTTGGCAATAAAGCTCTTTCTGATTCAGATATTTCACATTTTATACTCGTATGATTACTGATATTATGTTGACTCACAATACTGTTTCAAATCTGCTTCACTACACATATACTTTAAATGTCATTTATTTGCAAAAAATGTGTGTCCAATAAAGACTTTCAGAGTTTCTGAATGTTTTTTGCTTCCTTAATCATGAAGTTACTGGTCCACCTCAGTTCAGGTTCATCATAGACCGCTACCTTCCTCACTTTACTGCTGTATATATCACAATGTTTGTGGGCTGTACATTACTTATTTACATAAGAAAAATACAATAAAAAACTTTCACAACTTCAGTTTCACCAAAGTCATCTTATTGAGAAAACGTCAGTAATTCCATGAATACGGCATGTTATACAGTTCTCTTAAACGACATCTTTCTTTACGCTTGTAAAGCTGCTTTGCAACAACACACATTTCTAGAAAGCCATAAACGAAAGATTTGTTTACCTTTATTTCTCAAATTCAATCAAACAGAATTAGAATGACAGGCATGTAAACTTCAGTTTATTGTTGGATTTTGACTCTGAATGGAAACATCTCGAGCTAACATGTGTGTAAATAACAAAACTGAGGGGATATTTGTCTTCATACAGGACACGACTGATGATTGATGGGATGTTGCTCTGATGACACAGAATTACATGACGAATCCTAAAGACAAACTTTCAACTTGCACAAATTGGGTTACACAAACACTTTTTAAAAGACTTTAAATCAAATGAATGTAGAATGTCATAAAAACAAAAATAAAATGTGTGAGACAGAAATGTTCATCAAAAACATTTAATGTTCAGAACATGTGTGTTATTGTTCTGTTGACAGACTGATCTTCACAGAACTATAAAACCCCTCGAAACATTTCAGGACTTTTATTTGCAAATATTTTTACACATTTGATGTTGAAAGTTCAATTGCCAGGATTTGTCAAAACAGTTGAAAGGATGAGAGGCAAACGAGTGAAGGTTTGGATTTGTTTGGCACAAAAGCTGAATTTTATACACACAGAAATCATCTAAATAAACTAGTCAAAACTTCATGATCAAACGTTTCTGTTCAACACATCAAACCTTCAGTCTTACAATGAAGACAAACACGCGTCCGTCCATTCACTCACACACACACACACACACACACACACACACACACTCACGCTCGCTCACGTCCTCCCAAAGAATTCTGGGAGTGTGTCTTTAGGCACTAACGAGGAATGTGTTTCAGGAATTGTATTCTCTTATAAATAATATTAAATGGCATTATCCTCAGATGGGTTACAACTCAATTTGTTGCAATCAACCCTACTTCTTAACCCATAAACATTCACTTAAACTTCTCACCGCGAGCGTCAATTATGTCAATGTACAGCCTATCCTATCCATCTCTACCCTAACCCAGCCAAACAAAAAAGACACACAAATAAACACGCTGATGAACAACTTCAAACCTTCCGTCTGAAAACAATCAAACATGAGGAATCCAGTGATGTGTGTGTGGCGTCTCTCGTGTGGATCACATGTTTTAGTTTCTCTGAGCGGCGCTGGTGGCGGCACTGGTGGCGGCGCTGGTGGCGGCGCTCTGGAAGGTGCGGTTCGTCAGGACGCCCTGAGAAAACTCCTGCTGTGCCTTCTGGAAGCTGGCGCCCGTGCGACGGTAGTGAGAATGAACCTGAGCGTGATCACAGCGAGCATCCATCAATACACAACACACTTCTCTCAAAGAACTCAGTCAGAGCTACTCACCATTTTCAGTAAAACCACAGACGTCCCAGCGCAGACGGTGAAGAACGCCGCCACAACCATCATGATGGCGCCCACCGCCGGGTTACTGCCCACCACAGACACGGCAGCGATCCAACCGCTGACATTCAACAAAAACAAACATCAAAACTCATTTCTACAGAGCAAGACCTTCAAACATATCAACGAACGCACGACAAGAGAAATCACATCATACATCATAAGAATGTGTGTTAATATCAATCATTCTGATACTAGAGCGAAAGGTGGAAAAGATTTGAGATGAAGAAAGAGAGCGAGCCGGTGGGAAGACTCACTTCAGACAGGAAGTATAGCGTTTAACAGGAAGTCCAGTTAGTGCAGGAAAGCAAGCCACATTCTAAGAGATGACGTGTTTTGTTAGCGGCGCACGGTTCGTCGACCCAAAGCCTGTGCATTATTTGACCCATAGACTTTTGGAAAATCGCAAAAAATAAGCTCTGTGTTTAACAAAGGGTTATGACACTTACACGTTTGGTCTATCAAGATAATCTTACAAGTTGACACCACATTTGTTACTTTTGAAGCCGAAATACAATCGGCAGACGTAAAAAGCTAAGACGATACTATCAACAGACTATACTTAAAGGAGTAGTTGACTTTCTAAAGAACTGTTCACGAGCATTAACTCACCCCCATGTCATCCAACATGTTTCTGTTTTTTTTTTTTTCTTCAGTCGAAAAGAAATGTTCATGACTTCACGTAATGTGTAATTATGTTGAAAACTTGCACGTTCAACTTGTAAACACTGACTCGGTACTTCCGCCTAAGTCAAGCGTGACCTTTTCAACGGAATTACATATTTTGTGAAGTCATGAACGCGCATCGCACAACAGATCAAGGCGAGCATTTGTGTTTATAAAGCATATACATTTTTATTTGTTTTAAATGAGCGATGTTTCTCTAGATAAGAGCTTTATTCATCGTCTGGTGTGGTTTAAAGCCTTTGAAGCTGCACTGAAACTGTCATTTTGACCTTCAAGCGTTTGGAGTCCATTGAAGTCACTATATGGAGAAAAATCCTGGAATGTTTTCATCAAAAACCTTCATTTCTTTTCCACTGAAGAAACAAATACAGAAACATGTTGGATGATAGAATAGATGATCTCTGAGCCTCCCTAGAGATGAAGACACACAGTCCCAAACACATCTGACACGCACACACTCACCAGCTGAAAAGTAAAGAGAAGAAAGGTTTACCTGTTTCCCCATCGCGGGATGCCCACAGTCTGAATGATGAAGATGCCGGTTTGAGCGAAGAAAATGAAGAAGAAGAAAAAGAAGTTGAAGGAGGAGTCAGACCTGAAAAACACAAATCCACACCAGCTGGTCAATAATGAGTCTGATCTCTGTACGCACCAGTCTGAAGTCCTTTTGAAAGGTGATGGGGACAGAAAACAGGTGTTGTGTAGATGAGAATCTCACAGGTGCGTCCGGTGGCTCACACAAAGTGATTATTAATGATTATTGGTTATTGAGTTTGGACATTGGATGCATGAGCGGCGTGTTTATTGATGACACATGTCCTGTGAGTGTTGATGAAACCAGTTGTTCTATATGTGTTCAATCCTGCATTCATTTTCTGAAGCGGACTACGGCACAGAAGCTTTTACATTTACATTTATGCATTTAGCAGACGCTTTTATCCAAAGCCACTTACATTGCAGTATCCTATACATTTATACATAGGTATGTGCAATCCCCTGGGGTCGAACCCACAACCTTGTGTTGTTAACACAATGCTCTTACCACTGAGCCCCAGGAAAGCTGTTCAAATGATTTCAATGTAAATAGAATCCACATTAGGTTAATAATGTAAACATTCATGATTTTTGCCATCATTGAGCAGCCCTACCTGAAGGTATTTTAATATTGCAACTGAACTTATTCATGAAGTACAGGATAATTAAAGTAAAATAACTTCATTAAAGGATTTCTGTCAAACGCATTCAAATCTAGCCGTGGATTATACCGATTATACCGTGGTCATTCGCCAAATGAAAGCGGTTATGGATGTTTACAGAGTCATTTTTAATCACAGTTAATTACAAACAGACTGGAGCTACCTGTGTGTAAAGAGTTTTTAACGCCTGCAGGCACCCTGTAAGAGAGAATGTCTGTGTGTGTGTGTGTGTGTATATTCCTCTATATAAAGACTGGATGTGGGTCTGTGGGATTGAATGGTTTGGGACTTCCTTTCATCCGTGTGCAGGAGTAACAATCCTTGTCTGAGTGTATGACTCACACCAGACGTGAGCGCGTGTCAGTGATCTTCAGTCATAATATGGGTTCTATTGTCTTCTGTCACATTGCGTCTGCTGTTGGCATCATGTCACGTCTTGTGTACCCTTGAGTTTTATATGTTTTGTGACCTGTGTTGTGTTCACGCCAAGTGCAATGGTGAGAGATTTTCTAAGTATGAGAAAGCCGTGCACCTTTTCTAATCATTTCTTCAGTTCTTGGGGGACACGTCCCACCCGTCAATGATGCCCATGCTGAACTCACCTGAAGGCTTTATAGACGGGTCTGAACCAGCAGAGGAAGGAACAGGGTGTGAAGAGTATGAACCAGAGGATGGACAGACCGAAGTCCACACCTGCCGCTGGGACGCTGGTGAAGTATGCCAGACACGCCAGAACATTCAGAAACAGAGTCACACAATGCCCTGCACACACACAACAAATGACTTTCAGATTACTATAGAAATGATCATGACGTATATATTATATATAAAATAACATTCTTATGTTTAATGAAAACTGTGTGTGTGTGCATGAGAGAGTGTATGTGTGTGTTACTGTGTGCGTGAGAGTTTGTGTGCGTGTCACTGTGTGTGTGTGCTGTGTGTGTGTGCGTGAGAGTGTTGTGTGTCACTGTGTGTGTGTGTGTGTGTGTGTCACTGTGTGTGTGTGTGTGTGTGAGAGTGTGTGTGTGTGTGTGTGTCACTGTGTGTGTGCGTGAGAGTGTGTGTGTGCGTGTCACTGTGTGTGTGTGTGTGTCACTGTGTGTGTGCGTGAGAGTGTGTGTGTGTGTCACTGTGTGTGTGCGTGTGTGGTGTCACTGTGTGTGTGTGTGTGTGTGTGTCACTGTGTGTGTGTGCATGTGTGTGTGTGTGTGTCACTGTGTGTGTGCGTGAGAGTGTGTGTGTGCGTGTCACTGTGTGGTGTGTGTGTGTGTGTGTGTGTGTGTGTGTGTGTGTGTGTGTGTGTGTGTCACTGTGTGTGTGCGTGAGAGCTGTGTGTGTGTGAGAGTGTGTGTGTGTGTGTGTGTGTGTCACTGTGTGTGTGCGTGAGAGCGTGTGTGTGTGTGTGTGTGTGTGTGTGTGGTGTGTGTGTGTGGTGTGTGTGTGTGTGAGCGTGTGTGTGTGTGTCAGAGTGTGTGTGTGTGTATGTGTGTGTGTGTGTCACTGTGTGTGTGCGTGAGAGCGTGTGTGTGTGCACTCACACATCCAGAGGTAATAAATCATTTTGCAGACTCTCTGGTGCTCTTGTGGGATCTCTTCAGAGAAGTCCTGATAGAAGCAAGGCTTGATGGGAAAACTCTTATGGAGAGGAGGCCAGTTGTTCTCTTTACCTGCGCAGAAACAGTATTCATGACTTCAGACTTGTGTTTTATTTCACAGCAGGACTGTAGAATGTGTGTGTGTGTCACCTGTAGTAGCTCCTCTGTTGTGTAACTCTTGCTCTCGTCGATCGAGCTCAGCTGCTTTTCTCTCTAACTCCTCCTGCTGTTTGAGCAGATTCACCTGCGCAGCTGCAGCCGTGGCCTGTGCAGACGGACACGCTTCTGTTACAGTCTCTGTATGTGCGTGTGATATGTGATGTGTGTGTGCGTGCGATGCTGCATGTGCGTGTGACGTGTGTGCGTGTGCGAGTGTGTGATGCTGACCTGTGGACTGGGCTCCACCGACGGCTGCAGGACAGCAGGTTGAGACGGAGTGTTGCCTGCTGGGATTGTGGATCCCTGACAAACACAAACACAAACTCATTCTGGAGATCTGAGAGCCAAACACTGAACTCTGATTGGACGAGCTGAACGACACACTTACTGTGTTACCATCAGGGAACGGATTGAAATGTTCGATGTGATCGATTCCAGAGTTTGTCACCTGAGTGACCGACGGATCCTGCGAGAGATCAGACACAAGGATCAATGATCAGGTGAGTGATACAGAATCATGAGTGAAGGTTATTATCAGCGTGTCATGTGATGTGTCAAACACACAAAACCTCCACCAGAATGTGTTTGTATCTAGATGATCATGTCTGAACAATGTGATGTTTGTTAACCGATGAAGCAGATGTTCAAAAGTGTGCACAATAACACCTTCAGTAAACAACACCACTGATGACTGCGTGTGTCCTGATGTTACACACAAGTCATATAAACATCAGCTGTCAACACAAAACCTCATGTGAATGAATATTGTGTGACACAATATCTCCAGCGATGTGCACAACTCAATATTGTGTTGCGCTCGTGGTTAAGAAAACATGAAAAGCAACGAATGCGTTACGATGCCAGAAAACTCTTTGATATAGAGATGAGTAAACTACCACCTCACTGTCTTATACTGACAGAAGTCCTGAGGAATCTTACAAATGTCTCATAAACATAAACAAAACATTTGGAGAAATAAAATGACTCGCAATGAATTCTGTGACGTCTGTGTTTACTGGAGCGAGACTGAAGTCATCGCTTCTCAGAAATACTTTATTACAACATTAGAATAAATGTACACACATCCATTGTGACACACAGAAGAGTCAACACAAGAGTGTGTGTGCGCGTGAGTGAGGAGTGGCCCTTCTAACCTGCGCACCTTCAACACGCACACACACACACGCGAACACACACACACACACACGCACTTCTACATCAGACACGCGAACACAAACACACGCGCGAACACACACCACACACACACACACACACACACAAACAAACACAAACACACTACTACATCAGACACGTCGACATCCCACCCGAACCGATCTGAGCATTAACTCTCTCCCTGGTCACCTGACACGTCAGAAACTTTCTCTAAACTCTCCAGCAGGTGAGATTCTCCCGCGCGCGAGCTCTCTGCGTCTTACCTGAAATGGATTGACGTCGACTGGGTTTTCAAACGGGTTTGTGTCGAATCCCGACATCGTTTAGTGGCTTTATCCGCCTTTAGAGTCCGAGCTGAGCGGTACCAGAGCTGCGATCTGTGCTGCGCTGTTTCCTCTCCGCACTTCCGCGTTGAGTGCGTAACGCGCACGCGCACGACGACAGCGCCTGGCGTCTTCGCAACCCGCAGGATTCTTTTCTCTTTTTTTAAGAAAGCTCTTAAGAAATTAATTTTGCCAAATTGTTCTATTTACAGCACGAAATTCACTCTGCTGCTGAGGAAAAACTAAATGAATGCGATGCACACATGTGCTTTATATCAAGCGCAGATCTCCACGTATATTTACATGTGTTCATTCATTAATTCATTTCTGATTTACATGTTTGTGGTTTGTTTAGGTTTGGCCAAAAAACTGCTCTCTAGAATCCTAGAGGCTCGTGATTGGTTGAAGAACACTGGCGTCACACACGTCGCAAACATGGCGGAAGTAAAAGGTCAGTTCAGTTTCTCATTGACAGATTTGTGTCTTTATTTACGCTACAACACACACACACACGTGTCTGCTTTAAACGGACGGATGAAGTGTGACGGTGGTGTGTGTGTTTGTGTTATTCGATCTGTTGGTGTTTATTGCAGTATTTCTTCTGAAGGCTGTTTGTGTCTCGCGCAGTGTTTCCTCTGTGCTGTGTGGTACAGAACTACGCGTGGGGTAAAGTGGGTCTGGACAGTGAGGTTGCCCGGCTCGTGCTCGGTGGAGATCCTCAGGCCGTCATACACGATGATGAACCCTATGCAGAGGTACTGACACACCCCTCAAATCATTCAGAGAATATCCATCCCATAATCTTCACAAACTCGCGCAATGTTCTGTGGGTCACGTGATTCTGATCTCATTATTCTGTGAATTATTCTTTGACCATACATTACACATTAGTCAAGGGGTTGTTTACGGCTCACACACACACAGTGTCTGTAAACAGCTGTTCACTTAAAGGTCAGTTTGACATTTCTCTATTAATAACTCGACAACAGTCCTCCAGATGAGAAGCATCGTTCATGTGTTTTTCATTCTCGTGCTCGCCGCAGCTCTGGATGGGCGCTCATCCCAAAGGCGACGCTCTCATCAAAGACAACCGGATATCCCAGAGGACACTGGGCCAGTGGATTGCAGATTTCCCAGGATGCCTGGGGTCAAAGGTCAAAGACACATTCCACGGGCAGCTACCCTTCCTCTTCAAAGTGCTGTCCGTCAACACGGCTCTGTCCATCCAGGCACATCCCAACAGAGTACGCTACCTACGGTTCTTTACCCGCACGGCTGCGCTGCGGTCCTGTCCTAACAGTCCTTTTTTGTTCTTGACAGGAGCTGGCGGCTAGACTTCACGCTCGGTTTCCAGAACATTACCCTGACAGTAACCACAAGCCCGAGATGGCCGTCGCCCTCACGCAGTTTGAGGGGCTCTGTGGCTTTCGGCCGGTGGAAGAAATCCTCAACTTTCTCCAAAGTGAGTTAGATGATTTTATATTTCGAGTCATGTGTCTGATGTCATAAATCTCTTCCTTCTTCTAATTGTAAATGTTACAGAAGTGAAATGTTCTGTGTGTCAGATGTGCCGGAGTTCTGTGCGCTAGTGAGCGCTGAAGCTGCCGAGGATCTCCGGAGCTCTCGGGACGACCCCGAGCGAACGTCTCGCGCGCTGAAGAAGTGTTTCACGCGCATGATGAACTGTGAGAAGAAGCTGTTGGTGGATCAGCTCAACGTGCTGGTCAAACGCATCTCTGAGGAAGGTGAGACGAAGGAAACCTCAGCAGAAATAAGAAGAAGGAGATTGTGTGAGTGATGACATGTGTGTTGTGTTCAGAGGCGGCAGGCAGAGACACATCCAGCAGTAGCGGAGAACTGTTGCTACGGTTACACTCACAGTATCCGGGAGATGTGGGATGTTTCTCCATCTACTTCCTCAATCGCATGGTGCTGCGGCCGGGCGAGGCCATGTTTCTGGGCGCCAATGAACCTCACGCATATCTCTCTGGAGGTCAGAGGTCATCACACAGCCGCTCGGTATTGTTCACGTGTTGATGACGTGTTTTAACATTGGTGCTCCTTCGTGTTCCAGACTGTGTGGAGTGCATGGCGTGTTCTGATAACACCGTCCGTGCCGGACTGACTCCCAAATACATCGATGTGGACACGCTGTGTGAGATGCTGAACTATCGTCCTGCTCCGGCCAGCGCCAAACTCTTCCCGTGCGTGCGGGACCACTCGGACCCCTGCGTCTACCTGTACGACCCACCTGTGGCCGACTTCACTGTCATGAGAATACAGGTGCGTCGACGGCGATGACGCTTCACGCATGCAGACGTAACTTCAATTCATTTAAATGTGTTTTGTGTAGGTACCGGCGTCCGTCCAGCAGTACACGGTGGGCGCGCTGGAATCTGCCGGCATTCTATTGGTCGTTGAAGGAGAAGCCGTGGCCTCCTCCGCTGCGGCGCTTTCTGACATCACTCTACAGAGGGGCTCTGTGCTTTTCATTTCAGCCAATGAGAGCGTCTCTTTACAGGTGACGTCGTCGTCGGGGGTGACCATGTTCCGAGCCTGCTGTTTACTGTAGGACAGAATCTCATGACGTGTTGCAGAATAACTCCAAGCATGACCGACATGTGAGCTCACCAAAACAACACAGAAATATAAATAATGAAGCAGGTGTGGGGTTGAAATGTTTCTGCATGTCATTTTGAACTGAATAAAGCTGTGACCATGTTTCTGACTTTTGAAACGTAAATGAAAACTGTAATTATAATCACACTATAGAACGGGTTTTGAGAAAGTAAATCATGTATGTTTGTGTTGAGCTTGATTTCTCTCGGACTTCTGCACCTTCCATAAAAATAAGAGTCCAGAGGGAGGACAGGAACATTTGTACGTTTACAATCATATCTGGCAGAAACGAAACTCTTTCTTAGATCTCAGTGTTTCATACGGTTACTGTTGCACAACATCAAGACAGTTGAAGGCTTTTATTGGTTTTGTTCTTATAAAGCTTGAGCAGAGCAAACCACTTCAGTGAGAGTGACCCTTTCTTCTTCTGTATTCCTCTTACTGTTGTTACACTAGCAGTGTGTGATGATGATGAGCACAAAGGATTCTGGGAATTTCTTGGTATCTTTCTCTTTAAACGTGATTCTTGAAAAGAGGGATGAGAGCATGTGCATGTATGAAGCATGCGGTTGACTAATGTCATGTGAAATAAACACTTGTGTACTGTTCACCTGCTTATTTCTCATCAGTGTTTTATGACTTCACTTATCTAACAGGTTTTCTGCACAAAGGTGAAACTCTGTGTCATTGTTTAGAGACAGGGCGTTAACACACACACGCACGCGCACATACACGCACACACACACGCACGCACAGAAACCTTTCACACAACCATGTTTTGCAGGCCTGTTTGATTTTGTTATTGATTTAATGAACAGTAAGGTTGCAGTTTGTGCTCTTATCATCATGTACATTTGTCTTTATTACTGTCGCCTCTCGCTTAAAGAAAACTATTGTACCCATTTAACATTAAGATACATGTTCTTTAAAAGGACATAAGAATCCACTCAAATAAACTGAAGTGAACAGTGCGCGCGCACACAGACACACACTGTTTCTCATTCACTCTTCTGTCTCTATCACAGCTGTGCATTTTAAACAACGTTAACATTGACACACAATAAATATCCATATCAGTGTGTTTATCACAGAACAGAAATAGTTGAATATTATTGAAATAATATTCAAACTCTAGATGACGAGCTGACGGGGGTGTGACGTTCCTCTGTGACGTTCACAGCTGTTTTAAACCGCTCTGATAAATCTGATGTTTGACTGACACCTGCCGTGGCCAATGAGTCCAGAGTAAACACGTGTCTTTGAATGTGATTGGCTGTGGGTGTCAGGGCGCGGTAGAGTTTCTGAAGCGCCCGCACGTCCTCCAGAGCGTCATGAGCCGCGTATGAAACGCCCAGCAGGTTCTTCACCAGATTCTCCTGCGTGAAGCTCTTCAGTCCGCGGTCTTTCAGAAGCTGTCGGGCCAAGGAAGCGTGTCCACGAGTCCAGAGACTCCCGTCTGAAAATCTGACCTGAGACTGAACTCATCCAGAGCTCGAGCCAAAACGTGACAGTCGAACCTGCGGATGTTGTGACCCGCCAGCAGCGGCCGACCCAACATGTGAAGGAAGGTGATGAAGGACACCAGAGACTCGCGGAGAGAGTTCGTGAGCACGGGCCTGCCGCGCAGAAACAGTCGGCGTCGTGTCACCCGGAAGCCCGTCACTCGGGACGCCGCGGGCTGAATGGGGCATCGAGGAACCATGAAGAGATTCAAGGTGTGATGTCCGCAGACTGCAGCCAGCTGGACGATATCACACGAGAGATCTAAACACACATCAGAAATGACGTCACACGTGTTAGGCTGCTCATTAAGTGTTGATACACAGTCATGACCAGCTGCAGATTATGAAGTTGACAAAGTAAAGTGACTAACCGAGGCCAGTGGTTTCTAAATCAAAGAACACGGTACACACTGCAGGCTGTGACTTCTCCATTCCGTCAGATCCTCCTCGTGTTGTGTCCATGTTAAACGCGAGCTAACCAATCACAGGCAGCGTCTTATGAATATTAATTAACGTCACGATTGGCCGTACCTGACGGTTTGGCCTTCAACGTCACACACGCGGACCGATTCATATCGCTCAACAGCGCCACCATGTGGACTGGACCAGTACATTCATTGTTAAAAACGAGTATGGTTCTTAGGAAGTCTTCACAATTTCCAGTTCCAATAAAATCCCATGATCGTGTTCATTTTTAGTCGTAACTCGACTTTTATTTTGAAAAGTGACCTTCGGGGTTTATTCCTGGATGAGTATAACGTGCGCATGTGTTTGTCAACAAGCCTATAATTAAGTGTTGATCATATAACGCACACGTTACGTGCCCTCGCTTCTCCACTCACAGTTGTGACTTCATAAACAAACACTCACGTTAGGTACGGCAGGTTATTTTTTATATGACTTTTGAATCAAAATATGTATATATCTATACGTTCTGTACATTGTGCAGTAGATCTAGAATAAAATAGAATTTTCAGATGGACCAAAGATTGTTTATGTTCAATATCTTTGGTTTTAAAAAATGAAATGTCAAATTATTATTTGTTGTGGTTTACAATTTATATGATTGGCATTTGCCATTATTATGTACTGGATTTATACTCCTTTACCTGTTTTAAACTATCCGTCATAAATAGTATTCTTACTAAAACTTTATTAGTATGACCAAATCATAGCATGTTGAAATAAGTATCCATAAAGTTTTCTGATGGTCTACAGTTTTTGGTGAAGATCAATGTGGAGTCAAACAGTGATAGTATAAGTATAATAATAAAATGTCTTCTTTACCTTCTATCTGTGTTGTGTAGAAGGATTTTATTCTCTCTCTGTCACGGTCAGGTTTGTGATTTTCTGGAGACACATTATCTGGACGAGCAGGTGAAGTCCATTAAGGAGCTCTCTGATTGGCTGGGCAGTTTGAGGACAATGGGTGCGTCTCAGAATAACATGTCAGAATATCTATTTGACAGACACAGGCTGGGAAAACAGTGATAGTCATGAGCACGACCTCTCTGGAGTTTTAATAGAAGCCGTAATGCCAGTGACCCAAACACAATATAAAACACTTTGAATAAAAACATTAAAGGTTTCTTTATCATCTATTCACGTTCTTTTATCTTCTAATGTTTTCCTGGCTGAGGAGAAATCTGAGCACAGTCATGAATAAATGATGAACTAAGTCTATGAAGTGGATGCATCACTTATAAAGTTTTTCCTGCTAAGTGAAAGTGAGTCAATAAAATTAACACAAGTAAGGGAGGCCAAAAGCCATGTGAAGCGGACGGTGGTTGCCTCCGTGAAGTGCATTAAAATCCTTTAATGAAAAATGATCAAAAACGGCACTGTAAACAGCTTTAACTTGGCAAATGACCATGGTATAAGCCATTCGTTACATCACCTTCCAGCCAATCAGAATCCAGTATTCAAACAGACTGTGGTATAAGAGGAAGTTTCACTCATTCGTAGGGGTAACTCCCATAACTTCTGAAGTAAGTGAACACAAGAGTTCACACATGAATATTCAAACAACTTCAGTTCATCTCCAGACTGCTGAATGTAAATGAATAAAATATTCTCATTATACTGTCAAACGTAACTTCACTAAATGTGTTTAGCTGTGCTAATAATACAACATTAAAGGGGTCATATGACACGGCTAAAAGGAATATTAGGGTTTGTTTTAGATGTGATGTAATGTGTAAACACACTGCTGCACCCTCTCTCTGTGCATGCTTGCTCGTCGCTCCGCCTCTCTGCAGATTTGAAAAGTGAGGTGTGCTCTGATTGGCCAGTTCACCAGTGCGTAGTGATTGGTGGAACACTGCGAAACACTCAGAAAGGGTTTGTTGTATCAACACCGACTCATGTCCTTCAGAATGAAATCTACATCGACAGAATGATAAAATAATATTTTATTCTGTCATGGATAAGGAGTGACATGACATCTTTTAAAAGAATTCAGGTTTATTCATTTCACGGTCACAGTTCGGCCGCCTTGATTCTTGACTGACGTCATCATCTGAATGTCTCAGCTGACCAATCAGAGCGAAGTCTGGCTCGACCGCCGGAGCTTCATTTCTCTCTCACCCTAGCCAACAGATCGCCCTCAGCCAATGAGATTCCAGAGTCATTGGGAGAGTTGTGTTGATTGGCTGTCTGCTGAGCGTCTGTGGTGCTGATGGGATTGGCTGCGATGGCGGTGTTGTTTCTGCTGATTGGCCAGGGGTTATTCACGCCACCGTTGCACGTGTTGATGTTGTTGTTGCTGTTAGCTGCCGTGGGGACGTTCACACTTCCTGAACTGGCAGTGTGTGGCCAGGATGAAGCGGTGAAAGAAAACACAGACGCCCCCGTTGCCCGAGCGCTCGGGGGGGCCGACTGACCCTCTCCGGTCAGAGAGGTTTCCAGAGAGAGTCGCAGGGGCAGCGGACGGCGGGACAACAGCCCCCGTAATTTGGCTGGAGGGCACAGCTCGGGCACCGGGTCAGGAAAGGAGAAAGCCGGACGTTCGGCGTCTTCGTTCACCCAAGGGAAGGCAGATGAAGGAGGCGGCGACAGGTGGCCGGGCGTTTCGGGCGGAGCCGGGACTTCTGACCCCAGCGGATGTTGTGTCAGAGAGGTGGAGCTGTCTGCACAGTCGCCCTGAACTCTTCGAGGTCTGGGTCGTGGAACGGCCGGGGGAACGCAGTGGATGGGCGTCTGTGGACAGCTGTAGAAACCCGCTCTTTCATACAGAGGGATGGACGAGAAGGCGTCCTCGGCTAGGTTCCGCCCATGCCCGGGCATCGGAGGGCTTTCGGGTTGCAGGTAAAGAGGGAAGCGGGAGAACGGAGCTCTGGGGCGACGGCGCAGGAGAGAGACACGAGACGAGGGCGATGGCCGAGGGTAACTGGGGGACTGAACACCCAGCAGACGACTCAAGCTGCCCAGAAATGGACTGGAATGATTGGCTTCTTCGTTTTCTTTAATCTGCTCCAGATTGTGCTGCTGAATTCCATTTCCTCTTTGGGAACACTGACAGAGAGAGAGAGAGAGAGAGACAACTGACCCTGAGAATGTTCTGTTACACAAAATGACAATAATACCATTGAACTTTAATGTCCTTGCTGGTTTCTGTTAGGAGACTTTTGTTAATGTGTATCGACTGAGATCAGCTACATTTTGTGTATCAGGCATCACAGTAAATGACGTTTTCTTGAAAATGTACAAATGCAGAGAGGTTTGTTAATTACAAATAATATCACTATTGAAACAATAGAACTCTATGACACTAATACAAATGTGTGCGCGTGTGTGTCTGTCGGTGTGTGTGTGTGTGTGTGTGTTGTGTGTGTGTGCAGGCGTGTGTGTGTAGTCACCTGATGTCCAGAGCAGATCCCATAAATGATGGTTTGCGGTGTTCAGCGCTGGCAGCTGTGTAAGGCGGCTGAGGTTCAGATTCATTCCAGTATTTGTCTCGTTCCATGTGAGGAACCAGATCAAACATCTCATCCACTGACAGCAAAGACACCTGGGAAACAAAACAAAACACTTTATGTGACTGCACGCGTCTGGCCTGAAGTTAACAGTCTGTGTTTGTCTAGTGGCTCATATTTGATCAATATTTATTTAATTTATATGAACGTTCATTTATATGAATATTTCTTGTATAATAATTGTATTAAATAAAGAATTTATTGTATACACATTTTGTAAATAAAGGACTTGTTGAATGGGCCGTGTAACTTTGTCTTGTTTAAGTTTAGCCAGGTTAGAGTTCTGTATGTATTACTGGCTAATGTCCTTTACTTCAGTTTGGGCCACAAAAGCGAGTATGTGCAAAAATGTTTGTTTATGTCGTTGCTTTGAAAGCGTAAAACATGTTAAAGCACATCCATAAACAAACAGACAGTAAACATGATGTGTATGAATCACATGATGTACCTGTAAATTACGATCCACCAACCAGTTTGTCTCAAAATCATCATCATCTTCTCCAAACGGGTTTATAAGCTGCTCTGCCACCTACACACACACACACACACACACACACACACACGTTATTTCTTAGGTAAACTGTGATGATGTCAGTGTGGTGTTCTTGTTTTGTTCTATACATAAGCATGTTATTATGTGTGTCATTTGTTAGCAGTTTTTAACACAATGTCTGGGTTGTTGCTATGACACTGTGAGATGGTTACTAAGGTGTTCTGACCTTCAGCCAGCCCACATAGAAGAAGAACTGCAGTAAGGTGAAGACGGGCAGGTAGAAGTCAAGATTGTGACCTGGGTAACCTTGGGCGGGGTCAAGAAACTGCCGACCAATCAGACAAGCCAGAAAGAAACTGTACACGGCTACGGTCACCACCTGTCAGAGAGTGCAGTACACATGTAACGGCAAACATGTTAAATGAAACACACGTGAATAAATAACACTGAGAGATGATGTTGAGAATCACTGGGGATTGATTTCATGTATGTGGAGGTTATTTTCACAGAATCAGTCTCTGATTGATTGACACATTATTTCTACAGTGTGTGACGTGTCAGACCTGTGTGTAGACGAGGGGTAAACTGATCCAGTCATATCCATACAGTCTCATACACTGAGAGCGAAGTGTGTTTAACTCCTGACAGATGAAAGAACGTACGGCTCACATGAGGCTCACAACACTTCACACACACACAAATGTGTCAGACACACACGCTCACATGCAGACAGACACACACAAACACACACACACACACAGACACACACACACACACACAGACCACACACACACACCACACACACACAACACACAGACACAAACACAGACACACAATCACACACACGGACAGACACACACGGTCACACAGGTGTGATGAGTCCTACAGTGAGTATGGCGGTCATGGCGACATCATTATTGATGCGTCCTTCAGTCCGAGCTCTCATGGCCAAACTGACAAACCACATACAGGGAATCCAGAATTTATTATGAGCTGAAGGCAAATCCTCAAACTGTCTGAGTTCTTCAGCGGTCATGAGACCTGCGAGAGAAAACATCAGATCAACTGAGCGTGACGAGTGAATGCTGTAAACACTCTGACCCATAATTCCCTGTTTCCTTCTTGAGCTTAAATCCCAGACACTGCAGGGTACCGGCTTCATAATCTCTGTGATTACACACACACGCCGACCTCACCAGGAACACAAACAACTTACAAAACAACAACACAACGACATTCTTACAGTCCCACACAACACTGATATGTTCTTCGTTCTATGTGTAACCCTTCTCCTCTGTTGTGAACACTCCAGTCGCTTCAACGTGCATAACACGAGTTAACAAAGACGAGTTACAACCGAACAAAGATTCACGTTCTTTAGTTTCATTTTTGGAAGCATCGGCTCAAGAGCCAACTAACTCAAACTCAAACTCGCTGCTTCTCTCTCTCTCTTTTTCCCAAGAGCACTCGCTGCCTTAAAGGGGCAGATGCACAAAATACTAAAACATATGAACCTAGAGTCTTAATAAGATCAAATAATGAATGAAGAAAATGAAGGTTACATATGTCTGGATAACGTGGAGGTGACTGCACTATTAAAGTGTCGTACCAGCCTGAAGCAGATGATCCATGGTCGGGAATCTCTTGTAGACGGCCGTGCTGATGGAGCGATAGATCAGAACGCCCGACAGGTTGGCGTAACGCACCAGAGTTCTGCGGACGAGTCTGGACCCTTCGTCAGCCCCCCGCACGTGCCCGCTTACCAGCGCCGCCAGCCGGTCGGGCCACGGGACGCTCTCGAACTGACCCCACCATCGAGACACCACCAGAGTCACATAGAAACCTGCAGCAGCACGGGTTATTCACATCCAGCACGCCTGACCTTTCACCTCTGTGTAACTTCACCTGTATTCTTACCCAGCACGAACGAGACGGGGATGAGCTGAGCGTACTGATCGCAGTAGATGGAGAGCTTCTCAAACCTCCTCCGCTGTCCGTCGTCCAGCACACACCTGTCAATCAAACACTCAGCGGTTGATGTGCGCGTGTCAGAACAGGCGTGAGGTCAGTGAAGAGTTGGTTACCTGTACGTGAAGCTGATGGTGCAGTACATCAGAGCGAAGATGAGCAGCTCTCTGTACAACAGCTTATAAATGCTTCCTTTCCATCTGAGAAGCAGACGGTAAAAAGTGCCCAGCCGGGCGTCCGCCACCCACCGGGAGTATGTGACCGTCATTAGCGCCCGCTCGTGCACTCGCAGCAGATCTCAACACCAGAAAACACCATTCCACCGCTACCGCCACACGTCCCTTCATGGAGAAACAACAAACTGTCAAATGAAGGATTGATTAAAACACAGAATAAAGAGAAAAAAATCCAGAGCATGACATTAAACCTTTCAAGAATGCCGAGTGGAAAAGATCAAGTGGATGTGTGACACAGTTTCTGAAACACACTGTGTGTATGAAGGAAGGAAGTGTGTGTGATGGACTGCTGGTCACCTGACCGTTAATCTGTTCTAATGACAATGAAGCATTGTGCAAAACTGAACCAATCTCTCTCGCGCGCACGCACGCACGCACGCACGCACGCACACACACACACACACAGTCACTGTTCACAATGTTAAATCATGAACTCACTGAACAGATGCTGATGGGGGTGACGGGTCTCTCTGACGCCCCCTAGAGGAGAACACGCGCTCTGCTTCTCTTCAGTAACCCGTGATGACCGCACACACGGACACTGACAACACTTCATTCATGTATCACGAAGGTTCTGTGTGTCAAGAGGTCACGGGGTCATCTTCTGTC
>VCII01000049.1:1010000-1340000 GCA_006030095.1 Triplophysa siluroides | reverse complement strand
CTGCTCCTCCATCTTTGTCTGACTGTGTCTCTGTCTCAGCTGTCCAAATCTGTTCAGCGAGCCGTGGAGAACAACTCTCTGACCATAGAGCCTGTTGCTATGACAACCATTCCCGTGGTGAAAGCCATCGAGTGCGGAGGACCCAAGTAAGTCATGACAACTGACCATCACATCACTCACCTGAGTCATGTGCATGCACACTTATCTCCGTAGCAACCGCTCCGCCCGAACTTCTGCAAAACAATTCAAGACAAGTTTAAAGAGTAATCAACATTCTGTCATCGTTTATTCACCCTCATGACTTCCACTGAATGAGACATTCCTCGAAATATCTCCTTTTGTGTTCCACTGAAGAGAGGGTCACATACGCACGACAGTGAGTGAATAAATGATGACTGAATTGAGATGTGTCCCTTTAAATCACACTTTCTGTGTTTCTGTAATCATACTTTACTCTCTTTGATTTGGGGATTTCGCAGCGGTTCCCGGGCGCCCATAGAAACGTAAGTGACTCCAAGAACTGCATGGGAGAAATCTAATATTTTGGCTGTTCGAGCATTTAATCATTTGATTGACAGCTCCGTTGACCGGTGTAATCTTGTGTTTAAACAGCGAGTGTGCGTTGAGCGGCATGTCCCGCCCCTGCCGGCATCGCATCAAACTGGGAGATAAAGAAAACTACTATTACATCTCTCCGTCCAGCAGAGCACAAGTACGTCTCATCATCATCCTCACAGTCATGCTCTGGTTCCTCATCATTCAACTCTTTCTCTCCTCTGACACAGATCACAGCCGTGTGTAACTTCTTCACGTACATCAGGTACATCCAACAGGGACTGGTCCGACAGGAAGGTGAGTCTGAGTTATATATAATATAGTGTGTTTGTAGCGTCTGATTTACAGATGAAAGGTGCTACGCAATATTTGTAAATGTTTGTCGTCTGTCTGCAGTTCAGCAGATGTTTTGGGAAGTGATGCGCCTGCGGAGAGAGATGAGTCTGGCCAAACTGGGATATTACATGACCGACAGCTAGACAACACACACACACACACGACACTCCAGCGGTGATGTTTTATATTTCTGTATGTTTTGAGGGGATGTTTCAGAACACTATATGGAAGAAGTGTTTGTTGTGTTGTTGTTTGTGATGAATGAGATGGTGAGTGCTGACTAACCTCACACAGATGCAGATGAATCCTTTAACATCTCAGAGACCTGAAGTGCCAAACACAAAGTGTCTGTGTTACATCATCACAAGCTTTACAAACCTTTGAACGTGTTTGGTGTTTTGTTTAAGGTTCATTATGCTGTAGTTGACAAGAGTTTTGAACTTGTGATGTCTCCATACATACGTGTAGAGCTGCACGAGTGACGATCATTCAAACACAAATCCACGTTCAATGTTTACAGTGCCTTCCGTCACCCCGCTCACTCAAAACACTACACATTTATCTCGTCTTGTGTTCAATCACGACAAAATAATCGAATACATTATGGTTGGCTGCTTCAGTGTTTTAGAAGTCATTAAAGACCTCGTCTGAATATAAATATGGTGTGCATGTGTTTTTTGTGATTGTATTGAGACACTTTATTCAAAACAAATGTGTTTACATTTATTAGTTTCTGGTGAATGATCAATTCAGAGCAGTAACATGTACATGAATACAAGAGCTCAAAACAAAGGCTCGAGAGTTTAGAGAAATTAAAGTGGAACATTTCTGTCTGTATGATGTCACAGCTCACTCTTACATTCTATTGGCTGACAGGAACAACAAGCAGAACATCATAAAAAACTCTTTTTATCACAGAAAATAGTTTTTGTGACGTCACATGTTCCGGTGCTGTCATCTAGAAGGAAATGACCTCACGTGACACACGTTTAGCATGCGCAACACACCACTACTATAAAGAATACACTGTTGTTCTATACAATATTAAACCGTCTCATGAAAGACTGCGAGACGTTTCCCAAACCAGCTTGATGTCATCTCAGCGTCTTCTCTGACAGCGCTCTCTCTCTGTGGGCTTGTCGAGGAAAAACCTGCGTATGACATGTTGAGATCCAGTACATACAGCAGCTTCACACATAAAAACAGATTCATGTTACAGGTGTGTTTGGTCACCTGTGGTAGCAGATGAGGATGAGCGCTATCAAAGCCACGCCCACCAGAACTGACATCACCAACGCCACGATGGAGGAGGCCGAGAGGGGCGGAGCTACATAACAGATGTAAGCAAACATGAATGCAGAATGAACGCGATCCGAACGCGAGGAGAGCTGTGAAGACGTTCACCTGCGCAGCTGTAAGATCCAGGTGTGTTGAAGCACTGCAGGTGTGGCGGACAAACCCAGGATTCCGTCGAACACTCATCCACGTCTGACAGAACCGTGAGGAGACAAACATCACATGCATATGACATGAATAAATCTTTTCACGTACCACATACAGTATAAAGAAAAGGTCAGACCCAGGCAGGCGGGCGGTGGAGGGCTCCACTGGTGTGTGTGGGGGTCACAGGTGATGTGAGGGGCTCCATGCAGCAGGTATCCAGTGGGACACTGATAGATGACGGTTGAGTCACACAGCACTGAATAACCCACGCGCAGCCGTGGAATCCCGCCGCAGACAGAGTCTGAGAACAAAGACACACAGTCACGATGACGTCCGAGCACGCGTCCAGCGCTAACACCAGTACCTGCGTCTGCCTCTCTCCATGCCGACAGGTTCATGCGGCGGACGCGCCCATCCGTGCAGGGCAGCAGGCCGTCGGGTTGGAGCGTGCGGGAGAAAGGGTCCGAGGGCACCAGCCGAATGTGGGTGTTGTCACAGATGATGGCAGACAGAGAGACGCTGTGAAGAGCGTCTCTCTGAGATGAGCTGAACACACCGTCATTCTGCCACCAGAACCTGATAATCATTGAAATCAGTTTCCTTTATTAAACACACGTTTGTCGCTTCCCCAAAAAAGCATTTGGTCAGTGTTTGTAATCGTCTAGTTCTGCAAACGGCACACGTGAAATAAAGAATCTGTTGTAGAAACCCTTCTATTGAACTTAGTGATGGAGGAACGCTCAGTTTCCCACAATGCTCTAAATGTTACCGGTCTCCGTCTCGAAGAGCCGTGAACTGTTTGGCGATGAGGCAGGCGAGCAGCGGCCCCACCCGGCCCCCGGCCACAGCGGCCTCCGAGATGCCTCCCACCCACACGTCCATGTTCCGGGCTGTTCCATACAGACGCAGCAGCTTCTTGGCCAGAACTTCATTACCCACGATCCCTGCTAAATCAGATTCGGTTACAGGGACAGAGAGACCGCAGAGTCGCCGCCACGCGCTGTAACCTGCAGAGACAACAAGGCGATCACACACAGAACTGCGTCAGAAGCACACTCCTGATAGAACTGTTGTCATGCTACCTCCTGAACATCACATTACCCAGAATGCTTTGCAATGGGTTCAAAACAAAGAGGTAGTAAAGGTCTAGATGCGGTCACCTTGTAGCCCATGGTCTCGTCCCCTCTGTAGATTTAATGCCGCCAGGTCGAGCGGTAGACCACCCTGAGCCTGGAAGAGCCTCTCGGTCAGTTCCTCAATCATCATCTGATCTGCCGTCTGCAGTTTGGCCGAGGACCGGAGCAGGCCGCGCAGCACAGGATCCACACCACCTGCGGCACACGGAGAAAGCATCAACATGCACCACCGTCACCTTTAAAGTGTGCATCTGAAAGAGAACCGACCCTCGTGCACCAGTCTCCAGGACGCAAACAGAGAATGATGTAACGGCAGAGCCGGGTGCTCAGGGCTCCACCGGTAATCGGGTCCGAGGCGGTTCACGAGCGGATGCACGGTGACGTGTGCGAAGCGGAAGGCGGCGGTGGAGAAGACGTTAGAGATGCTGGGGTCAGCGGTGGGGTCGTAACCCTTGTACGTGGACGCGAGGGACAGGTGAGCGCTGCGGCCGAGGATGTGCGGCAGGTAATGATCCCACGTCAGAACCTAACAGACAGGATTCACCACATCAGTCAAACGCTCTGGTCTCAGGTCAAGTTTCTCGGGTGCGTTTCTCACCTGGTGGACGGCGCCCAGTATTTTTCTGGCTTCCTGGTACAGCGTGTCTGGACCCCAGTGAGGGTTGAGCTGGCGAAGCTCCGCAGCTAATCGGTTGTGTTCTCTCAGAAAGAGCGTGTGTAGAGCGATCATACCCAAGTGTTCGTTGGCCCGAGAGTCACCTGTGATACACCCACAAAAACGCCACAGTTTATAAACACGACTAGTACGCGAGCGTTCTGAACAAATAACACACATGAGTCATCTCCCTGACCCACAACCTGCTTGGAAACAGAAGGATTTATTGCTCATGCTCGTGTCGAGCCTGTCTGCCGTCTCGGGCGGCAGGCTGGGGTCGATCGGCTCTCGCGGGCCGCAGGGGTCCAGGTGAGGCTGCGTGCGGGTCAGGTAGGGCATGAAGCCCAGACCCCGGTCCGAGTGGAGCTGGTTGACAGCGAGCAGGCCGACAGGAGACGAGAGGTTCCGCAGGGCGATGCCGAGCGCTTCCGAGCTCCCGTACACCATGCTGGCGTCCACAAACGCAGTGATGGCGTTCAGCTGCTCCCGGTGACCCGACGGGACTGAACAGCTGGGAGCGGAGCGGAAAAACGGCATGCAGCTCTGCCGGCCTGCGCGGGGGTCCGAGGGCAGGATCTGACAGAAGACAAGAACAAATGAGGTGATTCTGCATCATATGACAAAACGATTGCGTTGTGAAGCTTGACTGACGTGTATGGGGAAGCAGGGCGTGTGGCGGCTGCAGGTGCGAGTACAGTCGGCTCCGCTCTTAAACGCTGCAGTGCTGGAACTCTGAGGAGTTAACGTCAGGTCATGATCGATCCACTGACCCCACTCCACCAGCAGATGAGACAGAGACGTGTCCAATGAGATGTTCTCGTTATGAGTGTACAACACCTCCTGTGACACACTGCGCACCTGCACGCACACACACACACATACACATACACATGCACACAAGCACATGCACACAGACACACACTTGAAGCTATAGTACACACTGTCTTATACTAGAAAGAAGTCAATAAGTGGATCAGTCGTACGGGCGGTAGGGTGTAGTTATTGTAGGTGTGTTGGGGGTCCCAGCCCCGGGGGGCTCCTCGAGGGTCCTCGTACTCCGGCGAGAGCCAGCGTGTGTACGCCGTGTTCGCTGCTCCCCACAGAGGATTCTCTCTGCAGAGACAAAACAAAGGTGATGTCTGATTGTGGATGGCGAGATGCTGTTGGGATGTGTGTGCACCTGTTGTTGCAGTGTCCTGTGACGGTCCGGTATCGTTTGGACAGACAGTCAGATGAACACACGGGTCTGATTGTTTCTGAAGAACAGCCGGTCACCTGCTGGATGATCTCGGTGTCTTCTGCGCTCAAAAGCTCTGAAACACCGACAACAACAACAGCGTTGGGTCGATGTGAACAGACTCATCTGAACAAATGTGTGTGTGTGTACTGTTGAGCTGGGGTTTGTCCATGGTGTGTGTGTGTATGTGTGTGTGTGTGTGTGTGTGTGTACCGTTGAGCTGGTGTTTGTCCATGGTGTGTGTGTATGTGTGTGTGTGTGTGTGTACCGTTGAGCTGGGGTTTGTCCATGGTGTGTGTGTGTGTGTACACCATCTCTCGGATCAGTTCCACAGTGTTGTCCAGAAACTCGGCGGATCTGATGTGGGTTCTGGTTTGGGGGCCGGTCTGTTTAAACAGAGCCAGCAGGTCATTGGGTCGGACAGAAGCCTCGGACACAGACATCTTCACCCTGAGAGGAACCAAACAAACCAAACATCTCGAGCTTCTCCTCAACACTTTCTGGTGATCTCATCTGGACATTGAGATCTAAACAAAGCCACGAGTTATCTGAGCGCATCAATCCACTTTCCTCTGAGAACTGAAATGTGTGTCAGTTTATTTCTTGATGGACTTTAGGAGAATCATCTGTGACAAATGTACATCTGCGTAAAACATTAAGAGACTGTACGGAGACTGTTTTTCTGATTTTGAAATGGATTGTTTATGAGGTACGTGTTCAGGTAAAATGATCTAACGATATTTCTTCCAAATTTCAAATAAAAATGTTTTTTCTACGTTTGCAGAAAATGAAAACCGGAGAAACAGGTGAAAATAACAGAAAAGATGCTCTGTGTGATCCTCAAATACTGCAAAGAAAACACCTTCAGATTCACTTCGTTTTAAGCAACACAACAGTCATATTTCTACACGTATTTAGGAAAAGTACAAAAAAAAATTTTTTATGTGATAATCTGGATTTTTCTCTGTTTTCAGTCGTCTTGTCATGCTGTCAGATTGCTGTTAAATGACTTTGTTGCTCCTGAGGTTTGACTTTGTTGAAATTCAACAGACACTGGAGTGAAATGACCACACTACATCTAGACATGATGCTTTGAAATGATCTCTTCATTTTCAGCAGCTATACGACAGATCAACTCGTGAGCGACCAACTTCTCTGTATGTTTCACCTGTCATTGGTGTGAGCGTACGCGGCGTCTGTCAGCTCTTTAGCTCGCCGTAAAGCTTCCCCGACAAACTCAGATCCCAAATACACTGAAAACAAAAGAGTTTCACTCAACAACTGTAGAACTCTAATGAGCACATTACAAACACACACACATGATAAAACAGCACAACACATGGAAATCACTTCAGGAGTATAATTCTCAGTACCTGTGGCATTCTGGGAAGGAAAATGAGACGTGGCTGACAACGGTAGACACAAGATCACAAATAAAGACACAATCAAACGCAAGACAGACACCTGCCATGAGATAAAACACATCCTTATTATTTACAGCTTATTCACTTCAAGAGTTTGCCCAGCCAGATATTAAAGAAACTTACCAGACACATTGAATCCATCTGTCAGCCGCTCTCTGTCCTGACTAAATGATCACATTTTATGTTTGTTTCATCTAGAAGTGTGTTTTGTCTACATTTACGTGCACAATGTGAATGAATGTGTGATGAAATAAACGCTGGAGTGTCTGATGTGTGTCAGGACTGGATGTGAGGTGACTGACTTTTATACGCTGCCTTCAGTCTTCAGGTATGTGCAGAATTCTGTTATCTGTCTGACTGGTGACAACATTCACATCAAACAACGCCGAGCACACACACACACACACACACGCACGCACGGTTTCATCCTCTTATCTAATGAGGTTATCAAACGTCAATTTCATCTTCTGAAACAGCTTCATCAGTGCTGCTTGTTCATGTGAAGGTCAGTGGCTGCTGAAGATGAAGATCCCTCCTCTTCAAAGTCGGTCAGATTTGATTCACCCTTCTCAACACGCTGTACGTTTGCAGCGCAGACATCTGAAGCCTGAACTCAAAGATGAGCTTCTGTAATGTGAAGAACTGAGAAGATCACGTGAAACCCTCTAAAGTTAAAGTCTTGAGTTTCACTGGTAACAAAGCGTGTATTCTGTATTTGGTCAGGCATCTGCCCACCTCTCAGATCAATGGCCGTATGTCCCATGATTCCTCTCTGTGGAATGACACCTCTTGTGTTCTGGCCACCGGCCGGTCAGATAAAAGCTGCCACACCTGGAGAAGAGGTCACTGGAGCATCACAGAAAACAACACGTCTGAAAGCCTGATAACCCAAATGAGTAAGTGTGGAGAAGGGAGGCTCACGACTGAACACACAAAGCGTGTTTTTCACATGTGTGTGTGTGAGGCGGTCACAAGCTTTGTGTACATTTGTGTTTAGTAAGACATTCTCCAAACCCTCCCAGCTGAACTCATCATCATCTCCTGTCTGCGACAAGGAATAAGAGGAATCCAGACACAGATCATTTAGTCCGGCGACTATTCTTATATTCAGATTTATTGTGCTTTTCCTGACGATAAACCAGTTCAGACACATGACATTAGCCACATAAAGACTCTTTTGCTCACACACTGTGTTCATAGATACTGTCAGAAGAAACTGACATAAAGCAATTAAATAGATAAATATTGTATCTGTTAGTTTTATTATACAAATGTTGTGTTTAGTTTAATGGGACACTTACACAGAGATTGTTATACTCATGTTTCCTGGCTCATTGTTAATACTGCATTTATAGTTACATACAGCAGGAAGCAGATCATCAAATATTGATGTGTTCTCAATAAACGGCCCAGATCAGATCAGATCAGATCAAAAGGTCTAATGAAATGATTTGATTCTGATCAAACACCTGCTCCAGATTACAGACGGGACGAGAGTGTAGCTTCTCAGGAACACGTGGTCATCCAGCGGTGATGTCTTAAGCATGCTGAGACCACAGAAACCGATCACAACGTTCCAGCATGGTCTGAATCAACGCTCTACAGAGACATGAAGAGAGATGATGTGAGTAGTGCTGCAGAACTGTGAATGCATCAGCAGGGGGCGCTGTGCTCTCACCTCTGTCTCTTCTCAGTCATCCGCAGCAGATCACACACCAGCGTGGAGCGGGGACTGAGGTCCATCTGTATGCCGCACTCCTGCAGGGTCGCCAGAGCTCGATCCGGCCCGAACACTCGCACCAGACGCAGGGCAATGTTCTCTGGGCTGACCCGAACGCTCCGCTCGCCAGAACCGTTTGACAGATCAGGAGAACCGCTGTCGCTGTCATCACCGGAACCGGATCCATTGCTGCTGCGCTGCGGAGTTGATGTGGGCGGGGCTTCGTCAGCATCGCTGCTGATTTGCTGAGAAAGCTGAAGTAGCATCACCCACTCATCAAGAGTCTGAGGAACAATACCTGCACAGAGAGGGAGAGAGAGCGCACCTTATTGTATGTGTGTATTATTTCTTTGTTTTAAGTATTGTGCTTTAAAAAACTTCACACATTCAGGCTGATAAAGCACTTAAAACTCAGAGAGAGCGAGAGAGAGAAATGAAGAGAAACCGACCGTCAGTGTCCTCCAGCAGTGTCATGTCGTCCAGTCTACAGATAGCGCTGAAAGCCTCCACTCGCTGCTGGAGCTCTCTGCACAGGTACAGATATCCCATCCAATACCTGTCACACGGTCACATGACACAGCACGCGCATCAGACACGGTCACATGATGTACCCCACTGACTCTCTATCGCTCTACACTCACCCATGAGATCTACACGTCTCCAGCATCTTCTGTTTGGAGGTCAGATCAGCAGGCAAACGGATGAGCAGAGACAGCAGTCGTCCGTAACCCCAACTGAAGAAGTGAGAGCGCCACCTACAGCACAGGAGGAAAGGTCACATTCCCGTTTGCTGGAGCGTGGGTTCATCTAACGGTGAGTGAATCAAATGGTTTTAATTCCGACAAAGAGACGCAGCCACCTCGGTTGTCCGTCCGGCGTGAGCGTGTCTGCCCTCTGTGGAGCATCGTGGGAAAGAGCCAGTTCCAGCCAATCCTGTTGTAGAGTGTCCGGTCGAAGAAGAGATCCAAGAAAAGACAACCTGGCAAAATCATGAAAAATATATTTACAAATCCGACATTGACGTGATGTTCGGCTAACAGTGATGAAGCACACGGCCGTACCTCTGCTGCTCGGATCGTGATTGGACGAGGTTGTCTAGGTAAGGCAGGAAGTGGTTGGGTAAAGCCATGGCCATGATGTCAGCGGGGAGGATCGTGGGGTAGAACTGTGGGTAAGCACGAACGGCCACCTCTCCGTGTTTCTCGTAGAGCCTAAAAAAGAGGACAGAGACAGATGTAACGGCAGGCTTACTTACAGAGACTGGTTTTGTCGAGCATTTCCACCACATGAAGGTCAGGGGTGAACACGACTCACCTGTACAGGTGCGAGAGGAGCAGAGGTGCATTCCACGGCTGAAGTTCTCTCAAACTGCGCAGAGATCTCAGCAGATCGCCCTTCTGAATCACTTCCACCACCTTACTGGCCTGAGTGAACTCTACAACACAAGACTCAAGAGTTGATGTCTCACAGTATACGCGCTCACATGAACACGTGACAGAGACACACAATATACACACAACTGTCAGACACACATTTACACACACAACTGAACAAATAAACCCATGAACTTACCCATCATGCCGGCGATGTACGACTTGCGCACATCAGGCTGCTGCCGGTATCTCAGCGAACACATGTTCCTCACTCGCTCCTGGTCCAAGAGAAAGAAATATCTCCTCAAGAAAACACACACGCCCTCTCCGTCTCTCCCCCATCTGCCGGGACAGCCCATCTCCAGGTACAGACAGGCCAGCTGTGAGAGGTCAGCGTGGAGGTCAGGGGGCAGGGGTTTGGGGGAAAACAGCTGGATCAGCTCAACGGGGTTGGGGTTAGTGAAGGGCGTGAACGGTGATCTGACCGGGGCCGTGAAACAAGGACTGCTCTCTCCAAAATCGTCTTCAGTGAAAGTTGGGGATTGGTCTGGGTCAGTGGGCGGAGCTAACAAGCTCTCCGGCTGAACCACAATGCAACAGGACACAGAAGACAAAACACCTTCATCCTCCGGAGTCTTCTCCTTCTCTTCCGTCCCGTGATTGTCTGTGTCTCTTGGTCCACCGGGGTCTTCTGGACCCAGCACCCTCTCCAGAACCAGAGCCCACTCAGCAAGCAGCTCGCTGAGACCGACGGGGTCGAGTAAAACCCTGGGGTCCTGGATCTGAGATCTACGTGTCAGATAAAATATCAGCAGAGCCCTGATGTGTGTTTAGAAGCGTGGAAGATCTCTGATGTTGTTATAAATATAAATACTGATCAGAACTGAAGACAGAAGAATCATTCTGTGTGTGTAGCTGGACTCACGTGGCCGTCTGTGTGGCGAATCTCAACTCCTGCAGTTCAGACTCGGAGCTCATCTGCTCGTCGTTCACTCTGAGACGCGTCACAAACACACGCTCAGTTATTACATCTACACAACATCACAGTAAAGATTGTGTAGGGTGTCTCACTCGTGTTCTCCTTCATCAGGCAGAGGGGTGACAGGAGCCGTCACCTCGCCCTGAACGCCCTCCCTGAGGTCAGGCCGAGGCCAGAGGTCACTGTTCATCTGAAGGGTGTTGATCTTCTCTGTGGTCTTTTTCATGAAACTGGAGACGCTGAAAGACACACACACACGTTCACAAATACACCAACATCACATCTGAATCAAGTCTGAAATACACAGAAACAAAAGGCAGAACCGCTGTAATCTCACCAAACACACGAGACGCATCTGTGTGCGACGACACATCGAGACGGAGAGCAAGAACACACTGCTACACCGTAGTGAAACAGGAAGTGAGAGCTTTAAAAAGAACATGGGACGCGACCAGCTGCTATATATGAACCGTTTTAAACTATGTTTGACTTCCTGTGATGTCTTACTTCCCCGTGCGTTAACCAATCAGAGCAGAGCAGAGCGAGTCAGGTGTGAAATTTAATGGGAAGTGAAATTACGGCAAAAGTGTGTGTACCTGTCCCGGACAGCCTGCAGAGCGCGTGGAGGTTTAGGCCGGAAAGACAACGGCAGGAACTGCAGACCGAGATCAGACCTGTCGCTCTCCCCTCGCACAGACTGAGAGTCTTCCAGACGGAAAGAAAGAAAAAAAGAGAGCAAGAAGAGAGAGAATACAGTCAGAAGGCACGAGAAGCAATAGCTACATTTCATATCACACGAGCATATCACAGACGATAAGAAAAGCGGCAGATAAATGAGTGAAGTGCTACTAACTGCTGTTTAAAGTGACTTTTATTTCAACCGTATTTCAATGTACAAGAAATTGACAAACAAACACCAAATGACACACACTTTCTGCCTTAACAAGATGGCGTCTAATCACGCAGCTTTGTGCTGGTATTCTATTCAGTGCCGTACCTTGTGATTGGCTGGTTTAGATCTGTGCTTCTGCTATTATTACATGAATGCATTTGGCAGACGCTTTAATCAGAAGTGACCCACGGTGTACATTTGTGATGCGTTCTGGGAAAACCCAACCCATGGTGAAGATGCACATGTTACCATATGAAGGGTTCAAGCCCTTTCCAAAGCTGGTTTCATTTCGCTCGTACCTTTGTGTGGAATAAAAGTTGAGGCTATCTGAAGTCGGCTGAGCGCTAGGATTTTCAGGAACGGAATTTGGAGAAAAACGGGTTTAAAGTTAAGTGATGAAAATAAAAGCACAGTAGTCAAGTATCACAAGTAAAGTAACTTTACACTGGTAAAAGACTTACTCTAATAACCATTCAATAAAGAAACACTTCCTAGTGTTGAAGCCTATAAAAATACTGCATCAAAGCGTTTGAATAAAAGGAGAGTAAGGAGAATGGTTAAAGAACGAGAGGTCCGTCACTACATCACTACACAAGGACACTAGCACACATTACAAACAGCTAGTAAGTAGTGAAGCAAGTTTTCCATGGTTTATCATGGGCATAGTGTCTGAACTTTAGATCATCTCTTGTATGTTTTGCGGCTCACATGAGCAGCCGACAGGTTTCCAGACAGTGAGCCCCGCCATCTCACGATAACGTTGGATAAAATACTTTGCATGCCGTAGTTTACACAGGACTGGCGGGAAATGTGCATTGATCCTCCTTCATTCTTCATGTTATGTGGTTTGATAAGTGAACTGTTTTTGTCAAGAGAGGGAAAGTTATGAGTGATTTTGTCCGTAAACATCCGCTAGCCACTATAAATCACTATTTTCAGCAATACACAAGTACATTTTGCCACGATAGTTTCAGAGATGGGCAGACAAAAGACCATAGAATAATAACATAATGAAAACCAAATTTTGGCCCAAAGTTGACGTTCAATCTATTTTTTGATATTCCTGAAAATGTCCGAGCAGAACATCCGACGGGTTTCCCAGATCGCATCACATTTAAACAAATCCCTGAGAATCAAAGCAAAGACCGCTGAGCAGTTTAGCTCGGATTCACCTTCAAAAGCCTGTAGTTTCTAAACAAACACACATCCAGGCATCCTTTTATTCTCTTGTTTCTAAGTGTTATGTTCTGAATGATTGTCTGTGTTCAGGAAATCTCAAAACTGAACTATTATTGGTGCAGGCTCCTCAAGACTTTCCTCCCGAGAGAGCCAATCACATTCCAGCAAACTCCCTTTAAGATGTAGAATCAATCTTTCACTTTTTCAGTCTCTCTCTCGGTCTCACCATTTTCCACCTGCTCATCAGTGAAACTGAACTCCTTCAGCCGCTCCTCCTCCAGCGTTGTCTGGGTGGCGATTGAGTTGGTATCGTCATCTGATTGGCTGCCTCGTCGGCTGATGACGCGATAGATGCCACAGTCCAGAACATTAAAGCTCTCCTGCATTCCGAGATATTCAAAATGTTATTTCATTATCTACTAATATTTACTGCTTGAAGTCAGATTTGTTTACAGGAATAACATATTTCTGATACACATGAAACCGTCAGTAACGTTCTTCTACTGAACTCACGTGTGAGGAGATGCTGCTCCTGCGGCTGCTACAGGCAGAGTCCAGCAGCTCCAACTTGCTGATCACTTCCTCCAGTTGACCAATCAGCTGCTGCTGGGATGCGGGGTTTAGCTGCACCTTCAGCTGCTCCAGTCGATCAGTGGGGAGGGACTTCCTGGCCTGAGGAGGAAATAGAAAAGACTTTACACTACTTCATCAATATCCAGTTATCAAACTGAAAATAAAAACAGTATTAAATGAAATGTGTGCGTGCGTATGTGTGTCTCTGTGTGTGTTTGTGTGCGTCTATGTGTGTGTCTGTGTACGTCTATGTGAGTGCGTGTGTCTGTCTGTGTGTGCGTGCGTATGTGTGTCTCTGTGTGTGTTTGTGTACGTGTGCGTCTATGTGTGTGTCTGTGTAAGTGTACATCTATGTGAGTGTGTGTGCGTGTGTGTGTCCGTACCCGTGATGCAATAACCGCGTGCTGAAACATGCAGCAGACGGTGGCAGCCAGCGTCCAGTTCTCTCTCTTCATCAGACGCTCGGCGCAGCGCTCAGGTGACAACAATGACAAATGAGACAAACGGCCATCGTCATGAAGACAAAACAGCTCATTCTGGAAAACAGCGATGTCCATCACGTCTACAGAGAGCAGGACAGATATGGACATGAGCAGTTAGATCTCTATTGCTGTCTGATGAAAGAATGTGAATTTAGCTTAACATTCATCAAGTACGCACTATAATCACACATAATTACAATTGAACAACTCGTGTCATTCTGTCATTTCATCTTCATACCTTTGACCTCTGTCCACAGAAGAACCTGCCCACTGTGAGGGGTGAAGATGTAGATGGCTGAATCTGTCCAGGTGAGAAGGTTTTGATCTCTGACAAACACACACACAAAGTTATATTTCGTTTTAATTATCCTTAAAACACAAACAGCAGGTTATGACAAACTGAATTAAAGGGTTACTTCTGTCATGAAAATTCTGTCATCATTTACTCGCCTTCCAGTTGTTCCAAATGTGTAGAAATGTCTTTGTTCTGATGTACACAGAGAAAGATATTTGGAAGAAAGCTCTTGACCAGACAGATCACACCCATTGACTCCCATAGTAGGAAAAATTACTTGATCATTTTTTGCTCTGTTGAACACAGAAGATATTTTGAAGAATGTAGGACAGCAATTAGTGGGAGTCAATGGGTGTGATCTGTCTGGTTATGACCATTCTTCCAAATATCTTTCTCTGTGTTCATCAGATCAAAGACATTTCAACACATTTGGAAGAACTGGAAGGCGAGTAAATGATGACAGAATTGGGTGAAGTGTCACTTTAAGTAAAGGTTTTACTGCAGTGTGATAAGATTCAGTCGACTCAATACCCGAACTGAAGGAGTCTTGGAAAAGCCAGAGACTGTGGACTCGTCTGTGTGGAGTTGAAAAGTGGCTCATTCCTGCGTAAACATCAGACACGACACAAATAAAGACCAATACAGCATTCACACTGAGAGTAAAAGATCAGGTCCTGTGCATTGCATTGTGGGATATATGTGTGTGTGGGGTATATTTCAAGAAAACAGAACATGTGCACAAGGATCAATATGAATCAGAGTTTGCTGTGATGTCAGAAGCCAGTGTAAACACACTTGTAAGAGATGAGCGGCAGCGGTGGACAGGCCAGCAGCTGTTTGAACTGATGTGTGCTCAGAACTTCACCGCTGAAACTGGCTTCCCATACACGAGAGCCCGGCCGGGCACAGTACAGCAGAGGGGGAGGAACGCCCGGCTGACCCCGCTGACCCTGCAGGAGAAAACACGCCCCGAACTCTCCGTCACGCTCCTTATTACCCACACGCCAGAACTTCTCCCTGACACAGACAGACATTGAAACAAGATCTTACGTCCCACTCCAAATACACACCTCTCAGTATCACACACACACACCTCTCAGTATCACACACACACACCTCTCAGTATCACACAGGTAGCAGCGGCTGAGAGACGAGATCACGAGGTGTCCGTCCACGCAGCCCAGCTGAACGACACGTGAGTCCACCGTGGTGATGGTCTGAACGGGGAAGATGACAAACGCTGAGCCCTATCATACACACATACACAACACAACACGTACAGACTGAAACACACAAACAAATAAAAATATACAAATGACTGTTTCAAATGTTTTTTTTTCCACCTTGCCGAGTTTAGAAGACCCTGCGCGGACGCAAGACACTTTCCCTCCAACGTCTCCAGCAAACACTCGGAGGGTGGCGGTGTCCCAGCACAGAGACGTCACAGTCTGCCCGCGATGTTCCCATGATGTACAGGCTCGCTCCGGACGACCACGACGCTCCACATGCAGCTCCCACACCACTACCAGACCCTGACTGAGACACACACACACATCACTGAAGAGAAACAACTCCATACACACATAATACAGCTGAACGGGTATACCTTGTTGCCACGGGGATAAAGTCTTCATCATGAGGGCAGCATGCCACCTGCGTGATTGAACCTTCCTACATAAAGACAGAGAAGAGACAATGATGATACGACAGCCAAATGTCTACAGGAAATCTACATCATGTAAAGAACATTCAGTGAAAATGTGATCAACTTCTGTATTAGTTTTGTGTAGAATAATAAAACTCGATGATTTTTTGGTTATAAAGAATTTTACACTGCCTAACTGCATTTCAACATTTCTAATGTAAAAGAAAGGGCTGATAGTTTTGCTGCTGTGTGTATCAGCTGTGTGACGATTGTGTTTGTTTGTTTACTTTGTGCGTGAGTATGAGTCTTTGTTTCCAGCCTTCTCTCTGAATGAGATGCAGCCCCCCAGCGGACGTCCCAAGAGCCAACCACTTCCTGGACACGGACACACACGTGCACTGCCACACAGAAAGAGGAAACCATTGTCATAAAACACAAGTGACAACCGGTGGCGTTCGAATAAAGTGTAATCAAATTAACACTATTAGGACAATAACAGTAACAGATTAAATCTAAAGGTGCTACAAAGGGCACTTCATAGTGACGCTGTTATTGTCTCTCAAAAGAAGATTTAGGCAAAGGTCCTTTCATTCATTTTCAATCTTTTTATAATAGTCTGAAGAAGCTTTTGTGCAACATAAATGTTCTGCAGACATGAAGGGTTCTTTATGAAACCACGCAGCCAGAAAAATATCTTTTTAGGAATATTTATTTCTTTTTAAGAGTGCACAAAATACTGTTTTAATGTCATGCACTTCAGAAGCTAAAAGATAAACAACACCACATGGATTTCATGGATGACAAAAGCTGTTGTGATGATGTGTGTTTGTGTTTGTGTTTACTTTGATTCGACCCGTGTCGAGCCGCAGGGCAGAGAGAAGAGGGTCCAGACAGTCAAACTCAGCCAGAACATGAGTGCAGGAGTCAGAAACCACAGGAATCATCCTGACTACACAAATGACACACAGGCCATACACACACACATCACAGACACACACACACAGACACACACACACATCACAGACACACACACATCACAGACACACACACATCACAGACACACACACATTCACACACACACACAGACACACACACACACACAACCAGACAAACACACTCACACACACACACACACACAAATCACAGACAAACAGACACACACACACACACACACACTCACAAACACACGCAAACACACAACCAGACAAACACACTCACACATGCAGTGTGTTTGGGTGTCATCTCTGCGCTTCTGATCATTCTTTAGGACAGCACACTATTTGTTTTAAATGCATAAACGTTTTTAATACAGAACCCTGTTCCTGAAGTTGACCTTTGTGAGCAGTACAGGACAGGCGCACTTCAGGTCAGCTGTAGACACCTAAACATACGGTCTTACTAGGCAGCTCACTAGAATTTAACACACAGCCCTTCTGTCATATGACTCCAGGAAAATCCAATGGAAAAGGCATGACTACACACACGACTACACACACACACACACACACACACACACACACACCACCCTGACCAACTTATACATACACACAGACCCACTATATGGGTTTGTATTTCTCATTTGACAGAGCGCAGAAAAACAAGAGCGCGCGCAGACTGACAGGTAACGTTCACGATGACCACCACCCTACAGCACTTCCCCTTCCTCCAAACACACACATGTGTCCGCTGACACACTTCATCACGTTTAGATTTCATGTTTAACGAAGTTAAAGCGCGTTAGCCGATTAGCATGACTGTGAATCGCGAGACCTGAAGTGAAACAGTCCTGAAACAGCACAAACAAACACATTCTCTTCTGTCAGAGATTAAAACAAAAGTAAAAGAAAAACTTCAGTATCAGATAGAACTGCAGGTAAGTTCCCAGTCGAACGTTACGACACTTTTCACTCAGAATTAACGCACTTTCTTATTCAAGTTAACGATCGCGTGACTATATATACACAACCCCCTTCATTTCATCTTGATTTACGGCTAAGCTTAAATAAGTTGTCAAAAGTGACACGTCAAACGTTAAATTAAGTATGTAAGACGTATGAAATGATGTGTTACTTGTTCCTGGGCTCCAGACGCGTTTGAAAGTGGATTAAATGTCCAGAGGTGCGGCAGAAGTCCAAAGTCAATCAATCCTGCAGTGTGTAAAGATCACGTGTGTGTGTGTGTGTGTGTGTGTGTGTAAAGTGACCGGCGCTACTTCCCCATTACACCTCACTCAGTGTCACGCGCAGGGAACTACTTCTTCGGGCTTGCTCGGAAGTACTATTGTTTGAACTAATATCGTTTGTTTTATATTTTAAAAAGGTTTGTTTCAAAGTAATTCAAGCTGATGTGATTTTGTGTGAGTAACATGTACGTTTTCGGTGTCGTGTGTCTGACAGCGGCGCACGTGTCCATCGGTGGACTGGTGTTCATCGGTCCATTAGAAGCTCTTGTATTGATTGATATTTGAGAAGCTCAGGAGAATAAAAACCATCAGCATCAGCAGGCAAAAATAGCAAAGACTCACATCTCACAACCTTGAATCGGATATATTCTTGAATTTTGTTATACAAATACGCAGAATGTTTGATGTAAAGGATCACTTTTAACATCCCATGATCCACTTGGACATTAAAGAGACACTTCATCTAAAAATGAAAATTCCCTCATCGTTTACTCAACTTCCAGTTGTTCCAAATGTGTATAAATGTCTTTGTTCTGGTGAACACAGAGAAAGATATTTGGAAGAATGCTTATAAACAAACGCAGATTTTGCCCCTCATTGAGGAAGAATAACAGTGGTGGTCAGAAGTGCCCCAGAACTGTTTGCTGTGCTACATTTTATTTTTATTTTTCATTTATGCATTTGGCAGACGCTTTTATCCAAAGTGACTTACATTGCAGTATCCTATACATTTATACATAGGTATTTGCAATCCCCTGGGATCCAACCCACAAGCGTTGTTAACGCAATGCTCTTACCGCTGAGCTACAGGAAAGCTAATTCATTCAAACCGTCTTCTTTTGTGTTCAACACAACAAAACAAATGATAAAGTATTTTTTCCTACCGTGGGAGTCAATGGGGGGCAAAATCTGTTATAAGCATTCTCCCAAATATCTTTCTCTGTGTTCATCAGGACAAAGAGGTTTAAACAGATTTGGAACAAATCAAAGGCGAGTGAATGACGACAGAATTTTCATTATTGGTTGATGTGTCCCTTTAACCATGGATTACATATGAAAGGCAGATATATGAGAAGAAAGTGGCTTAAAAAACCCAGAGCTTCCTCTTCTTGGCTCTCGTGGTGAAACTTCACAGCGTATCTGCTGTAAAATGTCAAAGGTTTCTCTCAGCATGCTTTGAGGAAGTTCTTGTGATAAAACACACACACAAACACTCAGCGTAACAGTTTGATGACTTTATTTGAAATGACATCCGCCACTCAGTGCAGCGGCAGCAGAAGCATCAACACGCAGTGCTGTCGCACAGATCAGTTAATGCATTACAGAGGATTCATATTCATTTACAGTATTGCTATATTTCCTCCCGTCAGCTTGTCTTGAACAACTGACTCGTGTCTCGGGAGAGTTGAACTGGATTGCAGTCATCCACTTAAAAAACTTCTCGCTCAAACAGTCCTTTGCATTAAACGTTATAAGTTCCTGAGAAACCTTCCACCGGTTTATTACGCCCAGTTTGGTCATCGTAGAAATACAAGACTGTTAAAATGTCACATCTTACCACGGAAATTAAATTATCCACTGAAACAACGGGAAACAGAACGGAACCAACAAAATATAAAGAGAGAAGAAAAACAGTTATTTGTGACTGCAGCTGTCCATCTCCACATGGACGAGGACAGCGTGACCCTCTCCAAGCCCCTCCCCCAGGCAGACACGCCCACCAGCACCTCCAGCACTGACCCGAGTCGGCCCGTCCGGGAGAGCGTGTGTTTCCACCTCTCCCTTTTGTTGTTATTGGAGCTAGAGTCTTTTCTCTCTTTCAAAGCGAACACTTTCTCCGGATCTTCTCAGGTCTTCCTCGTCATGCGACGGCTTTGCCAGGCTTGGAATTTACTGTATGCAGCCTGAAGCATTTCCTCCAGATGACCCGTGAGCTGTCGATACACCACACACACAACACAAGAAATGATTACACAACCTCGTCATGTTAACTCATCAGACAAACATTAATAATCCATCGACGTTTACTGGAGAGGCCTTACATTAGCGCTCAAATACTGCCGCTGGATCTTCTCTTGAAAGGGCCGGAGTTTAGTCAACTGAAATCGCTCCAGGTTGGATTGCATCTTAACAACCTGAGCAAAGGAAAAAAAACACACACCTGACACTGAAAAGCGATCGTGCCGCAACAACACAGTCAAGTGATATTCAGCTGGGGGAATTATTCCATTAAACTCGGATGTAGTATCTGACCTTTTCCTCCAGGAACAGAGTGTTCACAGGGAAACACGTCCAGAAGTGTCGGAGCAGCTCTCCGGCCGCAGTATACAGATGCTTCAGCTCGTTCTGAACGTCACTGGGCACTAACTCTACATTTAGAGAGAAAGAGACATTTACATACGGCACAAACCCCATAACACACACATCACACTACAATGACCTGGGTTTAAAAATCACATCCACAGGGAACTTTAATCCTGCAGTGAATGAACTGAGAGATAAAGCACGCAGGGCCTTCTATGCCATCAAACCTCAATGTCCCATAGAAATCACAATTAGAATTTGGCTGAAAATATTACAATCTGTAATTGAAGCGATTGGCCTCTATGGCAGTGAAGTGTGGGGTCCGCTGACGAATCCAAATCAAGATTTTACTAAATGGGAAAAACATCCAATTGAGAGCCTGCATGCAGAACTCTTGTCAAATATCTTAAATATTCTTACAAGAATTATCCACTGATCCTAAAGATAGAAAAAACATGTAAGCACAGTGACCCTCACTCATATCATTCTAAAGCCCTGAAACACCACGAGATGAGCCAAGAAATGAATCCTCTCTGTCCGCTGGTCCAGAGTGTAAATGTGGGAGGTAGAGATGTTTGTGCAGTGCATGTGCAGACTCACGGTTAACAGTCTGTTGACTTCCGCCCTGCATCAGAACCCCTCCAGGAGAGAGAGCCGTGATGGCCGAGCTCGCCGCGCTGCTGGACATCACCTGAAGCAGAACATGACATCATCACATTATAAACTCAATGACCTGATGGTCTTCTGTTCATGGTCAGTACCTGAGTCAGGCGGGGTTTATAACTCTTCATCTCGTGCTGGATGACAGCGATGGAGTTTAAGATGTCCTGACTGCTGGTGTACGGCTGTGACTGCAGAGGAACCGGACCGTGAGAATATCTTACAGAGACAAACACACGACACTCATAAATCAACAAACATACGGAACACGTCTAAACGCTTGTGTGGTTTCAGGTTTACCTGTCAGATTTCTTCAGGTTCAGAGAAATGGGTTTGCGGCGGCAGTCACCCTGCAGATCATCATATTCGATGGCTTCCTGTAATTTCACCTTCAGAGCGACAACAATAACAAACACACCATCATTCATCCGGAGCCGTGTCGTTTTCATGACATCGCTAAACTGAGCCATCTGCAGCCGTTTCACCTTTTTCAGCGGAGGCTGGAAGAAATCTGAGTCTCTGGAGTTTCCATCAGTGCTGCTGGTTTCACTGGTCTGATCACTGCAGGCTTCCCTGCGCACAAACACACATGACACATGTGACACACACACACACACACTCGCGTCCGCTGAGAGACTCACGTTCTGCGCAGGCCGGCAGCGAGCACCATGGCACTGTGATGATTGAAGCGTTTGATAATGGCACAGTTGCTGTTTTCTCTCAGCGTTTTGGTCACGTTTGAGGTGGATGGAGCCGCCGCTGTGCCGTAACCCTGCAGAGACAGAGACACAGAGGTCACAGGTCATCCTACAGAGGTCGGGTCAACAGTGATGTAAGGTCTCTCACCTCATCTAATGTTTTATCCTCCAGAGCGAGCAGATCCACCATGGGGTTCTTCACACCCTGAGTCACCATCGACTTCAGACCTGAGAAATAAAACACACATGAAGTGACTGTGAAGCACACGCTTGAAGCGCACACAAATACGGAGGCGTGTTGCACCTTTCTCATCCTGTTTGGCACACTCGGAGAAGATGTCCTGCTGGCCCGTGTTGAGTCGATCTCTGTGGAAGTAATGAGACTGAAAGAAGTGCGTCCAGAACTCCTTCTCTGTCAGGTTGTGAGGAACGTTCTCGGCGTATTTCTGCTTCACTGCAAACAGACAGAACGAAAGATACACTTGATCAACACATGAAAGGATGTCGCAGAAGCGTCTGAGATGTACAGAGATGTTATGACCACAACATTGGTCTGGAAGACGGTCCAGTCTTGACCACCAGTGAGAGTTTTGCTGAAGAGCGGCGTTATTGTGCGATTAACTCACGACATCTGGAAATATTTCACTGTATGACATCTCTCACCGGTAGGATAGGTTCTAAAGATCGACTCGATGATGTCAGATGTCAGGTTGTAGCGCAAACCGTTGCAGCCGTCCGTCTGCGGTCTGATGTCGGCCTGTAACCACGGCGACACGTCATTATCACAGGCTCTCATTTACAATGTGAACGTGACAAATACCCGACGATTCGGGACGAGCGCAAACTCACCAGGAAGGCAGCAGAGATGCCCACTTCTTGTTTGTTGTCGTTGGAAAGCGACTGGTCTACAGAACTCAAGCTCAGCCGATTGGCCCAGAACTCCTCAGCGCTGATCACCTGACTCACCACCAAATCCTTGTAGAGCTGAAACAGAACGGGGTCTTCCTGCAGCATCCTGCACAAAACAAAGGAACGATGTGTGATGTTGTTCTGATGACCGAAGTGAAAAGGAACCTCTCAAGAACCTTTCTGTGCACAGAGGGATCAGTTCTGACATGGACATGAATGTGAAAGTCAGTGTTTGTTTGTGGGATGAGATGAGAAGAGATCCGCTCACCTGTTCTTCTCCTCCAGCTCTTTGTTGGCTTTCTTCTTGAACCTGGGCAGGAGTTGCTGTAGGAGTTCTTTGGTGGCGTCTCTGTCCTTCAGTGCCGTGCTCTCATTGGCGAAATGAAAAGTGCTGCTTTCGCCCGTGTGCAGAACCAACTGAAGCTGGATCTTTGCTTTGCCATCGGGACTGATCTTCTGACCTGCACGCGAGTGAAGTGTTTACTTTAGCTCAGATTAACACAGATTAAAGACAAGCTCAATCTTCTCAACAAGAGACATCAAATGACTGGAACTCACAGCGGATGTCAGCGTACAGATGACTGACAGGGAAGCGGTCCTTCCCCTCCGGACCCCAGGCGATCCGCTCGGCCATCAGATATAGAGTTCCATCCTGCTTCCTCTGACGGACCCTCTTCACCACCAACAACACCTCCTCTGACAGAGACGCCATGACTACACACACACATCCACATTTCATTCCATGTGCAAAAAAGCACAGATAATATGAAGAGTTTGGTTTCAAAATGACATAACTAGTTTCAAAATAAATCTAAAATCATGCTTTTTATTGTGCATTCCAATGAATATCAACCAAACTGCAGTTGGTTTGTTTTGTTTTAAGCCATAATAACAAAAAAACACAGCTAACTAACACAATAAAACACGATAACATAATAAAAAACATGTTTTTTTTTTATCTCATTTTGGAACCAAACTCTTCCTATAATAAAAAAGAGCTGATGACATATTTCAGATATGTAAAGAAAGATCGAAACAGGCGATGAGCTGGAGATGTGTGACATAATAAGTCACACAAAATGCTGCAAAAATATGTCATAAACATCAGATCAAATTTAAAAGAGATTATAAATCAGAAGTCGGTATAAATCTGAACGTATTAAAGATTCAGATCAGTTTCTACTGGAGCTAACAGCACTAGCCACAGCATCATTTATTCTCACCAAAACCAAACTTTCTCATTCTCAGTAAACGTGTGAATATTAACACTAAACTCCCGATCTGTAATGACAGGAGCATGTTGAACAAACAGAGAAGAGATTTCAGAAAGAGAATCAGTGTGATTTGAATCTGTCCTCAGCTCAGACCTGAACTCACGCGCACTGCCGGTCACTTTCGGGAAATGCTTTATTTCAGCATTAAAGACCCTCACCTGGCGCTCCAAAGCTGCTGAAGCCCGAGCCTCAATGTTGATCTTGTGCTGGACGGAGTGAAATCAGTGTAAATGACCGTTTTTATCTTTTATTTACAGTCGACACAGACTCCGTGAGTGACAGCAGCTCTCAGATCCGGCCGCCATAGAAACAAAGTGAAGCAAGAACCTCTGCCGTTCATTGTCTGATAAACGGGAATATTTCAAAATTAAAGTCCTCGAAGCTCCATCAACAGCATCGAGATTGAGGAGCGTGGCTTTTATTTTGACAGAACACTCGAGCGATCCTCGATTTCCCGCTTTAGTTGTTTGTGAATGATACTCGGGACGGAGTGCGCGTCAGTTGCTAGTGTCAAGAAGATAAACAGATGAACTGGTTTGGCTTCGGTTTCAATGGCTTTGGTCAGATTATCCCTGCAGATGTGAAGTGTAAGGTGAGCACACCTGTGCTGTTATCAGACGCGTGTGGATCGGACTGTAGAGTCAGCGGCAGCTGGAGCTCGAGAGCTGCTGTCATTCACACAGACCGTGAGAAGAACCTTCAGTATTGAGTTGAATGGATGTTTCTACTACGATGTTGCTCACATTCATTTTGTGTATTTCTTTAATGTTATTTTGATATATATATATATATATACTATATTGACGTATATACTTTCATCTCGTTATTTAAGCTTTTGTTTGAAATAAACGTGTGAGGTGCGTCTCAAACTAGAAAGCTTTCCACTAGAATCTCATCTGATCTCTCGTGTGCAGTTATGATGGTGTTTGTGTGTCAGGTGGCAGTCGTGTGTGTGTGTGGGGGTTTGTGCGTGGTTCTTCAGGACAGGTGTGTGTTCCAGAGAGTGAGGGCTGCACAGACGCCTCCATCAGTGAAAGACATGTGACCGTCAGCTTCACACGCAGAGTGGAATGCTGGGAAATACAGCAGGCACAGAAGCGGCTGGTTTGGAGCAGGGAACAGGAGTCCAGCGGTAATGCACACCACTGACCGCAGCTCATTCTGTTCTTCATGTGATAAAGACGCCTGATGATGATGATGATGATGACGACGTTCTGTCACAGGTCAGGATGTTGCATTGCCGTTAGTGCCAGGCGGGTACGTGGTGCCCAGACCTCCGTTCTTCCGTCCTCTGTGTGCTAAACTGTGCGCTGTCAGCCTGGCGCTGGGCACAGAACACGCTGTGCTGCTCACCGCATCCGGAACGGTGTTTACCTGGGGATCTGGAAGGTCAGTGAATTCAATAGGATCTATAAAAAATCAATCTCTCCCACCGCGCCTACGCTTCTTTCTACAACAAATGACTCTTCTTCTTGTTGGCAGTCACGGGCAGCTGGGTCATGGTCATCTGACATCACAGGAGGAAGCTCAGGTCGTGGAGGCGCTCTGGGGAGTTCAGATCACAGCCGTGTCCGCTGGCGGCTGGCACTCCGCTTCTGTCAGCGGTAAGAATATTCACCAAACATCTGTAGGAGCACACGTAGATTCTAAGCAGGTCTGACGCCGCGCGTGTCTGTTGGTGTTTAGCCGGAGGGGATCTGTACATGTGGGGCTGGAACGAAAGCGGGCAGCTCGGCCTGCCATCTCGAAGCGTGGAGGAGGAAAAGCTCCGAGCGAGAAGGACCGGGGACGCACTTGTGTTAGCAGACGTACACAAAGGTTCTAAAGATGTCTGTGTGGACTCTTGTGGGTTTGGAAACGCTGACCTGGCCGTAAATCAAGCAGAGGAGAAAAACAAAGATGACGTGTTCATCTCCATTCAAGCGTTCCCGGCTCTAGTGGATATTCCTCAAGTGTCAGAAATCATCCGAGTCGCCTGCGGATCCAGACATACAGCTGCCGTCACAGGTCTGTTGTGTCGTGAAAATGACACATTGTGAAATTTCTAGTTGATATGAACATCATGGACTAGTGTTGTTTTTCCTGTAGGTGCAGGCGATCTCTACACCTGGGGATGGGGTGAGAGTTTGCTTTGTTGTTTGCTCATGTAGAATGTAGATGTGTTCTCGCATTAGTGACCTTTCAGTCTCTCTTTCTTTACAAGGTTCGTACGGTCAGCTGGGACACGACACTGAACGCAGCACAGATGAACCAGCGCTGGTGAAATACTTTCACTGTCATGACATGCGTGTTGGAGATGTTGTTTGTGGATTATGGAACACTTTTGTGTCTGCTGTTCCAGAAGAACCATCCTCGCACAAACACACTCATACAGAATAAAGCTTTATTACATTAGGTAGAAATATATCATCCAAAATACTGATTAGAAACTGTAAATATGTCAAATGAAAGAATGAATAAGTGAATACATGTACAATCAAGGTGCTAGAGTAAGATAAGAGTTGGTTGAAAGATCACTGGTGAATATTCTGGACCGGAAAGCAGCTGCACAGCTTCACAACACAATCTTGAAGGAACTGCAAAACAACATTCATTTGTCAGTAAAATCAATGAAGATGTCAAAGGTTTCTCATTTGTTTAAGTCATATGATAATCTCAAGGTCTAAGAACCGAGGATCTACAGAACACAAAAGATCAGGTAGATTGTCCTTCTTGTGTGACACACTACATTTCTTCTATTGTGCCTCTTCAAACTACTTTCTATCCATTCAGATATGCGACTTTAAAGAGTACATATTTTGTGATTTTTAAGGTCCTACTTTAGTTCATGGAGTGTCCAACAACAAGTTTACACACATACACGGTGTAAAAACAGTTATTATTATCTCACTTCTTGACTGACTCAAATGATTCGTTCGGAGATTCATATGTCTAACCCAGTGGTTCTCAAACTTTTTCATTGTAAGGCCCCCTTTGTGTAGAGTGCATCGCTTTGTGGCCCCCCAAATAAAAACTTAGAATCATAAACATATACTGTTATACAATGCTGGAACATCAATACTTCTGGTTGGTGGTCTTGTTTTTCTAATGTTTAATTGCATAAAATGTATTATACATTTCTATATTTTATATAATTCCACAAAGTCTGTGGCCCCCTTGGATTTATCTTGGGACCCCCAGTTTGAGAACCACTGGTCTAACCCCCTCCTTTCTGTCAGACTACTCTAATCTGATTGGTCAGATGGTATAGTCTGCTGTGATTGGTCTACCGTGTCAGAAATTTAGCGTAGGTGGGCATTACGCGGAGTGACGCAAATCTGACCCTGAACTGAAATGAGAACGACAGACGACTCGTTGCCGTGATTCAGAGTCCACTCCTTTTTTCTCAAGCCTCTTCTGTCTAACATCCCCTCCTGTGTTCTGCTGAAGAAAGGCCGTCCTAAAGGTTCACAATGACATGACAGAATGTTTTATCTTTGGGAGAATTATGGCTCACCTGACAAAGTCTGGAGATCTGGAGATCACATGCTGAAATTCAGAGAGGTTCACGGTTCCATCTTTATCGATGTCTGACTCCTCCAGGATCTGCAGAAGAAGCGAGTTTGTGTTAGTGAAGCGGATCTGATCTGATGGCCGTCTGTCTCCTGTGAGATGGATTTGAGATGGACTCACATTGCCTATCAGCTGTCTCATTTCCTCTGGTGTGAGACGGGCGTCGTCCGTTTCTCCCGTCAGACAGTTCACCAGCTTCCTCAGGTCTCCACTGTCAAGCGTGCCGTCATCATCGAAGTCTGGAGAATACAAGAATACCTTACAGCCCAGTTTCAACTTTTCTTTATTCATTATTTTCTCAATCTTACAAATATAATACAATCTTGTGTAACATTTTAAACAGGTTACATATGAAGAGTTTGGTTCCAAAATGAGATAATTCAAAAATCTGGATTTTTTATTGTGCGTTCCGATTAATATCAATCAAACTGCAGTTGGTTTGTTTTGATTTAAAACATAATAACTCAAACAATACAGCTAACTGACACCATAAAAAAACTGTGATTTTTGGAAGCAAACTCTGTAAATATTCTGTTGGTTGTAGAGCAAGTGTTTCTGGACCAGCGTAGTTTACACTATACTATATCAAGTGAGTTTGTTTACAGGAGCTGTATCTAAGGACCAGAACCACACTTCATAATCCTTCAACTGCAAACCACTGATATGTAGGTTACGTCACTGAGATGATCTAATTCTACATAACGTTATGTTTAATAAATGCAAATGTGCAGCATCTCCTTGAGTTGATATTACCGAAGATGCGGAAGGCGTAGTGGGATTTGATTTCCAGGGTCGCAGAGTCACTAAAAGCACTCAGGAGATCCAGAAAATCCTCAAAGCTCAGACTGCCATCCTTCAGGTCAGATGTGGAGAACACGTGACATATTTCTCTCCCTGAAGGGGTTCGACTGCCATCGATCAGAAAAGAACACATGTGGTTTAGTCAATCTGTAAAGATCTGTCAATGACATTCTTGGTGCAGAAACAGAACTGCAGGTAACAGGTGAGTATTAGGACACATGTCTAGAATCCGCAGGTTCTATTCCACCCTAAACCACCAGCATAAGCTAAACACTGCATATATTCTTGTTTTTCTTTTGATCGGAGGGTTCAGACTTTCTTACTTTGAGTTCTGGAAGTGTCAGCATGGTCTGCATGGACACTCTTTCATTCGGCCCGTTCTCTCTGGCCTGGAGTTGACAGAACTTTTTGTTTGCCCTAAACAAACACATGAGAATGACTGAATAATACTGTAACTGTATAAAAGAGTTTTCCACGAGACGTGTGTGTGTTATGATCATTCTTACTCGTTGATTTCTTGTTTCGTGAGGAATGTGAGCTCCTGAATTAAACAAGAAGAATTGAAACATTGAGACAAGATAAGGTCTTAATTCAATAAATAGACATTTTAAAGTTGTAAACGGATTAAAAGTTACTGTCGAAATAGTTTTATTTCAATATTAAACGTGCAAAAATACAAGATAGTTAACCACACAAACTTACAGTTTCTATTTTGAGCGTTTCTCTGTATATTATTTGTTGGTGTTAACTTTACCTGATACTCTGACAGACGCTCTTTCGGTAAATTACTCGCTGCTCCGCCCATTACTGACTGACTTCACAACTGTTATATCCACTTTAAAAAGTCACTTCGTGTCGTACTTTGTTTTTTAATCCACTTATTCGTCCCGAGTTTTGTTGTTTTTGGTCTTAACAACAGGCTAGAGAAACTTTGGTCGTTGGATGACAGGCTCACTTCCGCTTCCTGGATGACGTGTAGTTGCTATAGTAACATGTTTTCTTCTCGCGCTGGGTGAAGTCCAGCGTATGGAGTGTATGATGTGTACATGTAAGTGATGTTGGTGTATTAATCTCTAGCGGTCAGGACTCGAACACCAATCTGCTCTTTATTTTCCCTCTTTTGCTAAAGCACGAACAGGCTGTCAGTGAACTCAACAGGTGTCGTCCTATCACAAATAATGCCACATGTATCACATCGGGCAGTTTTTGTATTAAAAAAATCTTATGACTACGTAATGGACGGTTAAATAATCCTTACGAAAGTGAACCATGTGTTTTGTGGTAAAACTGTAGTAACCTGGTTTTGGTGCATTGGTTATCAGAGCCGTTGGAGTTTCGACATTTTTATCTAGGTTACGTCTCAAAAACAGAGCGCGTTTTGGGAAGATGCCAAAGCTTTCTTTTAATTCCTGTGAAATAAAACTCACAAACCTGATGCAATAATGCCCAATAAATGAAGGGATGCCTCTCCACAGGACATAGTCGTTCATTTTCATGTTTCCATTTTTGAGTAATGTGTACCGCTATGGATGTGACGATTCCGAAAATGGCCCTACGAAAAATTAAATGCTTTACATTTATTCAATTGGCAGAAGCTTTAATCCAAAGCGATTTACACGTTTTTAATGTTATATGCTCTACTACTTGGCAGACATCACTTATGTATTTCAACCGCTAAATGTTGACATCTGTGCTGTTCGTATAGTAAAATCATTCATGGTGAGGTTGACATTGTCACAGAATTGTCCTCATGTTATCTTGGCGAAAGCGTTTAGGGTTGATGCTCAATGAGTTCAAAAGGCTGAAAAGTTTCTTCAGGATAAAGGTTCATTACACAGAGAACAAAAGATGAAATACAATTTTTACAAATTTTTTTTGTCTGGTAATAATATGGACCTACTGTGTTGAGCCTTCCATACCAGATTGTTTCCTTTGTATAGTTATTGATGGCATTTTGTTGTATTAAAGATGAATCCTCAATAAAAGAAAACGTACGTAGAGGAGCCGCTCGAGTGTCCTGCATGGCTGAAATACATAATAGCAAACACGACACCTGCACGTGCACGTGATGGAGATGTTTGTGTTCGCACCTCCTCCTGCACTCAGAAACACACAAATGAAATGAGTGTTGAATGTTACTGAGATCAGAGCTTCATCAGTACCAGATCTGGGTGTTCAAGAGATACTGTACATTAATGTTCACAGTATATATCCTTCTGTATATATTGTCCATAGTACATACCGACTGTCATATTGTCACAGAACATTTGTATAGTATTTCCCTAATATTGTATTCTGTATTTATTAACACTGTATATCCTGCACTTGCTAATTGCACTTCTGGTTAGACCTAAACTACATTTCGTTACACTGTACTTGTATATGTGTAATGACAATAAAGTTGAATCTAAATCTAAAAAATCTAAATCTAAATCAAGAGACCTCCTGCCCATCAGCATCACCGGCCTTCCGAGAGCACGTGAGGGCAGCATCAGCTCGAGCTGGACAGAAAGACGAGCACATGAGCAGTTTGGTTGGGTCATGTTATATTTAGTTTAACACTGTTATTTAACAACAGTGTTTTATAAAGGACTGTGCGGGCTCTGCAGCGTGAGTTTAGTGGGTTGGATCATTTGCACGAGCTCTGACGCGCTTGACTTCCCAGCTTCCCTTGCGCGGTCACCATCATGGCGGACGAGCAGACGGACGAGACGCAGTCGACAGCTGCAGAAATGACGATTTTAACGAATGGAGACTCTCATCCTCCTAAAGAAGACGCGGAACCCGCGGACGAGAGCGGCAAGAAGAAGAAGAGAAAGAAGAAGAAGACGAAACCATCAGCCGCGGGTAAATAATGACGGAGAAAAAGAATCGCGTGGCCTCCCGACCGCAGCTCGAGCTCTTCAGACACACCGTCTGCTTCACATTCTTATATTAGCCGAGCTCGAGCTTTAGATTTGTGCCTCAGAATGTTAAGTGAGATCTCGTGACTCTTGTCCGAGATGATGTCCACGTGCTCCACGTGTTTCGTCTCTGTTTCTAGTGCAGTGGTTCAGTCACCTGCGCCAGAGCGATGAAAATGAGAGTTACGACACTCGACCTCGCGTGGTTCATGGAGCCCAAACAAGTCCGTGCCGTCAACCAGCGGGACAGATAACGGATATTGTATTTGCATACATGTTGCTAAATAGAAGCACATTGTGTACACTGATTATTACGTTCAGTACATTCATAGCAGCATTTTATTTAGAGAGTAACATGAATATAAGATCTGTCTTTGTGTTTAATTTTAACATTTAATTTCAATTGCCAACTCGTTAAAATGTAAGAACATGCAGTTATTTCACCAAATGTACAGCCAATCCGTTTGGGAGACGCTGACATGAATGGGCTCCAGTGCAGTGTTTGGAACTATGAGTTACTTACGCATTCCAATCTTTCTATGGACATCTATGTGACTGTCGTAACTCTCATATTCAACGGCTCTGGCCTGCACCACTTACAGTAACACAACTGCACGTGCGTGTTCTGAGCTTCATGTTTGATTGTGTAATGTTGAAAAAACACAAATGTGTGATTCCAAATAGTGCCAACGTTCCGTTTACAATTATAGTTCTGGATGTTGTTCTTCGTGGTTTTGGTTGCATGTTGTACAGCCATGTGACACTGACAATAAATATTCTCTTGAGTTAGAAAACAACAACATAGACGGCGAATCTGACATCACCAAAGTGACAAAAGAACTGCAGCAACAAACATTAGAAGACCAAGAGAAGGAGGATGAGGCGGAGGACGGTGCGTGTGTGTGTCTTCAGTTTTAAATGATAATATGTCATAAAACATGTCAGTTCATGCGTGTGCATCTGTGGCAGCCTAGTGTTGCTTCTTGAGCTAAATAAGGGAAGTTGACTGTGTATTATATCTGTATTTATTCAGCAGATGGTGAGGAAGGAGATTCCTCAGGAAAGAAGAAAAAGAAAAAGAAAAAGAAGAAAGGACGTAAGTCTTTCATCAAAGAGGCTGTTTGAAGTTGTCCTGCTAGACACCCATCTGTCATCATTTACTCGCCTTCCAGTTGTTCCAAATGTGTATAAATGTCTTTGTTCTGATGAACACAGAGAAAGATATTTGGAAGAATGCTCTTGACCAGACAGATTTTGACTCCCATAGTAGGAAAAAAATACTTGATCATTTGTTTTGTTATTTTGAACATACAAGAAGATATTTTGAAGAATGTAGCACAGCACACTGTCTGGGGCACTTTTGACTCATTGTATTTTTTCCTACTATGGGAGTCAATGGGGGGCAAAATCTGTCTGTCTCTGTGTGCACCAGAGCAAAGACATGTATACAGATTTGGAACAACTGGAAGGTGAGTAAACGATGACAGAATTTCCATTTTTAGGTCAAGTGTCCCTTTAATGTTTTGTTGTATTTCTCCATTCGTTTCTAGCCAAAGTTCAAACGGATCCTCCCTCCATCCCCATCTGTGAGCTCTATCCCGCCGGAGTTTATCTCAAAGGCCAGGAGTGTGAATATCCTCCCACACACGACGGGTACGGATCTACACGCTGAATGATAGTGAAGAAATGTTTGTGTTGAGACTCAGGACAGTGGTGTTTGTTTTGTGTTGCTCACAGACGCTCGGCTGCGTGGAGGACCAGCAATGAAGAGAAGAAGTTTTTGGATCAGGCTAATGAGGAAATGTGGAATGACTTCAGACAGGCGGCCGAGGCTCATCGGCAGGTCCGGAAATACGTCATGAGCTGGATCAAACCGGGGTTGAGCATGATCGAGATCTGGTGAGACGATGATTAAGATTGAACTTCAACAACTGCTGTAGAAAGCCGAAAAACCTCTAGAGGGCAAAAGGTGTAATCCAGATGAAATGAAGTTCATGCGTTGAGTTGTCGTTTGTCCCTGACAGTCAGAAACTGGAGGATTGTTCCAGGAAACTGATCAAGGAAAACGGTCTGAACTGCCGGTTTGGCTTTTCCCACCGGCTGCTCTCTGAACCACTGTGCCGCTCACTACACTCCTAACGCTGGAGACACCACCGTCCTCCAGTACGATGACGTCTGCAAGATCGACTTCGGCACACACATTAACGGTACATCTGAAAACCAACTTTGACTGCCTTTGACTCCCAGTCGTGCGCCTGATCTCATGTGTTGATGTTATCATGTGGTGTTTCAGGTCGAATCATCGACTGCGCTTTTACCGTCACCTTTAACCCGAGATACGATAAACTGCTGGAAGCCGTTAAAGACGCCACAAATACCGGAATCAAGGTAGCGCCTAATCCAATTTACATTCAGTTGATTTGAATGTTGTGGTGTAATACTATGACATGTTTAGTTCCCTACGGATGAGACCGTTTGTTTTGACAAATGCACTATTGGGTGTTTGTGCGTCAGTGTGCGGGGATCGATGTGCGTTTGTGTGACATTGGAGAATCCATTCAGGAGGTGATGGAGTCTTACGAAGTGGAACTTGATGGAAAAACGTATCAAGGTGAGATGAAGTTCCTGCGACGCTGAAGGTTTAAACGGCACCTGCTGGGATTTTACTGACACGTTTCCTTGTCTCGATGTTTCCAGTGAAACCAATTAGAAATCTCAACGGACACTCCATCGGCCAGTACAGAATACACGCCGGCAAAACCGTGCCCATCGTGAAAGGAGGTGAAGCCACCAAGATGGAGGTACGTTCTCTTTCTGACGTCTTGCTCGTGTTTGACTTTCACATGATTATGACTGCAGCTGATATCTGAGGAGGGTGTGACGGAGAGTTATCAGTCAGAAACACAACATGACACGCACACAGCTGAGCTCATATATGGCCTCCAGATCATCGGTCTGCTCCAAATGTGAACTGGAATCTTGTGTTTTGTTGCATTGCCACTTTAACAGGAGGGTGAGGTGTACGCCATCGAGACGTTCGGGAGCACGGGGAAAGGCATGGTTCATGATGACATGGAGTGTTCTCATTACATGAAAAACTTTGAGGTCGGCCATGTGCCAATTAGGTGAGAAACACATTGATCTCTGACACTACAGCACCCCCTGTGGCCAAGTTACTCTTAAATGTAATGTCCTGCACTCCTTATTAGTTTTTCTGTACACACTGGAACATCCCGTGATCCCAAGTACACGTGGCATCTGTAAACTAGGGCGGCGTTACACAGCGAGGCGTGTCTAGGGACGAGCTGTGCAGAGACATCTTTATACATCGTGAGCTGGGCAGTTACACATTCAGGCGTGTGTCCTCTGTACAGCACGAGCTACACGGCGATAAAGGGAAGCTTGAATGTTATTCTGATGTTATATTAAAGAAAAGTTACAAAGTGAGGCGCGTCAACACGCAGCGCAGACCAAAGTGAAACATCATCACGCCGGCTCAACATTGGTATGTCTGTCAGCCATCGGCGATATCATTGTCCATCAGCCCGACCCTAGTGTAACAGTGTATACCAACTAGACATCTGCCCGATCGACCGAAAATATATACCACGTGATTTATGCACAGCTTGTGGGTGAAGTACGGTAAAATTCTGCTACGTCCAAAAGCCAGAGGGCGCTCTCGTGCAGAAACTCCAAACACGCACTGCAGAAGAAGATCAGAACACATGTAGTTCTAGGAAATGTTTTTATCACTGATCCTCAAGCCTCCTCAGGTATTTTCATGATAATAAAGTATGTTTATAATGATATTTGACGGGTGTTGCTTTTTTAAATGCACGTTAAAAGCGACTCAAACTCGCACTGCTTTAGATCGAGCAGCATTTCCTACTGATCCCAGAGCCGTGCTTCACGGACAAGCTACGCATCAATAAAATAATGGATTCCTTGCATTATCGCAGCCAGCTCGGTTTCAGCAGGATTTAATGGTAGCTGCGGTTTACCGTGCACAGTTCTAATAACGACACAATTCTATTTGGTCTTGACAATTATCTTTTTACATTTTGAAACCGTAAATGTGAACGTCACTAGGGGTTTGATTCAGATCTATTATATGTTGTTGTGGTATTCATGAGAATTGGTGTTTATGGTGTTCACATTTGTCTTCCAGACTCCCCAGAGCCAAACATTTGCTTAATGTGGTGAACGAGAACTTCGGCACGCTGGCCTTCTGCCGCCGCTGGCTGGATCGTCTGGGCGAGACCAAGTATTTAATGGCGCTGAAGAACCTGTGTGACCTGGGCATCATCGACCCGTACCCTCCTCTGTGTGACACCAAAGGCTGCTACACGGCTCAGTTTGAACACACCATCCTGTTGAGACCCACCTGTAAAGAGGTGGTCAGCCGAGGAGACGATTACTAGACATCTGCCTTCATCTCTCGTACGCTTTCTTATGTCACATTTGGGTAAAGATGGGGGAATAAGCTGTGCCTTCTCATTTTTAACACGCTTGCATTTGTCTGTACAGAGGACGGATGAGGTTTGAGAAGTTTAACTGCGGTGTCATTTGTTTTAGGCACCGATGAAGTGCTCTAGAAACATTTGACAAACTCGAGAGGACGTCCGGTGCACTATTCACGATCAACGTGAGCAGCGTGTTTAACCCGAGGAAATGTGACGTCAAAACCACATTTTCAGATCATCTGCGGTCTTGCATGTCTTTAATACACAGAGAACGTTTGCGAGATGTAAGAGGAATGGAGTCATGTTGTTGATCATTTCTGAATCAAGTCCTGTATGTTTCAGCTCTTCAGTTTGAGGCTTTTCACTGGTTTAAAACAAATGATGCAATCTTCATGGCTTTCTCTCATTCTTTCATTTGAATTCTGTCAAACATCTTTCTGGTCGCTGTGAACAACAAATAAACCATGACGGCTACATTACATCACAAATGTTTTTGTCCGTATGTGCTGTTTCTCTGTGCTGTATATCTATAATATTGGATTTGTGCTCATGTTATTTGAGCCGATAACTGTTTGACCTTTTTATATATTTAGGTTTTTAGAGTTCTGATGTCAGAGTTAAAATGATATAAAAGAACCGTTAGTGAAATTAATTTATCATAAGGTGATATTGTTTTAATAATGTTAACATCATTCAAAATCATCAGCGTATCTAAAGTCTACAGATGTACAAGATTCATTATTCAAGTTTTTAAAATATATTTTTAATGAACTTGAAATGTTGCACAATAAAAGAATCTTAAGATCAAGAGAAATATTTGACATCCAGCCGTTTAGCAGTTGTAAATCATTCTACTCCGGCTTTAATAAGACTCTCATCATAATAACCTGATGCTTTCCAGGAGCTCAGTGGTAAGAGCATTGTGTTAACAATGCAAGGTTGTGGGTTGGTTCCCAGGGGATTGCAGATACCTATGTATAAATGTATAGGATAATGCAATGTAAGTCGCTTTGGATAAAAGCGTCTGCTAAATGCGTAAATGTAATGCAGACCAAAATGATTCCGCCTTTTTATGGATTGTTAAAATAAATAGAGATGAAACGCTTCACAGTCATTACTGTATGAATGAAATACTGATTTTTATTAAAGGTACAAAAATGATCAATTAAATATATATTACTACTACTTTCGGATCCTCCCTTAAAACCTGCCCTACACCTCATCGCCTCCATTTCCTTCACCAACATGCCCATTAAAGGCCCTGTCCCAAATGGCACACTTCATGTGGACTTGCGGTCTCTTGGATTTAAATAGGGCGTTTTTACATGACGTCACGCATCTTATGTTCTGCCGCAAAGCAGTGTATTGTTACTTCCGCTAGCACCTCAGAATGGAGTTTAACAAGTCCCTTGTACAGCTGCCACAAATACGGCTAGATGATGTACAACATCTTGCAGACAAATTTTCGCTTATGACAAGATCAAAGCTAGATAAAGGATACAAATACTGCGTTGAACAGTACCTGTTTGACTATGAAGGTAAGTGTTTTGTTTTCTATTTGTGTTAGCGAAGGGGCTAGGATAAGTACTGGAATAAGTGTTCTGTCAATGTTGTTAAATTCTAGCGCGACAGCAAAACAGAAGTTCTTCTCTTGTTTGTTGCAAGACGGATGTCATGATACACTGCTTTGCGAGAAGGCGGAAGTTAAGTGACGTCATTGTGAAAAGGGCCTATCGTGCGTGCTTGCCAAGTATACGAGTCCCTAAGGTGTCCCATTTGTCTTTTCAGCACTCAGAAGTCTGCTCGCGAACGCCTCCTTTGTGCCCTCGATGCGGTCTTCCGCATTAATGCAGACTCCACTGAAGTTACCTTGCCAGGTATGATTACATTTGCATTTAGTCATTTAGCAGACGCTTTTATCCAAAGAGATAATATAGAGTTCAGGGAGCAATAAGCGATATGTCATACAGGAGCAATAATACAGTATGTGCTAATACAAAGTTACTGGTTTCAACAAAAGTTAGACCACTACCTGTTGAGAAAGGGTTAGTTTTTTTTTCTTTCATTTGCCTGTCAAGTATTCACAAGAAGAGGGTTTTAAGTAGTTTTTTGAATGTTGTGAGAGATTTGGTCGACCGGACAGAGTTAGGAAGAATGTTCCACCAGGAAGGAGTTGTGAATAAGAATGAGAGGGAGAGCGATTTACTGCCCTTATGGGAAGGCAATATAAGACACCGCTGGTTTGCTGAACGCAGGGATCTTGATGGGGTGTAGGAGTGCAGGAGGGTGTGAAAGTAAGCCGGTGCAGATCCAGTGATAGTCCTGAAAGGCAAGCATTAGTGACTTGAATCTGATACGGGCTTCAACCGGTAGCCAGTGGAGAGAGATGAGAAAGCACCACTTGCTCTTAGCGTTGTGATGACCTCAAGTCTGTCCCAAAATGCACTCCCGTGTACCCTTGTGGACTTGTGCCTAGTGCCCCATAGGTCTGCACTTCCTGACTTCACCAAGTGTGGACTCGGAGGAGGTCCACAAGAGCGGAGTCCACCATTTGGGACAGGGCCAAAGTCTGCTCCAAGGGGCAATCTTCTGGTCTCTCTCGTGAAACCAACACGGAAGTGACAAAAACTGCAATTCATCGACTGGCCGCTAGAGGTTGGCTCCAAAACAGAGCAGGATCTCATTGAGCCCCATGTTAAATGGCCAACTTTACAGCACAAACAAACATGTTTACAGCCTGTTACAAAAAATGACTTTGATCTATATATGTAATTTTGCCCTTGATGACAACTGTGAGGGGGTGAATCTTTTATGACTCATCCGTTTAGATTATATTAAGCCTTAAAATTCTGCATAATTAAGGGCGTGGTCACTTGAGTGACAGGTGTCTATTTAGCCGTCACATGCACATAGTTTGTGTAGTTTCAGGTAGTTTACCTCAAGAGTAAGCTGTAAACCGCTGTAAACGTTTAAATGTCAACAGCCAACACGTCGAGCTTGGCGGGGTGGTTTGTTTCAGCAACCAGGCACGTCAGCTCCACCCACGTTCTGCCTCTTTGCCCATTTTCAATTTTCCAGGAGTGATTATCCAAGATGGCGACAACAGGCTCCGCCTACTTTAGGCTTCATTTTTACTCTTCACAAACCTACGGGTGACGTCAGGGACACTACATCCATATTTTACACAGTCTCAGGTCTGCTCCAATCACCACTCTCTCACCTCTGTGGTTACTCTGCATCGCTTCATCCAATTCACTCAAGAATTTCTCTTTTTTCTTCTAACTCGCAACATTCACCTTCACCCCTTCAATGTCCAACTTCAAACTCATCACTCTGTCCGACACCCTTGTCACCTCCAGAACATTCTTCACCAACTCCTTCAGGATCACTCCTTTCTATCCACTCAATGATAAAACAGCTTGAACCCTTGCTGTCTCCTGTACACAATATATCAACCTTCCTTCTCTCCATCATATCAGCCAGCTCTCTACCTTTACCTGTCACTATGCCAACATTCGAAGTCCTTCCCTCTTCTCTCTCTGTCATGGACACTTCTACCTCCTCTCCTTCTCCGACCAACAGTAGCCCAATTTCCGTCGATGCCCTGTTCGTCAGCAGCATCGGTTGCGGTCGTTGTTACCCTGGGCCCCGACCGATCCGGTATGGAAGTCGCTTTTGTGATTTGCATGTTTAATTTGGCAGAAGTTTTCCGTCGGATGCCCTTCCTGTCACAACCCTCTCCATTTATCCGGGCTTGGGACCGGCAGTAGAAACTAGTGGCTGGATGAATATACATGAATTAATAATCTATATTATTCAAATGATAAATTATCAAATTAAAAATTATATTTACAAATGATTGAAGCAAATTACATGTTAAAAGCCATTCACGTGATGATAAATACGAGTTTGAAATGTAACATAAACGGCGTCTCATGTTAATGCTGTATGTATTTCTTGTGAATAATAATAATTCTGGAGTCTGTCAATCAAATACTGTAATGCTGTTCTTAGTGTTAATAAAACACATCAAATATAAACACATGAGCAATGCTTCTGTCCTCCTTCATGAAAATGAAATTCAGACTAATTAAATAATTAAAAATTCTGATGACACGTGAAGGCAGAATAACTTCAGACACGAGTGCCGCCTAAACTCATAAAACGATGACGGAGGAGAAATCTGGAGTGAAAAACTCACAATCCACATTCACCAAAGTTACACACATCTACACATGCTGACAGAGGAATACAGACTACATTCCTCTATCAGCATGATAAGATGTGTGTGCGTGATGTGTGTGCGCATGTGTGTGTGATGTGTGCGCATGTGTGTGATGTGTACATGTTTTTATATCCCGGTGGGGACCTAAACCTAAAATGCACACCAACACCGTCCGCCAGAGGCCGGAGCCTGCGTCCGTCTGCCCAAGGGGGAGGAGCAGGGGCCGGAAGCGGCAAGGACGGCCACCGCCTGCCAGAGGCCGGAGCCTGCGTCCGTCCGCCCAAGGGGGAGGAGCAGGGGACGGGGAACTCGCCGCCTACTTCCCGCAAAAGGAGGAGCCACCGCCGGCCGCCAGGGGGCGGACGGTCGAGTTGTCCACCAAGTGCCCAGGGCCACCGCAAGGCACCGCGAAGGAGAGAACCCCGGCTGGTTGAGGACCAAGCGGCAGCATGTCGGGGAACCAGACTTTTTTTTTTTCTCCCCTCTCGCTCCGAGGGCTCCCGTCTCCGTTGTCTCGTCGCTACATACTCCCAGGGGAAAGGTACTCCGAGACTGGGAGACCCCCCCCGAGGAAGGGGGAGGGAGCAAGCACAGTCTCGGGGGTACCCCCCGGCCTGTGTGGGGTGATGGGGGTATGTGGTGGAGTAGGCGGGGCGAGACCGTGAGTCGAGGTCAGCTGTGCACGCACCGGCCTCGTATCACGAAGGAGATCGGGGGCATTAGAGAACTGTCGTCCGTGAGGGGCTGCCGGCTGTTTATTTACGTTGTTATTATTTAATTAAAGTTTGTTTAAATGTTCGCCGGTTCCCGCCTCCTTCCTTCATTTTATTGAACTGTATTACAGGGCTGTGTTATTTACCTCAATCGTGTTCGATCCGTGTCTTACCTGCTACAGCGCATATGTGTGTGTGATGTGTGCGATATGTGTGTGTGATGTGTGCGCATATGTTTGTGTGATGTGTGAGCATATGTGTGTGTGTTTGTGTGTGATGTGTGAGCATATTTGTGTGTGATGTGTGTTTGTGCGATGTGTGTGCGTGTGATGTGATGTGTGCATGTGTGAGTGCATGTGTGTGTGATGTGTTGTCTGTGGGATGTGTGCGCGTGTCCCTTACGAAAATGAACCATGTTTTTTTTAGGTAAAGTGCAGTAATCATGGTTTTTGGTATATTGATTACTATTGGGAAGAATATTGTTTTTACAACATCATCCAATATTTTTTGGTTTTAAACCATAGTCAATTTTTCGTAAGGGGTGTGTGTGTGCGTGCGTGTGTAACTTGTTGGATGACAGAACTTGTTTCGTGATGCACTGGATTTAATTTCCCACACTGACAGAAGTTGTGTCATGATCCACTGGATTTGACCAGAGATCCGCTGAAGGGTTTCACCTGGAAAACACAAGTATACTTCAGTGAAGAACACAACACGTCATCATATGGACGTCATTTCTCATAATGTGAGGGTGCAGATGTACTTACGACAGCATCTGGAACCAGTCGTGCTTGTGCATGTTCTTCACTTTGATCCGCTTTTTGTCTTTGAACTGCAGGCTGTATCGCATCATACGACACAACTCGTCAGAAAATTCCCGATCACTCCAGCTGGCGTTGTACATCTTGTGCAGTTCGAAAGCGAACGGAAAGCGTCCGTGCAACAGGCGGAACAGCAGCATCCCGAGAGACCACACCGTCGCCGGCTTTCCGCAGTATCTGTCGCTGATGAACACTTCGGGGGGTAAATAGGGCTCTGTGCCGGTGATTTTCTTCACGTAGCCTCTCTTGAGTCGGACGCTGCAGCCGAAGTCGATGAGTTTGACCTTTAAGGTCTTTGGGTTCACCAGCAGGTTCTCCAGTTTAATGTCGCGGTGGAAAACCCCTCTCTTACAGCACTCCTGCGCAGCTGTGACCGCCTGTCGCATGATGATGCGCGCCGTGTCCTCGTCCACGCAGCCTCCTCTGCGGATCATGAACGTGCTCAGGTCTTCGCTGTTGGCGGGTCGCTCGAGGACCAAGATGTAGCGATCGGGTTCCTCGAACCACACCAGCAGCTGGAGGATCTCAGGTATGATGAACTTCTTTTGCATGATCATCATAATCGCTACCTACAACACAACAAACACGTCATTCAGCATTTCTTCTGTCTTCAACGTTTGAAAGTGCTCAAGTGATTTGAGTTACCTCAGCAGGCAAGGCTTTCCGATGGCCGGGAACATGCAGGAACTTCATGTTATTTGTCTTTTGCACGTATTTCAGTGCCACTTGAAGGCCGTCGGAGCGACGCTCTGCCTCATAAACCGATCCGTAGCCTCCTTCACCCAGCTGCTTTCCTACTTTGTAGTGGCTGGGAACCTGTTCTGTGTTGGCGATGAGACGTTTCTGCCACTCCTCTTTGGAGATCTGTTTCAGCAACTCTTGGACGACTTCTTGTTCTTCTTCTCCGTCGTCTTCTGTGTCTGGACGGTGAATCTGGCTGATCTGTTCTTCAGCCTCGTGTCTCTCGTCCTTCAGACTGATGCTTGGCAATCGGAAGTCTTCCACAAACTGAGACAAGTTTAAGGATTTCTCATCGGCCTTGGAGTCCTGCTCGTCCTGATCTTTAACTTCATCTGGACGCTGGATTTCCAGGCTGTGTTGAGACCTTTCAGCAGACACCTGCACACAAACAAACAAAACTTTTGTTCTATTGAATTCAAGAGAAATCTCTTGCACACATTAGTTTAGATCTGAACCACAAGAATTGAACTTAATACATCTATCAAAGAAAAAATCATGAATGTAGCAAGTGTACTAATATCCGTTCATGTCAGTATCAGTCAAGTACACATAAGAAGCAGTTTAAATATATATGTGAACAAACAATACTTACTCTGATCTCACAGTTCTCATCGTCATCAGTCGGATCTTTCTGCTCGTCTTTACCCAGAGATCCGCTGGAGGATTTCACCTACAAGAAACAAGTATACTTCACTAAACCTCATCAAGTACACAAATAACACAAGTGAACTGATGGTGATAGTGTTCAACACATTTTAGTTGATGACAGTGCACTTCTGTACTAGTTTAGTAGTGTTTAAACAGCAGTATACTTGTAAGTTCGTGTTTATACAGAAAAGCCCTCATTGGTCAGTCGATTCTACCACATAAATAAAGTAATACAGGATTTACCAGCGTGATATGAAGCCTATTCATAGATTAACGTTATTGTTTAATGACTTATATCATAAAAACAAGAGAAATCTGTCTCGTTATTCATGAGTTTTGAAGCTCGCGCACACAGCGCGTGGATGTGTTTACACCTGTCAGTTATTTTTCACGAGACGCGATGATCAACTTCTTATTTTTGACTTTAACACTTGTTATGCAAACATTACACTTGAATAAACGTGTTTTCACCTCAGATCTTTCATCCCTCGCGTGTCTTCCGACTCGATCACATTCTCGACGGGAGTTTGTGGCGGGTCGGACCGGCTCAAGCTCTCCTCAGACGGCACCTTACAGCGAGTGATGCGCTGACCCATGTCTGCTATGTCTGCTGATGCGACACGATGAAGAACACACGACAGAATGATGCGCTTCAGAGCTGCACGTCTTTATAAACCTCAGACCCGATGACCTCATAAACACTCGCAGATCTTATCAGCGAAAAGCATCATTTAAACCCGTTCAACTGCAATAACAAATCACACGTTAGAAAGCTTATTTAGAGCTGGTTTTGCATGCGAGTTTTTTTACTTTTGTTTGTTTTTTCGGTATATAAATTAACTGTGTGTAACCTTTTTTGTGTAAAGTCAATTATTTAAATAAGTTGCATTCATTGTCAAACAGAACAATCTCAGCTTGTACCTTTAAAATCATTTATTGAAATGTTCACTAAATATTTGTCAGTTTAAAGTCATTAGATTTTATGGTTATGTCAAGAGTCTATTCTTCATGTTAGGCTTTTTCACAATATGCTTAATGGATCATCTTCTGTAACACTTGTTTTCCAATACAAATATCGAAAACTTCTTTAATCAAAATGCATCATAACTTCAATTCAATTGAATTGAATTGAATAACCAAATAATAACCAAGAACAACATAGGATATTATTTTCCCCCTGAAAACGAGACGTAATATTTTAGGTTAATTTAGTTTAATATGAAAAACAAATGAGTTTAAGTTTAAAACAAGAAAAAATTAAGATCCTGTGTATCCTTTGTTGTGTTTTCTCAATTTATTTAATGAAAATAGAGCATTGATAACAAACTGAAGAAGCTGTGTGATCACAAAAGTCTAAAATATGTATAACTATCTAAAGTGCAAAATCTCATATAATTCAGCAGCATTGAGATACATTCAGGGATTAAATAATCCAATAAATTAACCATGACATCATTACACGTCCGAACGAATCCAAGAAAAACACTCACTGTCATATATGGAGATTGTTTTGTATATGATGAAGCTCTTTGAACGTTTGTCATAACATCAAATAAGAAAACATTGTATACTTAAATCTGCTAAACAACATGTTCTCAGATCAGTTCATGTGTCTTTAACACCAGGACAGCGAATCATTCATCAGGTTCATTATGAAGGTTTTCAATTGATAGTTCACCCAAAAATGAACATTTACTGACCCTTAAATTGTTCCCAACCTGTTCACATTTCTATGTTCTGATGAACACAGAGAAAGATATTTGGAAGAATGTCATTGACATCACTGACCACCATAGTAGGAGAAATAAATTGGTAGTCAAAGGTTCCCCAGAACTGTATGACTTTGTAAATTCTTCTAAATATCTCAAAACTAGGCAATGTTTTTTTTCTACTATGGTAGTGAATGATGTCCCAGAACTGAAAATGACTGACATTCTTCCAAATATCTTCCTCTGTGTTCAACAGAACAAAGCAACGTATACAGGTTTGGAACAACGAAAGGTTGAGTAAACGATGACAGAATGTCCATTATCACTTTAATGGAGTCAAACTCTGCTCATATTTGTTGCATCTCTTCCAGCTCCCTTCAAACACGAGCGTCTCTTCACGCCTGTAAATGTCTGTCACACAGTTAGTCTTGATGCAGTTGTGTTTGTGTGGCACATCCCCAGTCTCTTGTGTCCGGGTCTCTCCATCTTTCTGAACAAACCTTCCTCTTCCTCTTCGTCTCCTCATACCTCAGACTGTTGCTGGTCTGCTGGGTTAAATCTTGGCTCGTCCTCGCCGTGTCCAGCTGAAAGCTCAGCGGGAAGATTTTGGTGCTGCTGGGGTGTTTGGGTGGATGAACGATGGCCCTGGGGACGTTCCTAAAGCTTCGCTGGTTGCGATGAGGTGAATCCCACATCTGTGCTGTGTGCAACTGCTCCAGAAGGTCTTGCATCCACAGACGTCTCTTCCGCTCGTGCAGGGACCGACCGCGGTCGTGCATCATCTGAGCGTGACTTACTGAACGTCGCCTGCAACGAAGAGATGGCGCTTTTAAAGACAGCACTCACAAACCGTGGTCACTAGAAGACGTGCCCGAAAAACAACACCTCTTAAAGAGACAGTTCAGCCCAAAACGGGACCATTTATTCCCCCACGTGGGTTTGTAAACCTGTATGCGAGTGAAACACAAAAGGAGATATTTTGAGAAATGTGACATTTGGGGTTCAGTGTTGTTTGATTATCAACGTTCTTCAAAATATCTTCTGTGTGTGACATGACCAGAATGCTGATTTTGGGGTGAAGTGTGGCCCTTTAAGAGAGGTGAAGTGAAGGTTTCTTGCATTAGCAGCAGGTGGCAGTCTGAACGCAGCAGCGGTTTCTGCAGAAATCATGTTCAGTCTCATCATGACTTACTGTCTGCTGACGCTGTTGGTGGGTTTGGGTTCCCCCGGTATTGGCACGGTCAACAGAAACACAGCAAAGCTCCAGTGTCTCAACATACTGCAGACACGCCTGTACCTGTACACAATCACAAAGAGTGTCCTTCCATTAGAATACAAATCAAACGTTTTTATTTTACGTTTTGTGATTTACGTGTGAAAACTAAAGAGAACCCAAACAGTGGAGTATACTGTATAATCAAAACACACAACCTACCCTATAACCCATCACACATAAAGTATCAATGACACTGTGTATATATGAAGAGTTTGGTTCCAAAATGAGATGAAAAATCATGTTTTTTACTGTGCATTCCAATGAATATCAATCAAACTGCAGTCGGTTTGTTTTGATTTAAGCCATAATAACAAAAAAAACACAGCTAACTAACACAATAAAAACATGACAACATAACACAAAACAAATTTAAAAACGGAGTTATCTCATTTTGGTACCAAACTCTTCATATATATATATTTACATACATATACACGGATATACATACATCCCTTTATAAGCATCGTTTATACATCTGAAGGCGTGAAATAATGAATGTGTAACATAAAAAATATGATATCAACATCCATCCTGATTTTCACTCATTTAACAGCGTAAATCAAGTGAGCCGTCTCTAAACACGAGTTAACATCAACATGACCAGTAAACATGAACATGAGAGTGAAAAAGTGAAAGTGACCTACAGTATTTGTCAGATATGGTCACCCAAACCCAAACGTGACCTCTGCATTGAACCCCTCCAGTGAGTAGTGAAACGCACCAAGTCCAATATGTGTAGTGTAATATACTCACGAGAAATCCAGCGAGTCAGTCGATCAGTTCTCGTCGCATGCTGGACGTGTTAAACATGTGATTGTTCTTCCATGAATGAAGTCACACGTGTGGTCCAGATCTCAGAGTGATGGGTGTTGGTTTTATGGCACTGCTCCTCTCTCCTGTTCACTGCACACTGCTCTGAGCAGCAGACGTTACAGCGCACTACATCACTGCACACTGCATGCTTCTGTCTGTCTGTGTGGGACTGCCAAAGTGTATATAACACACGCACACACACATGCGCACTCACACGGACACACACACACACACATACACAAGCACACTCATACACACACGCACAAGCAGACACACACACACATATCCACACATGAACACGAACACACACGCACAAGCACACTCATACACACACACACGCACAAGCACACATACACCACACACACACATATCCACACATGAACACGAACACACACGCACAAGCACACTCATACACACACACACGCACAAGCACACATACACCACACACACACATATCCACACATGAACACACACACGCACAAGCACACTCATACACACACACACGCACAAGCACACATACACCACACACACACATATCCACACATGAACTCGAACACACAAGCACACACACAAAGTGCATGCGGACACCTTCATTGGAAAGGGGGTGTCAGTTTTGGCCGAGAGGAGGAGCATTTGAAGGAATAATACACCTCAGTGATGTCTGGCTTGAGGTTTTGATTCATATTTCTGCCTCTCTGTGTTTATGGACACTATTAGGATCTGCTGCGCACACTGACTCTTTGTGACAGATGAAGTGTACTCTGCATTTTGCTGAATTATTTCCTGAAAGCCATTAAAGCGCACAACTGATACTTCTATACTAACAAGTGCTGCAGAACACTGCTCCTTTGAAGAAAAAAGATCACTCGCAGGGACCGAGCGACCCTCGCTTCCAAAACACAGGTGAAGCCGGGCGAGGAGAGTAAACAGTTTTGGCTGACCAGCGTCCCGAGAGATGATGAGCGTAACCTCAGTGAGTCAAGCCTGTGGGTGTGTGGCTCTCCAAACCCGCCGGCCGCATCATGCTTCAACTGCACTCGCGCCTCACAAATCCAACATGACACATGGGACCCTAATAAAGTGATGTGTTTGAATAAAGATGATCCACGAGGAGCTGATTGGATCGTGAACAGTGGGCGTGTCCTGTCAGTCATTTATCAAAGGCTGCTTCCGTCCTGAAGACATCATCTGCAAACAAGAACGAGAAGCAAGTCATTACAAAGCCTCTTTTTTCTCTGACGCGACATTAGTCATACAAACATGTTTAATAAGAAAGAAAGTCAGCATGGAGCGGAGGTAGCGATTGTCTTTTTCTGTATCGTGACGTACGTCCGAGTGAAACAACTTCTGAAATGAGAAAAAATGTAGGCCTAGGCCGGGACTTGATTTCGTCATCGAGTAGTACTGATTGGATCGTTGAAAGTTGGGCATTGCCAACAAAATGTAGTCAGATTTAAACGCCAGTTTGCAATCAGTCCGTCATTGAGGGGGAGGAGCTTAACATTTATGATCAAATATTTCATGTGCAAATCAATCCAAAAAACAACGATGTGCATGGATAAATCATTTAAAATAAATACTGCAACACGGTGAAAAACAATAAGAACGATTTTTTTATTTCATGCCGACTTTAACCAGGGCTGCCAGCTTTTGCGTGAGATTTTTTGGCCCGCTTGAGGGGGTGTGTGGGTCATGTTGTGGAGGAACTGCAGAGGGCATGGGATGGCGGAAAGTTTTATAAAACACACAGAAAATAAGAAGTTTTGTGGTAACAATTTCATCATTTCATTAATTTGACGTGAACTGTCCCTTTAAATTTTGAGCACAGACCAGACAAGACCTGCGCACTCCAGAGGTCACATTTGTCTACAGCAGGGGGTCCCAAACGTTTCAGCCCGCGAGCCCCAAAATAACAGTGGGACTCGAGACCCCCACTATCCTCGGAGGTGGCTAAAGTATACAAACATTGCGCGCAACTGCGCTAATTAGTTCTAACCAACCCTAAACCATGAACTATTACTATATATTGTAACTGATTCGAGTGCGGATAGATGTCCTCTTATTACAACCACCGGCCTCTTTCCGTACCCGAGGACGATGTCCTTTCTGTCTGCGGCGCTTCTCCGCCCTCATCCGCTGGCCTCCCTGCGGTGTCTTTGGTCGATATTAACGAACGTTTCATTTCGACAAATACAAATATCATCGTCATCGAGGTTGTCTCATTTTAGTTAAAAACATTATACAATTAACATAACATTTTCTTAAGACGTCATCATTGTAATTTCATTCTTACATTGAATGTAACGGTTGCCTTTCAGAAAAAACTGAAATAATGACGTAGGCTATGTATACATTACACGAATCACGTAAATTACATTATTTTCCATTTAAAACGGCGTTTTATAGTTTGCGTCAGTAGATACTACTAAACATTTATATTTTTAAAAAATGGTAAAATATTTAAAAGTTTGCCTCTAACGTCGTGCGTTGCGTTGCACTGGTTGGACTCGAACCGGCGCTGTCTTCTTTGATTTGATTGGTCGCCACACCGGATCTGCAAACAGTGGCCATGTTCAAACTCCAACCGGCGCGCAACGTTTATTCAACGGCACGTTTCCTGGAAACGGTGTGCAACAGGGCTTGAGGTGCGTTTTCTCGCGTCTGGTGGGTGTGTCAAGAATATCAGCCCAATCAGCAGCAACATGTATATACCCACGTGGTATTAAAGAGACAGCTCGCACAATGGCTCCAAGTAAAGACGTTTAAAAGTGTCCGCTGCAGCTCGGTATACGCAACAATTGAAGATATTAGAAGAGATTTATTTAGCAGTATTAAACACATTCTTGAGCCTTCTCAGATGCCATAGTTCAACTCTTGCGTCATCACAACAGGGTGTTCATCGCACCACCGTTTCGGTTACACAGATTTTATCCAGCCAAAGCAAGATATAGACACAGGTTGTTCTTATTGTGGTGCTCCTAATGAGACTGCACTTCATCTCTTTTGGGATTGTCCTTGTACACAAGTTTTTTGGGTTGATTTTTGTAAATTTGTTAGTCATAATTTTTTTCTGTTGTTTAAAGATATATTGTTTGGTTTCTTTGCAATAAGTAATACAAAAAAGAAAGAATATTTGATAGTCAATCTTCTACTGTTACTTGCTAAATGTCATATCCATGGATGCAAATTCTCTCCTCAAAAGCCTTCATTTATTGCTTTTAAAAATGAAACTGAACTGTACATTCAGGCTCTTTCATACTCCAATGCATAGTTGACCAACGCTAAGGGGCGGGGCTTGTGCTTATGGAGGCTCTCAAAGAGGAGTCGATTCCAACCTTTCTTTATGGCTCTTAGGCATTTCAATCGCACATTTTATTGCACACACCAGAAAACATGCCGGTTGCGATCCTGCGTGAGAAAATGGATGTGTGGCGTGAGAAAACAGTCAAGTGCGAGTCTCAAGCTTTAAACCATGTTCAGCATTAATACAACTGTATAAGTCTAAACAATCAATCATATAATAAATGAATACAGCCATTTGATGTAGTATGAGTTCTGTTTACTCTATACCAATAACTAAACAACTCCTAAAACTTTTCCAATCTCTCAAAAAACAAGAATCCTACTATGGTTGTAGTTCAGAATGGTCTTGGTAAGTGTAGAAGTGGAGAGAAACGTGTGTTTTGTTTTGGCTTTCAGCAGTGACGGCAGCGTCTAGTTATGTTCAGAACGCTTTGACTCATCCACACAAACCTTGTTTAAATCTCGTGGGTTGACTTCCCTTCCCACTTCCCGTGTAATTCCTGTTTTATTCTTCTGTTTGTTTGATCGTGTTAACCGTGCGAGAACGCGACATGAATTCTTCCATCAGACAGACGATTCTGAACACACGTTTCTTCTCCAAGACTCATTGAATTCTGCTGCTGAGGAAAATCTCAGATTTTTGTGGTCGTCTCTGTGAAATTGTTCAAGGAATAAAATGTGTCATTTAACACCCCGCCGGTTCCCCGCGTCCGACCCTCGCAGCATGCAGACAAACTTTGAAAGGACACCTGTAGTGGTGTGTTTAAGAAACCACTGTGAGATTATTAAGACTGATGAAGATATTTTTTTGTTCGGCTGCAGAACGTCGGCAATTCATCATCCAAACATGCCACTGGTTTGTGTTGTGTGTAGGTGCTTTTGGATCTGATCCGGCGGGTCTGATTTGGTGCCAGAGACAACATGGCCACCGTGCCAGAGTCTGAGCTGTGAAAACTTGTCTGAGGGTTCCAGTAAATCCTTCTGCTCGCAGGTCACCGAAGCACAACTGATCTGCTTCATTTAAATCACTCTTATCTCATTAAAACACATTATTATTAAAAAGGGTTTCAATATTCGATACAGGAGTCAGAAAAGAAGATCTGAAGTGAAACGCAAGAAATATTTCCCTTTGTATCTTTATACAAAAATATTTGCACATTTTAAAATAGTATAACACTAATTTAAGTTTGTGAATTAAATATTGACGGAAAAGATGTCACAAACAAAAGTTACATTTATTTCTTTAAAGGGGTTGACTTTCTAGACCTCGGAACCGAACAAATAAAAAGTCTGACAGATATTTCTGGCTTTTGCTTAGGCCGTGTCGCTGTGTCATGTTTAAACGCTCAATGCTTAAGTGATATACGTGAACACACTCAATCTATGTTCATATTATTTTTATCATTATTTCTACGGTTACTTTTGTATGATCATTTAGACATTATTCCTTCTTTTACAGCCACTGTGTTTTATTTGAAAGATTGCATCTCAAATACACAAAATAAAACATGACAAAAAACTGAAATGTGGGAAAGCATTAAAACATCATGAGAACAGCAGAATGTGGGTGATTTCAGAGGATGTTGTGGAGCACATGAGGAGCAGGTGTCTTCATCATCATCATCATATGTGGTCTGTTAACATTTCAGCGGCGAGCCGAGCGCCCAAACAAACATGTTCCGATTTTATCTCATCGTCTAGAGGTGAAGCCCTTCCAGTAAACCTTCGGATTCCAGCCATACATAAAATATACAAATATTTACTGCGTGATGGAGGTGGATGGGGTGGGGGGTGCCCTTCTTAAGACCCAGATGAGTGATACTGCACAGCTCCAATGAATAAAAGCGTCTGAGCATCTGTGACTGGAGGGTGAAGGACTGGGGGGCTTCATCAGATTTCGGGGGTCATACATCCTTGGTCTGGTTGGATGAAGGTGTGTGTGTGTGTGGGGGGGGGGTCAAAAGAAGGCAGACCAAGGCTGTGTGTGTTGCCACACAGTAAGGCTTTTTGCTGGCTGCCATGGCATGGGCGACCGCAGAATTGCCGTGTTTACTTATAAGCTAGTGCATAAGAGAACAGCAGACCACCGGCTCGCTGCCACCCGCCGGCACCGGGCACGGACCTCGGCTCATCTTTGTTGAAAATGGCTCAGGAACGGGCCGCCTGCACAGGGCCAAGCTAAATTTAGCTTGAACAAACTGAGAAAGCCTCCGCATTCTTAAAAAGCTGTCGAAGTTTCCAGAGCGACAGGGTCCGGTGAGGGACAGGAATGGACTGTTAAGAGCCGCCTTCTGTGTCTTCTGACAGGTGGCTCGTGTGTGTGATCGTGGCTCCTGTGACGTCGTTTAACATGAAACATGTCTGACCCACAGGTTTATAGATATCATTACGCTGCCATCTGACATGGATGTTGGGTTGTTCATTTATGGCAAATGATCTTCAGCTTGCTTGTGCTTGTGTACGCGGGCTGAATGTTTCTCTGACGGCGGGGAACTTCTCTTCATTTCAAGACTGAAATAACATTCAAGCCAAGTTCATTTGATTATAATAGGCATTAAAACAAAATAATACGGCTGGCGGCAGTGCGCTTTCACATGTGCTGTTTTCAGTGCTCTCTCTCACACACCTGCAGGATTTCAGGAGCCTCGGCTGCGTCCGAAATCGCCTACTTCCATACTAAATAGTTGGCAAAAATGAGTCATGAGTAGTATGTCCGAAGCCTCAGCATGCAGTATGTGAGAAATACCTGGATGGTCTCCTTCCACTTAGATCGGTGAGTGTGGATTGGATGGACACTTCTCTATCCCATGATGCCACGGGAGCTGAGCAACCGTCACATTTCAAAAGTACATCAAATAAATATAGCAGAAAACTTTGAGGCGAACGTCCGTTTTTAATGTAAGTGCCAATAAATCAATCTTTCGTGACTAAATAATGTTTTTATCGACGCTCACGTGTAGTTGTTGTTAATACGACATAGGTCAAAGAGCACACGGGTCACATGACCATAAAACATGGCGGACGCAGTGTATACGCAACTATATAGAACGTGTTGTTTTAACGGTTCAGTACGTACTGTCACAATATGCCATTTCGGATTATCGTAAAACAGAGTATCGTAAAAAAGTGATAGATCCCACGCTTATTTATATATTTACTATAGTAAAATAACAATAATAATAGTGTTTTTAAATCATACTACAGTTAATACTATATTTACACCGTGCTGTACTGCAATTTACTATAGTGAAAACGGTGGTATACTATTTTATTTTTGAATATTTACAAATGGAAATCAGGCAGGCAAAAAAAAACATGCTTACTGCTCTACTAGAACATGACCAATTGTATTTGACTTTTAACTTTTGGATCATGTTTTGGGTCTTGAATGTACTTTGAGAAAGAGAGCTGAAGTACTGTCGGGTTAAGTGCTGCAATAATGGAATAAATTGCGGGACGGTCGGTGGTGGATTTCTCTTCAGGGTCCTCGGGTCATTGTGTTTGGCATGAGAAGTTCTTTGTTCGTGAGATCCTTCGGGTGGAAGTCACATGATAGCACGGCCCTGATGGACGGGCTCGGTGGAAAACGTCCAGCCAGCACACAGTAGGCGGGCGTGGGTACCCACTCGAGGCCCCATAAAAACACCTGACACTTCACATTGCCTTTGAGCAGAACCCAGTATTGACACCAACTGACCTCCGTCAGCACCGGCCAAACACAACAGCACCAATTCACATCGTAATTAAACAAATAAACGGAGAGCTTGTTTGGCACGCCGCTCATGAAGAGCTGGAGCGGGAAGAACGAGTCTTGACATCGAGGTGTGTGTCCTATAAGAGCAGTTTGCACTGTCAACATGGGAAATATTCTGTACCAGAAGTTTCCAAGCCAGGACCAATCCATTCGGTGCCTGTGAAAAACTGACACCACACGGCCAGCAACGGCCCGGTTCTTAGGAGACGCGAATAAAAATGTTTTGGTGAAGAATACAGTCCTTGTGTCTTTGTCACCTTCCAGACAGACGCAGAAAAATCTACGCTTTTATTTTTAAGGGTACCTGGAAACACAGGTACATTGAAACACAAAAGAAGATATTTTGAGAAAAGATTCCTGTTTGCACAATGGAAGTCAATGGGGTTCAGTGTTGTTTCTTCTTTTGTGTTCTGCAAAAGAAAGAAAGTCAGGAATGACACGAGGGCGAGTAAACGATGAAAGAAAAGTCATTTTTGGTTTATTTGGAGGAATCCGTCAGATTCTTGCAGATGCTGTTGCTTTAACATTCACAATGCATATAAGGACTCTTGTACAGTAAATATCAAGTGCAGACTGTTGGATTTGGAAATGGCACGTGCTTGGACAGTTTATATGTTTGAACATGTCATCGCCCTGCTACAGTTTACACTGCATTCCTCTTTGAAAACCACTTTTATACAGGCCGACGTTGATAATTGCTGAGCTCCTCTCAGATCCCTTCCCTCAGAGCGCCTCTGTTATGCTTTTAACGACACTTTCATGTGGCGCTTGGCACGAGGACTGTTTTCTGTGTAAATGAAATACAATAAAGACAGAAGGGGTGTTTCACAGTTTCCCTCTTTCACTGGCAGGGCTCTCTTGGAAAGCTTTACCTAAAGATGAAGCGTTAAAATCCGTGTGGTTTTGGGCACGGTCGCCATCATTCAGCTATATCCCAGAAACATAAGTCAGATCGGGGGAACAAGTGCGGGGCAAAATCACCGGCTCACGCCGCGGAGGCACCCGGGGTGCCCTAACCACAGCGAGCAGGAATCCAGCGGTCAGAAACACCTTCATGCAAACACGCTCCACATGCCGTGAATCTGACATGAGTGGAACAAGACATGTTTGCATCAAAACTCTGAACATTCTTAGCGAGGTGTCACGATGCATTGACGTGAGAACGTGTCTGAAAGCCATTTTACCTTCATAACATGATGAAACAGAGAAGGTTAGTTGCTTTTTATCCATTAGGATTAACAGGAAAAGTGGGCAACAATGAGGAAGGATTAATTCAAGGATTGGAAGGATTCTTAATTAAAATATAGAAGGCGAATATTTGATGTAAATTGTATACGTTGACGTCTAATCTAAAAGATTCAGTGATAACACATGAGCAGGTCAGTAGATGTGAGGCGTCCGGCACAGGTTGGTTTGTGCTGCCATCTTTAGGACTCTTTTCTCTTTTGACTGTCGTATTATGGGCATTTCTGTCTGTCTGCTCAATGTTTTAGCCAACAATGTGATTACAAAAAGATTGACAAGTATGAAAAGGCAGAAGTCCAGATTGATTCATTTGGCAAATGCCTTTAATCAACACAAACGCACCACATTCTATATTTTATTACAAATCAAAGCCACGCAAACCCCTTAACTTTAGCATTTCTATTTTACGAGTCCATAAGTGCTTTATGACAAGCGTATTATTTGCAGGATTTTAAAGTAAGATTGTGTTGTATTATAATGGAGCGTGATCCCCACAGGCAGCAGGTAACGGCCTCTTTGTTTTGGGCGAGCGTCTGTCTCTCCACAGCATTGGCCAATAGGAGAACGTCTTACTGAATCCGCTCGACCAATGGTCGTCGAGCTTCGTCTCACCGTTTCAGTTCCGACTCCGAGGCGCGCGCATCGAGCCGTTGAGCTATTTGTGTTTTTATCCGCATTTGCGTACCGCTCGATTCCGTGTCTGTGCGACGCGATCTTTAATCCGGCCGTGAGCTTCGATGTGCGATATTTATAAAGTTCACATTCGCGCGTGACGGAGAGCTGCGTTTGTCTGCAGTCGCGCGAGGACGTTCAAACGGAAGGCGCGAGCCGGTTTGATGTGTGTCTGTCAACAGCGCTGCGCGATTTGTGCAATTTTACAAGCTTGCAAACTACTTCGATTCAGCACCAAACCCTCCGCGGGTGATCAAGCATCAAGCGCATCGTGTTCTGTCAGTGAAAGTTCGTTTTCGTATCGCAGCCGGTTTAAGCTCGAGCATGGCGCAATTTCACGAGGATCCGGCGCTGCTCACGAAAGATAAACTGAAGAGCGAGTTAATGGCGAATAATGTTCCTCTGCCCAGCGCGGACAGCAAGAAAGATGTTTATGTTCAGCTTTACCTGAAGAACCTGACCGCGCTCAACAAGACACGCGCGCCACCGCCTTCAGACACTTTCTCAAGCGATGACGAGGACAGCAGCCGGGTCAGCGGGAAGGTCATCATCTCATACACAACAACACACGTGTTCTATTTTTGACGTTTATTTATTGTTGCGATAGATACCCACATGAAATAACACTGTAGTAGTGTACTTTCATATGTACTGTGTGATGTTAAACGGATAGTTCACCCAAAAAGGAAGATCATTTACTCGCCCTCTTGTCATGTCAAACCTGTGTGAGTTTCTTCTTCTGCAGAACACAATAGAAGATATTTTGAAGAATGTTGATAACCCAACCAGCCATTGACTTTGATTGTATGGACACAAAACCAATGCACGTGAAGGGCTGCCATCGCTCTTCAGTCAACAACATTTTTCAAAATATCTTCTTTTTGTGTTCTACGGACGTAAGAAAGTCGTACAGGTTTGACATGACAAGAGGGCGAGTAAATGATGACAGAGTTTTCATATTTGGGTGAACTATCCCTTAAATATGCATTTGTAGTACAGGTTAACAGTCCTGAAGAAAAACCCCAGGTGTGTTTGTGTTCAGTTCATAAAGTCAACCTTCGTCTCTCCTCCGTCTGCAGAAAGCCACAAGAAAGACGGACAGAGCTCGCGTGGACGAGAAGGACGTTTCGTCTCTGACCGATGAAGAGTTGAACGTTCAGCTTGAGAAATATGGCGTCCACACCGGTCCCATCGTCGGTGGGTGTTTCCTCGTTCTGTGGATTTTTAAGGGGTTGCGTTGCTTTCTTGGTTTAAATTCACGTGTGTTTTTGTCCCGTGTGTCACAGCATCCACTCGAATGCTGTACGAGAAGAAACTTAAGCAGTTTCTGGATCAGCCTCTGGTGGAGACAACGCTGGCCGAGCCCGAGACCGCCATCCCAGAGGCCGTCACCATCAAGGCAGATGGAAATCAGAATGGAAACACGCATTCCTCCGAAGACCAGTATAGTGACAAGGAAGACGGTAATGAACTTTTTCTACAGCCGTGTTAATACAGTAATCTAAAGAAAGTTCATTGATCATGCCTCGCGTTGGATGGCTGTTGCAGAAGTAGAGTCCGTTCCAGAGCCGGTTCCTGTAGCGCTGAAGCCGGTCCGAAGCAGAGGGAAGCCACCGGTCACCACCAGAACCGGCAGCAGACAGCGTGCCAAAGTAAAGACAAACAGATTACATGAATCACATCAAACACAGGTACAGATTTACAGCATCTACGGTGGACTGATGGTCGTCATGTGTTCAGGTGCAGGTGGAGGAGACGACCGCAGCTGGTCTTCAGAAAACATCAGCAGATGGAGGAGACGCTTTAAAGGAAATGTTCCCGAAAGAACCCCGCACACCCACAGGAATGATGTGAGTTTAACAGGGGTTTGTGTTTTCCCTGATCTAGATAATGCATGTCTTATCATAAACAACTGTTAAACTTTAGCGCTGTTTCCGTTCCTCACCGTGCAAAAAACCTGATGTTTCTAAGATTGCTTGTAATGGATTGCATGTGAACAGGGCCACGTGTAGAAAGCCGATCCACGGTGCGGCCGGACGTCCAGTGAAGCCTCTGAACCTCTGGTCAGAAGAGCCCGTCCTGCAGCAGAAGGTTTACACCGCCACCAAATCCTCCCTCGTGGACGTGCGCAGCGCCACGCCTGCCCCTCGACCGCGCCGCTGGTTCTCTTTCTGGTTAAAGGTTCTGCTGGTGCTCACACTGGCTGCGTGTCTGTACTACGCCTTCCAGAACGTCACCGCCGATCAGATCGACGACTGCCAGGTCTTCGTCCAGGACAACGTGATCACACCTCTCGTCAATTACATGAGCCGGGATAGTCGTGTTGGAAAATGAGCTGCCGCACCTGTCCACCTGCGCTTCAGCATGCATCTACTGGCAGACTGATTTTCTAGCTGTATCTCAGTGTCTCATAGGCAGGGGGCCAGCAGGGGGGTTGTGGGTTTTTTGCAGTTCAACCTAGCAGTGACGTCTGAATAAACTTGTTTATACAGATAGTCTTTTAACTTTTCGTGCATCATATTGCTTTGCGATTTTACTGTTTTGTAGCGTTGAAGATGATGTAGTGTGTAATGTAGTGTTTGTTCAGAATAGTGAACCATTTGCCACAGTCGCCAGCTCGGTTCAGAATCACAAAACGAGTTCAAAACCTTAAGTGCCAAGACATGGCCAACAAGAGTTTGCTTTCACACACATCAGGACTGGATGGAAAAACCTGAAGCTGAGTGAACGTTTTTTTTAATAATTGTGGCACAGTTTATTTAGAACAGCTGAAATGAAGAGACCAGATGATGAGTTTTGGGCTGTAGCATAGAATCTAGAAAAGTTTGAGTAGATCATTTGTAGCATCGAAATGTTCCAACTAAAGTTCAGCTCACATAATGTTAAATTTCTGTGGTTTTGTCAAGTCTCATGAAGTCAATAACGCTTCAGCTCTGATGAGAGTCTTGCTTCATGAGTTTGTGATGTTTTTAAAATGTGATGATGAAGATTTTTAAAACCCAGAATGAGAATTCAATCCACTGACCCTCTTCTGTCATTGACTGCACATAAGCACTGGTGTTCCTTTACTGTGATCGATCGAGATGACAACGTTGTCTTCTGAACATATTCACCAGAATGAACTGTACTCAATTTCAGTCAGAAACACACTTGTGATGGACATCTTGGTTTTCAGGTTTGCTTTTATATTTTACTTTTCAACAGCAATATTTTTCTAACGTCTTCTGTAAATGAAAATAATTTTTAAAACAAAGTGGTTAACTTTCACAAGGTTTAGTTTTGGTCTGCTGTGTCTTAGGCAGTAGACTGAGGTGTAAAATAAGTCATATTTGCACTGTTTAGGCAGCTAACTGGGAAAATTGGTCATTTGCAAAGAATTATTTATGGTTGATTCAATGCAGTACTGGTGTGAAATAAAAACGTTTTAATTCTGGAGGTGACCTCTTTATTGTGTGTAGTTTGTTCTCAACAAGGTCAGTTTAATGTCACACATTTCATTCCCGGAATGGTCACGCAGGACAGTTTCCTTCTGTTTTATCACACGTTTGACCTTCAGATACATTCATGCAACAACTACTAAACTTTATCATATAAATCTCACTTTTTTAATTCAACGTTAAGCATTTGCATTTCTGACATCAATGACCCCTGTACAAGCACATAAATAAACCCACATTAAACTAATGTTAAGCTTTGATTGTGATTGCGTAGCACTGAGTGAAGCTCCGCCCCTCGTTGGTCTCGCCCTGGCGGTGTATTCTACTATGGCGAAGGCGTGGTGTATAAATATTAGAGAACTCTACGTTTATTAAATGGCTGACGTTTGTACTTAAAAAGAAAAACTTAATCAGCACATGCTGAATAATACTTTTGTTTTTACATTGAAACAAAAGTAAGTAAAACCAGCATGTAGCCTATATAGATTATTCTTTGCATACGCAGTTTTTTCTTTCATCATAATCGGTCAAATATTTTTGTTTGATAATATTGTTTGTGTGGTAACTTTTTTTAGCCTCTCTTTGGTCGTTTATTAGCTCTTTTCTGCGTTCTCTGTTAATATGTTAATATTCAAAGCAACGAAATGAATCATATTTAACGGAATGATCTTCGTTACAGTGAGAAGTGTGGTGGGCGGGGCATGCCGTGACGCAGTCGCTTCCTTTATCCGGTCGGGTTCTGCTGCGCTCGCGCACATCGCTCACTCTCTGTACGCGGCCGGTCGAGGAGAGGACGGAGGCGCCATTTTGCGACAACTCGTCTAAAGTAAGACTTTTCCTCTCGTTCTGTCATAATTTGATTGATGTTTCTGCTGTAGTGTGCGGGGTTGTTTACGTCGTCCACCACAAACGGATTTTAGCGGCTTAAATGGGTCAGAATGGTTTTCTTCAACAAGGTTTTACAGAAGCGCGGGGCCGCTGACCTCTCCCGGATAACCTCACGATGAGCCTGTAGCGAGAGATCAGAACTCAATCAGAAATACCTCATAGCGCCATTAGAACACATTTGTGTTGAACTGCGGTGTCTTGAACATGTGTTTTTGTGTTATTTGCTCATTTAGTCCCAGCATCAGACATGTACCCGAACACACTGACGCAGCTCTCCCGGGCGAACCCCTTCAGCGCCCCGATGTTCACACTGCAGAGAGCCGATGAGCCCCCGTCACACACTCCCGTACAGAAGCGCAGGCTCGCAGCCGCCGCCGTCTCCGGTAAGACCCGAATCCCCTCCTCACTTCATTACGCCTTAACACCTCTCTATCGATTCTTTCAGCATCATAAGAATGACCCCTGACCTATACGATTATTGGTTCTTTTCCTGCTCTAATGGACGTCTCGCGGTTCAGAGTGAAACGATCAACTTTATTCAGCGATACGGTTAAAGGTTAGATGCGGTGCTAGGTGTGAGCAGTTAGCATTCTTAGCACAGCCTTTAGCGGTAGTTTAGATGAGAGCTCCTGTAAGATAAGTATGACAACTTCCTGAATCCCGCTTTAGTACTGAAGTATGTGGATGAAGTTTATAGTGTAGATGAATTAAATCGGTCGTTGACCGGTGCTCGTGAGAGGTTGTTGGGCCTCGTTTCTGTCATGGAGGGCAGTGAAGGACACGGATGCGCGGCGCGTTTAAAGCGCTTCTGAGGAAAACCTGAATGATAGTCAGTTGTGAATGAATCCGAAGTCAGCGATTATATAAATGAAGTGTATTAAATGTCAATGAGGAGGTCAGGGGACGCGGTGTTCTTTATTGAAAGCGTCCTATCTGTCGCGTGACCCATGTGTACTGCACCTCTTAAGAAGGAGCGATCTCATTGGCTAGCTGCCTTAGAAAGTAGTTGACTCATTACTAAGCTGCACGCTGATTGGCTCTCAGTCTCAATAACGTCTCCTGGTCCAATATCATGTGTGTCCTGCACCTGCCCAGCATAGAATCATACCGTTATATCCATTATTCATATTTATTCATCTATGTTAGATCCATGTGATAAGGATTTTAAGCCTCTTTGCTTTCATCTGAGGAAGTTTATAGACATTAAACACAAAACTGTCGGCAGTCTGTTTCGTGTTTGACTCTGTAGATCATTGTGGTTTTTTGAAGGATAAATATAAAGCTAAATGATTGTAATCCTAATTTTATAGTATAATGTGTATAACTTATTATTTATCACAATTTATTGTTATTGCTCCTGTATGACATATCGCTTATTGCTCCCTGAACTCCTTGCAAGTCACTTTGGATAAAAGCGTCTGCTAAATGTAAACTTGTTTATTAACTACTTTTTTTATTATTTTTAATCTGTATCATTTATATATGAAAATATTATTTCTGTATCTTGAAATATACGAATATGAATTATCAAAATTATTTTAGCTTTTTATGATGCAGTTTCTTTACAGATTTTGTATCTTGTATAAACCTCATTAGTTGTCTACATTTAAATCAGTTTAAACAAATCCGGATTCAATGTGCTTCCTGTACAAGTCTCTGAGATGTTTGTGTGGGTGATTCCGTGTTTGTCCTCAGAGGGAGACAGCTGTGAGTTTGGCTCACAGAAATACTTACTCCTCTGTGGTTTTGGAGGAATTCTCAGCTGTGGCACCACACACACGGCTGTGGTGCCCCTCGACCTGGTCAAGTGCCGAATGCAGGTGTGTGTGTGTCTGGCGGAGTCACCCGAGTGTGTGTGTGTGTGTGTGAACTGACCCCGGTGCACCCCTCATCAGCATGTTTAATGTTGTGTTGTGATGCATGAGCATGTGTGTTCCTGTGTTCCCCTCGTGTCACAGAATCAGGCAATAGCTGTGAGTTCGGCTCGATGAAATACTACGCCCTCTGCGGGTTTGGGGGCATCTTGAGTTGCGGTCTTACTCACACGGCTGTCGTACCACTCGACCTGGTGAAGTGTCGCCTTCAGGTTTGTGCTCACCTGCCCATCATCATCCCCACATTACTAAGATGACATCTGTGGTGACGGGTCACTAATGTGATAGGAGGCTTGACGTGTCTATCAGCGGTTTAACAACTTTCATCAATACGTTTCTTGCGCCTCCTAGGAATAGTTCTCCCAAAACATCCGCCTGACATTTACTCGTTGTCATGACATTCTGACACCTCCTTGGTTTTTCTTTTGTGAAACGCTGTTTTTCTGTATGCAGATGGTTGCTATAAGCAACGCGGCAGTCCAATTTACTTTTGTGTTACAGAGAGCAACAACTGACATTCTGCATATGATCTCTTATGTTTCATGAAGTAAAGAAGAATATCAGTTGTATTAAAGCATGGGAATGAGTGAATGGCTTTTTGAATATTTGGGGGAACTGTTCCTTTAAATCCGGAGCCACGGATGTTATCCAGCTGAATTTATTCATGTTTTTTTGACGATTCGGTTGGTTTTTCATTTTGCTAATCCAGCATGCAAAGTGGCAACATTTTTGAAGTGAAACCATTAACCGTGTTCCTTCATAAGCGTTCAGTGATTGGTTCTGGGTGCGTGAGATGCAGACAGTTGACATGACAATAACCCCGTGCTGCGTTTAGGTGGACCCGGCCAAATACAAGAGCATCTTCAATGGGTTCTCAGTCACCATCAGAGAGGATGGCATGCGTGGATTGGGCAAGGGCTGGGCTCCCACCTTCATTGGTTACTCCATGCAAGGTCTCTGCAAGTTTGGATTCTATGAGGTGTTCAAGATCATGTACGGAGATCTGATAGGAGAGGTGAGCAAACATCCATAACGTCTTCAGACCTTTTTATCGTCTCATTTGTGCAAAATAGTATAATAATTCACATCTTTACAATAGGGCTGTCAAATGATTTATTTCGTTTAATCGCATCCAAAATAAGTGTTTTGTTGACGTAATGTATGCCTGTGTACTGTGCATTTTGTATTTATAAACACATACAATATTTTGATGTATTTATTTATATTTTAAATCATTTAAATAATATAAACGGTTATTAATTATAATATATTTTTAAATATATTCATGTTTGTGTTTATAAATACAAAATTAATGTACACCGTATACAGAAATATAATGTAAACATAAACTTTTACTCTGGGTGCGATTTATCGCTTGACAGCCCTACTTTACTAGATGTGGATTTGCATGACCACACTACAGAGGTTGTATTTACAAACCACAGAAAATGTAAACAAATCCTGTGGAAATGCATTGGTGTAAAGAGAACCCTGATATCCTCACTGATCTAGGGTCAGGTCTGGCGCTATGTATGCATGTACAGTAAATGTTTCTAGTATATCGACTAGGCTTGAATTTCTTGATAGAAAATAACTAGCGGTGCTTTCAGACACTTCAATAATAGTTCTTATTGTTGCGTCAACAGGAGAACTCGTACATGTGGAGAACATCACTGTATCTGGCTGCCTCTGCGAGCGCGGAGTTCTTTGCCGATATCGCTCTGGCCCCTATGGAGGCGTGTAAAGTGCGAATCCAGACTCAGCCCGGCTATGCCAACACTTTGAGAGAATGTGCCCCCAAGATGTACGGCGAGGAGGGACTCTGGGCGTGAGTATACACCAGTCACTCTGCTTATTGCGAGAGATCAACACGTTCCTTAGATCCACCTCTGGGGAGTGTGAGACTCCCGGCAGCTTCACGGCTGTACGGTCAGAGGTGCTTGAGTCATTGACGTGTGAGATCAGTCCACCTGCTCGCCCGGCCTCTCTCCGCCCCGACCCTTCACAGGACCACCCCGGGGCGGAACAGCTGGAGAGCGGACAAACCTGTGGCCACTTTATTTCTAATAGGACTATTGGGCCCTTCTATAATCTTGATAACAGAGTACCCGCTAACACACAATACTTGTGAACATTGTAATAATCTGGCTTTGTGAATGTCCTGCTAGATTCTACAAAGGTGTGGTTCCTCTGTGGATGAGGCAGATCCCCTACACCATGATGAAGTTCGCCTGCTTCGAGCGAACCGTTGAGCTGCTTTACAAACACGTGGTGCCCAAACCCCGCAGCGAATGCTCCAAATCCGAACAGCTGGTGGTCACCTTTGTCGCCGGGTACATCGGTAAGGCTCTTGCGCTTGATTTTGTTCATTTAAATGCCATTCATGTTAACAAGCTCGTTCTTCAAACCAGAGAAGTCGTCATGACTTGTTCATAAAACTGTTTTTTCACTTACTCTGCTTTTGTCATGAGACCCAAAAATCTCCACATTCTGCGTGTCCCATGTACAGGCCAGAGATCTAATGAGTGTGTTTTGTGTGTGTAGCTGGTGTGTTCTGTGCCATCGTGTCTCACCCTGCTGATTCCGTCGTGTCCGTGTTGAACAAAGAGAAGGGAAGCACAGCCACGCAAGTCCTCAAGAAACTGGGACCTAAGGGTGAGACTTCTCCAACTTTCTACTCTCACTATGTGCTGCTGGTAACGTGTTGTCCAGAGTGACTGTTGATCGTGTTTTATACGAATGTAGTGCAACACGTTCCTTAGATCCACCTCTGGGGAGTCTGAGACTCCCGGCAGCTTCACGGCTGTACGGTCAGAGGTGCTTGAGTCATTGACGTGTGAGATCAGTCCACCTGCTCGCCCGGCCTCTCTCCGCCCCGACCCTTCACAGGACCACCCCGGGGCGGAACAGCTGGAGAGCGGACAAAATATTCACATATAGTTTAGTCACAGTGATTTTTTTACTGTGGTTAATGTGTTCGGCACAACTCTTAATCAGGTCATGACCTCAATGCTCTTGCGTGTTTTTCAGGCGTTTGGAAGGGTCTGGTCGCCCGTATCATCATGATCGGTACCTTGACGGCCCTGCAGTGGTTCATCTACGACTCTGTGAAGGTCTACTTCCGTCTGCCCCGCCCTCCTCCCCCCGAGATGCCCGAGTCCCTCAAGAAGAAGCTCGGCCTCACTGAGTAAACGACCCGAGAGATCCGACGCTCGTCCACCTCCATTAGTCTTTTCGACACAGCCGCACACCTCTGTTTTCTATATTTAAGTCTGTTCTGAGCTCCTCTCAACCCGCCCGGCCGCCCACTGACTGACGTCATGACAGTGAGGGGCAGCTCGTCCCCTTCATAGGGGACCATCATGTCTATATAGTCTATACACAAATGTTTGTGACATGAATGAATGCAGTTTGGTTTTAATATCTGACATTTGTTTGTCAGTAGTACAATAAAAAATCACCTGGATATTATACACGACTCGTCTCTTTATTTCAACCTTTCACTCTTTTGACCTCTACACGCATAAATTGAATCTCACAATGCAGTTAAACCAGTACACATAAACTGGTGTTTCTGGTTAGTTTTCAGGTGTCTTTGGCTAAATACTGCTCGGCATATGAAGTGTAGAGTGGCACACGTTAGTTATCAGAAAAACTGAATGTGCTTTTTAACAATAGTTCATAATTCAGTGATGTGTTGAGCATTGTGACGTTTTCAACATGTTTAAAACAATTCAGCTCACTTCGGGGGTGTGATGTGACATTTTTGGGTATTAAAAATGAACAGTTGTCATGTTTTGACCCTTTAAAACCATCCGTTACTAAAATGAAAAACAATATAAGTTCTTTCGGGTAAAGCATGCTTAATCTTTCTCTTTATTGAAATGAAAAGTGCATTTATTTAAAATCCTGTTTGATTTAGATGCGCAGGTCATTTGTAATCTTCTGTCAGACACCACACGGGTACAACAGATGTCACCTGTCGCAGGATTACTGTAAACCATCACCTGTCTGCTGTTCTGCGCATGCGCGGAGCTGCGTCTGCACCGCTGTCACTACAGTTCTGCGCAGCTGCGTCTGCAGTCTCCCCTCATCATCGTCCCGTCATGTTCGTCTCGTGCTGGTATCTGTACCTGGGAGCTCAAAGCCTTTACAGAGAAGGTGAGAACAGACAGATATGATGCTCGTGCGTCTCGGTGACCTTGACACGTGCAGAATGAGAGTTTGTTTGTGTTAAAGAGCGCTGCATCAGGTCAGACGCGGTCAGATTTCTCTTGTATGTGCTGTAGGGTTGAGCAGCCGTCTGCAGGTAGGTGCTGTCAGGGTCTACATTTAGAACATGTTGACATAATAATTGACATGTGTTGTTACAGGATCAGGAGAATTCACGTGTGATTTAATGGCTCGCACAGTCACAGCAGTGTTTGGGAGGTCAGAGAGCACAGGCTGGTAGAAATGACGTCACCATGATCTTAAATAAATAAAACATAACCATCATTCTGAAAACAAAGAGTTTATTGGTGTATTGCATTGCTCAGAATGTGGACATACACATTTCCACAAGAGCCTTTATTGTCTGTTTATTTTTTATATTTTATTTACTTTTTTAGACTTTATTTTTTTTATAGTTTGTCGTTACGGATCCTTCAGGATGTGTTTTGTGTACAGCTGCTTTGCAACAATGCTTGTTGAGATAAACTTGAAGAGCCGATGTCTTGAACCCTCGTGACATGTAGTTTATTGTAGTTTATTGACATGATGCTTATCATTAAAACACAGACTTTCATGGACACATTGGAGTGAATTCAGCTTTGGTTCAGTGATGTGAATTAGTTTGTTTTGTGATGTTTCTGTGCAGTGTTAAATATGACATCAGTTCTTCAGAAACTCTTCACTCCGCTCGTCAGCGGTCCGTCTGAACCTCCCAGAAATAAAGTGACGGTGGTCGGGGTGGGTCAGGTGGGCATGGCGTGTGCCGTCAGCATCGTCCTGCGGGTGAGGATCTGTCACGTACACTTTCATCACTGAGACATGTTGTACTTGTCACAAACGTCTTTACTGCTGACGTGTCTTTAAGAGGAAATCAGAAATTGCATACATGTTGTCTGTGTGTGTGTTGTCTGTCTGTATGTGTGCGTGTGTGTGGTGATGTATTGTGTTATCCGTGTGTGTGTGTGTGTTGTGTTGTCTGTGTGTGTGTGTGTCTGTGTGTGTGTGAGTGTGTTGTGCGATTAGGAGCTGGCGGATGAGCTGGCGCTGGTGGACGTCATGGAAGACAAACTGAAGGGTGAGATGATGGACCTCCAGCACGGCAGTCTCTTCTTCAAGACGCCCAAGATCGTCTCAGGCAAAGGTAGGGCTTGATGTTACTCATTTGATTCAGAGGAGCTTCTGAGCTGTTTTGACTCCGTCCGATCCCTCAGATTACTCTGTGAGCGCCGACTCTCGTATCGTGGTGGTGACGGCGGGCGCTCGGCAGCAGGAGGGCGAGAGCAGACTGAATCTGGTGCAGAGAAACGTCAACATCTTCAGACACATCATCCCTCAGATCGTCAGATACAGTCCCAACTGCATCATCATCGTCGTCTCCAACCCGGGTACAAACCATCGTTCTCTTCATCCATTTCTGCGGTGATTTGTTTTCGTTACATATCGTCTTCTGCCCCACAGTGGACATTATGACCTACGTCACCTGGAAGTTGAGCGGTCTGCCCAAACATCGGGTCATCGGCAGCGGAACCAACCTGGACTCCGCCCGCTTCCGTTACCTGATGGCCGAGCGTTTGGGGATTCACCCCAGCAGTTTCAACGGATGGATACTGGGAGAACATGGAGACTCCAGCGGTGAGCGGAAAACACCCCAAATTTGATCACGAGTGCTTCTGCTCGTCTCTGAGACATATCGCTCGGTTTTATGGGTTCACGTTGAGCCAAATGTTTGTATGCAGTTCCTGTTTGGAGCGGCACGAATGTGGCAGGTGTCAGTCTCCAGAAACTCAATCCAGATATCGGCAAAGACACGGACCGGGAGAACTGGAAAGAAACTCACAAGATGGTTGTGGACAGGTACAGCCTGTCTTTAGAGACTTTAAAGTCCCGGTGAACAGGAAGTGGCGATCGCTTTTACTTCTGGATTTTGACCGATTTTCGAGTGAAATTGAATTTCTAATGAGAAAATAATGGGCGTGTATTTCTCTGGGATTTGATTGGATGTTTAAAAACAGCCGCTGCATTTTGAAATGCAACTGGCAGCAGACTGAGAGTAGAAGGGGAGGAGTTAACAGATGCTCCGCCCATGCCGTCTTAACTTCGAGATGGAAAGTCATTTCAGGGCGGAAGGGCATTTTCAGATTCTAACTGAAGATTATGAGGACACATTCATTTTAAGAAGAGAACGACCCACATTGATCAACTATTTACTATAAACGCTGCGATATTTCATGAAAATATACAAATTGTCATTTTTCATTTCACTGGGACTTTAACAGTTTACATCATTTCACATCGGTCATCGTTTATTTAAGACCTGTATGTGAGTCTTTCTTCGCTGGAAGACAAAAGAAGATATTTTGAGAAATGGTTTTGTGTTAATACAATGGAAGTCAGTGTTGTATGATTATCAACATTCTTCAAAATATCTGCTTTTGTGTTCTGATAAAGAAAGAAAGTTTGACATGACAAGAGGATGAGAGAATTATGGGTGAAGTGTCTCTTGTTTGTCAGTCTGTGTCACATGATTGTGTTTACGGCAGTGCCTACGAGGTGATTCGGCTGAAGGGTTACACTAACTGGGCCATCGGTTTGAGCGTGGCCGATCTGACGGAGAGCCTGATGAAGAACCTGAACCAGGTTCACCCCGTTTCCACTATGGTGAAGGTCAGTCTCTTATAGAGGTCTGGTTCATGTTGTAGTAGAAGCACATGAAGACGGGAGAGATTGAGGTGGCGTGTGTTTGTTTCAGGGTATGTACGGGATCAGTGATGAAGTGTATCTGAGTCTGCCGTGTGTGTTAAACAGCGCCGGAGTGAACAGTGTGATCAACACCACCCTGAGCCATCACGAGATCTCACAGCTGAAGAACAGCGCTGACACTCTGTGGAACATCCAGAAAGATCTCAAAGATGTGTGAGCTGATCACTTCACACGCTTGAGCTGTCGGGAGTGTGTGTTATCGTCAGGAAACACGCGTGTTTATTTACTTCAACTTAAATCCAGTAGACGTCCACTCATTGAATAAATGTGATGAAGAAGGATTTAATCCATTTATTAAACTTTCGTCTGTAAAAACGTACATCTGTCTCACGTGTCAAATATTTACAAATACAAGTCAGTCATTCATCAGAACAGCACTTCACACGGGTTCCTCGCCATCACGAGGAGATGAAGGAAAGTCCACTCCAGCAGCTGGAGATCAAATATTGACGATTTAAAATAAAGACAAACAGTTGGCACATAGAAAGTAACACTTTCATTCAGAACGGGATGATTCTCAGCGGTTTATTAGGAGGTTTCAGCGCTGGTCTCTGTCGCCGCTGGAGGGAGACGTGCCGCACAGCTTCAACAACAGCAACACCTCCACAAGTCCCAAAAAACATTTCTCCACAGGTCAAATAGAAAAATCTCACGTCTTTCATTCCAGGAGTTCTCCACCGCAAGCCAGAGACGCAGTTTACAAATATAAATATGAGACAATCATAGAAAACTAAAAACAGAAGCCAGTAACCGTTATACCATCGTGTTGCTCTCGCCAACTTTGTCCGCTAACTGAAAGAGAAACAGAGACGTGTAGATTTGAAACGGGACATTAATCTACACGTGTGTGAAACCGTCAGCAGATGATGATGATCGACTTACCCCTTTAATACCCGGAAGATTCAGTAAAGATCCAAGTATAGGCACTCTTCTGATGAAGCCAACGGCCACTGGGAAAAACCCCCTGAACACAAAACACGGACAAATGAAAGACAAGTACATGACTGTACAGACATGATGAAAACATGTGCTGCTGATAACTGTTCACCCAAACACAGCAAGGGTCTGAGTGATTGCTCGGCAGTTGCTAAGGGGTTCAGAGTGGTTGCTAGGGGGTTCAGAGTGGTTGCTAGGGGGTTCAGAGTGGTTGCTAAGGGGTTCAGAGTGGTTGCTAGGGAGCTCCTTACTGGCCCAGGTCAAAGTTAGTTCATGGTTTAACCCTACATGATTAAAAATGTGATCCTTGATCTTGTCAATAGCATGTATCCATAGTTTTTCTACACTCAATATTATTTAGTCATAGCACATCCACAGTCTAAAGTCACCTGAAAAGGAGGAAAAATCCATAGACCTCCAGCACAACACCTATGATGGGCCATCCGATGAGCACCACAAACACTCCTCCCAGAAAAAAACCAGTGGCTTTCATTTTATGCCGCTGGAAAAAGAACCGAAATGTCCGTTCCAGTCCGATAACAAAAGACAGACCTGCAACAAACAAGATCTACAGACACACACACATCTTCACTTCATTAGAACTAAAGAGATCACAATTACACACATTTATATTGTGTGTGTGTGTGTGTGTACATACTCACATTTCCAATGGCCAAGAGAGCTTTATCAAAGAACAGAATCATCCCAAAGAAGAGAAAGAACACACCGAAGCCCGTCAGGCCCATCCCAATCTCTGCTCAAACACACAAGAGCTTCTGTTATAGTGCTGCACAACAACACAACACAACAACACAACACACTTCTCTGGAGGAGGATGTACCAGAGCTGTAAACCTTCTCACTGATTACTGTATGTCATGAGTATCATTCATCAGGATATTACAAATACTTTCAAAGAATAATCACAATGTTGTGTGTCATGTATTGTCTAGACAAATACAGTGATCGTACACTATGATGTTCTGATCAGTATTCACGAGGTTCTCCATGCTGGCACTGTGATGGGTCATTAGTTGTCGTGTAGAGATCAGACAGTGATTTGAGACACAATAAGGCCACACACCACACACGTCTCCATTCATTCACACTCAACACTTCCTGCGCATCTGAAGCGCCGTTTCTCTCCGAACTAACACGACAGACATACAATTAAGAAGTTGGACTTACTCTGCGAGTCTGATAATGAAATCATGTTTCTGATGTGTATCTGTTGATATTCTGTGTGATGTGTGAAACTGTTCTGTGTACGCGAGCGCCACGACACCGGAAACACGTAGACACGCTTTAAGCGAATCACGCAGCTCGTGACTTTTCTTCCGCTTAACGTTCATTTCAGTTTGTCAATCCGCCGTGTTTTCTTTTAACAATGTGTGTCCCGAGTGCTTATATTTTTCTATTATATTATAATAATACTATTTTATCATATAATACAATATTTTATTTTATTATATGTTGTTTATTATATTAAGTACTTTCCGGTGGCCAGGAACGCAAGGAAGAAAGTCATTATTTCTATAAACAGTATTACATAATAAAAACAACCATTTTATTTTAAATGCCTTGAAGTTTGTTAGTTTGAATGAACACAGTGTGATGATGGGAAGTGCAGTTTATATTGTCTTTGAATACCTAGAATGTTTCAGAAGAAAAAACTACAAAACCCAGAACGCTCAGCGGCTCGTTCCGGAAGTCATGTCTGTAGCCGAGAGAGAGAGAGGCGTGTTTGTACTCACTACTAGTGCAGGAACATTCGACCTGTTTAAGTCACAATGCTCACATCTACAGCAGCGTTCAGCTGAAACGACCCGCACCTCTGTCGCTCTTTTTGTCGTCTAAAATGAACACGCTCTTTGCCACAACTTTGGTGTTTGTTGGTTGCTGCAGTAATGTTTTGTTTCTCGAACTTTTAGTGTGTCGTACATATGATCGCAGTTAAATGCTCGTTTCCCACGTATTTACTCTTCAATAACATAACACGTTTTTCTTTTTTTGTGCGTTTTATTAGGGATTTCCCTGGATGTGGAAATCTTGTGACGTTTGCTCTGTTTGCATTCATTGCATTGGAGGGCTTCATCTTTGAGACAAACTTTGGACGCAAAAAACCACAAATTCCATTGAGGTGACTTGGACTTTTATGACTCCATGAATGAGATTTTAAGGGCAGTTAGTTATCAGTTGATGGTTAGTCCAGGTAAGAGGTGAATGAATTTCATTGTCACTGTTACAGGTGGATTGTAGTCACCTTTGACAGTTTACACATCATCACCTCTATTATGAAGAGCATCTACACACTTTTTATCATTGTTTCTCAGGTCTTATACCATGGTCTGTTTGATTACATTTAAAATCAACTGACACAATAACCGTCATTTTCACCTGTTAGATCTAAAATCACACTGTAAACATCAATAAAAGCTTTAACTTGGCAAATAACCATGGTATAAGTAAGGGATAATACACGGCTAGCCGTGTATTAAAGGATTTTAATGCACTTCGCGGAGGCAACAACCCGACGCGACTCCACGTCGTGCATTAAAATCCTTTAATGCACGGCTAGCCGTGGATTATCCCTTACATGTCACAGTGAAATACACCGTTATACCATGGTCTATTTGAATACTGGATTCTGATTGGCTGGAAGGTGTGCATTAAAAGCCTTTTACGCACGGGTAGCTCCAGTCAGTTTGATTACATTTGAAATTAACTGTTTGATCTAAAATGACACTGTGAACATCAATAACAGCTTTAATTTGGTAATAAGCAAAAAAGTTGAATCTGTTACTCTCCCTAACTACACACATTATTTTAAGATTATGAGATTCCCCGCTGAGTCCTGTCTACTTTATCTTTGCAGTAACTATGGGGTCATGGTTGCCATGTTCTTCACTGTGAGCGTGATCAACAACTACGCTCTCAACTTTAATATCGCCATGCCCCTGCACATGATCTTCAGATCCGTGAGTATCGCTCAACACTGATGAGACGGAACGGCACATTTATTCACGTTTGACCTTCTCTTGTTTTAACCGCAGGGATCTTTAATAGCTAACATGATTCTCGGCATCATCATCCTAAAGAAGCGGTACGCTCAAATCATTATTTATCTGGTTAATAGATTTCATATGATTATTATTATGATGGTATTATTACTTCTTGATTCTGAACGCAGGTATTCGACGAGTAAATATCTGTCCATCGTGTTGGTGTCTTTGGGCATTTTCATCTGCACCGTCATGTCTGCTAAACAAGTGGTGAGTTTAATAAACGCTTCTGCAGATGTATGTATTAGTAACTAATAACCGTCATGTGAATGAGACCAGAAGTCACTGCACTTCACACACCTGCTCTCATCTCCGCAGAACGTTGAGAAGGGATCCTCAGAAGAAGGAGTTTATGCTTTCCTGCATTGGCTTCTGGGTAAACTTTCACCTTCGGGTCGATTGGAGCGAGTGTGAGAGAGCAAAGGACTGATGTGTAAACGCTGTTGTGTTTCAGGTATCGGCATGCTGACGTTTGCCCTGCTGATGTCTGCCAGAATGGGCATTTTCCAAGAAACTCTCTACAAAAAACATGGCAAACACTCCAAAGAAGCTCTGTTTTACAACGTGAGTGGCTTTCCTCGCTGCTGACGTGTGTGTGTGTGATACTGTTGTTCTCAAGTGCCTTGTGTTAAATGGGATTTTCGGGTCTGTTTCAGCATTGTCTGCCGTTGCCAGGCTTCCTCCTGCTGTCAGGGGACATCTACAGACACGCTGTGCTCTTCAGCCAGACCTGTGAGTATCATCCATTACATACAACAACAACATGAGTGTCTATTTCTGTCTGATGCTCATAGTGCTGCAGACGTACTCTTGTTTAATCAAACCAATCTTGCCTTAACGTTTATGATTGTATAGCTGATGATGTGTTGTGTTTGTCAAAGCTCCTGTGGAAATCCCTGTGATTGGTCACTCCATGCCGGTCATGTGGTTTTATCTGCTGATGAACGTCATCACACAGTATCCTTTCATATTGTGGCGTCCACACAAGCGTAATAACATATTCATGAAAAATATGACGGAGTGTGATGTGTTTGGTCCTTATGTGTCTCTCTCAGATACGTGTGTATCCGCGGCGTGTTCATTCTGACCACCGAGTGTGCGTCGCTCACGGTTACGCTGGTGGTGACGCTGCGTAAATTCTTGAGTCTCATCATATCCATCCTGTACTTCCAGAATCCCTTCACAGCGTGGCACTGGACGGGCACGGCCGTGGTGTTTCTGGGGACGCTGCTCTACACTGAGGTGTTATCCAGCGTTTACACGGCAATCAGAGGAAAGAAAACAGACCGGAAGACGGAATAATTCACACATTCTGTACAGGAAGTGAATGTGAACGACAGGACAGTAGTGTAATGCCTCTTCAGCTCTGTGAGGGTGTGTTGGGATGTTTGTTTGTTTGTTTGTCGTTGTTCTTAAAGGAAGTTCTGGGCAAATTTTATGAGCTGTTTTGAGCCAGGTGTGTGTGTGTGTACTGTTGTGTGTGTGTGTGTGTGTGTACTGTCGTTTGTGTGTACTGTCGTGTGTGTGTTCTCCATGTAAGCAAGAGTTCACAATCCATTGTCTGTTTCTGCACAAAGATTGTGTTTTGTTAACAGGTGTTTTGTTCATGGCACCATCTTCGAGTGCTCTCCCAGATCCACTTCATCGTTTTTAAAAACACCAGTAAAAGTTTGCAATTCGATTCAGCACTTGTTGCCGATGTACAGGGTTTCTTCTCATGAATGTGAACGTTCTCTAAACGTTAGTGTATTTATTTCATTTTTTTTAAACACAGCCAGATTCATTGTCAGGTGTTGACGGGCGACTCGAACTTGTGTCTTCAAAATAAAACAAGACTACAAACAACAACACGTACTGTGCACTTTATCATTGTACTTTCATGAGTCACATGACATGAAACACGTGTAGTGTGTTCTGCATTCTTCTCAAACGTTTTATCAGAACTAACTGTCCTTATTATCAGTAAACAAAAAACTATTCCAGTGAGAGATGGAACAGTAAATGTGCTCTATATAACTGTGACGGACAAACCAGATCATTTATGTCATGTCAGCGTAATTTCATCATGTTCCAAAGAGTGTGTTGTGTGCTTCAGTGAAGGGATTTGCCTTCTTTAAATACAAAGATTTAAAATGTCACACATTTGCTTACGGTTGAATAGAGACCTTAAACTAGGTCAGAACTAGATCTGCAGAATCAAGAATACATCTTATTCCTTTAATCTCTAATTGTGTGTAAAATGTGACACTACACTCATATGCACATGAGGATAAAGTGTTATAAGTGTCATTATTGTTCTTATTATATTGACCAGCTCCTGGACATTCTCATGACAAAAGAGCTACTGAGGGAGTTCACATCTCTTCTGAACTTGTATTGATGGATTGTTATTTATTTGCTCCAAGTCATCCATTTCAAAAAGTTTTTATCAAACGAAGGTTTTGTATTGAAAGAATGCAATAGATTGGCAAAGTTATGCCTGCAAAACCCATTTTAGACATATAGGGGCGGTTTCTCGGACAGGGGTTAATTTAAACCAGGACTAGGCTTTAGCTAAATTAGGCGTTTTAAAAACATACTTTACAAACAAACATTACTGTGTGCATCTCGAGACAAAACAATCGCACTGATATATTTTAAGATATGCAAGTGCAAGTTGTTTTCGATCAAGACGGCACAAACATTTTAATTAGTCTGGGACTAAACCTAATCCCGGACTAACTAGATGTCTTAATCAAAAACGCATACACTGACATCTTAAAATAGTGTATATCAGTGCGATTGTTTTGTCTCAAGATGCACAGTCATGTTTTTTGAGTTAATTGTGTTCCAATATCCTAATTTAATTAAGGCCTAGTCCTGGTTTAAGATCATCCTCGTCAGGGAAACCGCCCTCAAATCAAACACTTCAGTGAAAGGATATGTAGCCTATAAAACATGACACGTGATGTCTGTCAGTCAAGAGGTTAAGAGATGCTGTGGATCTAATTGTGTCTTCTCACGGACTCTCATGTGTTTAAGTGAATGTAGCCGACATTATAGATGTGTATGTTTTTTATTCGTAAAGAGAGGTTAAGTTAAAGCACGTGATGGGGGAACGGCAGATCGCGTGCAGACAGCTCATGCAAAACGTTACGCTGTGTTCACATCAAACGCGAATTAACGCGTCAATCTTCCGCGAAGATTGAACATATTTGTCAGATTGCGTCACTCACGCGAAAATAACGAACTTTTCCCGCGAGTAACAAAGATCGTGTAACCCGATTGTTCGCGTTTGGTGTGAACCCAGCATGACACATTTCCCACGTGCTTCGAATGCAGAATACGTTAAAACCTTGTTAATATTTATATTTGAGAATAATGTTGAAATGTGAATGTGTGCGTGCCAGGACCTTTCACTGTTGCCAAGTATGTTGTCCTGGGATCTTCTCCAATTAAGCTATTTTAGGAAAACCACGTACAGTAACCATAGTTTCATTATAGTTAAACTCTGGTAATACAAATGCTGATAAATCCAACAAACACATGTACTATAGAAGAACCTTACTATAGCATACTGGTAAATTGCTGCTAAAACTGGTAAAAACCCCACTGCTCATAAATACATATGTCAAGGGGGCTAATGAGGATAATTAGGCTAAATGATCATGCTATCTAAACTAAACATGTGTATGCTAAACATGTAACGCTTTTAATAGCACTGATACTGTGAGCGACTCAGTGTATTCAGTCGGTTGCTTAAAAGCATAAGACCACTAAAGGAAGTGACTTTGAATACTTGAGTACTTTTAAAAGCACGTACTTGTGTACTTTTACTCAAGTAAGAATCTGTCTTAACAACTTTTACTTGTAGTGGAGTAATATTTGAGCAGTTGTATTTCACTCGAGTGAAGTTGTGTACTTCGTCCGCCTCCGATTATTCGTCAACATTATACAGCGCTATTTATAAAGACGCGCGCACGCGCACGCACGCGCAGTGTGTAACTGTAATGTGTTAAAAACGTTGGGACTGAAGTTATTGCATCGGTGCCTCTCTTACATCTGTGACTCATCCTCTCCGATCACGTGACCTCTTCCACCTGTGAATCACCTGAACCCACAGTCACAACCTGGAGAACTTCACCACCACCTCAACCGCCATCCCATAATCCCCGGTGTGTTCCCCGCATCAGACCGCTGAACTCCGGGAAACTCTTGTGTTCTGGTATTATAAAATGATCGCGAGCGTTTGGAGATGAATGACGTGATGTGTTGTGTAATGAACAGCAGGGGTCACTGCCGAGCACTAGATGGCGCAGTGGCTCTCAGCGGGGTCCTTGACTCCTGTGTTTGATGTGGTGTTGGAGAAGGTTAAAGCACAAGCAGACACATGAGGAATCTCTTTCCTCCGAGGTTGAGATGAACAGAACGCACTGAACACTGATGAATCTCGTCTGTCATCCTGTAATCTGAATACTGCAGACGTGCACCAAACCTGAGTGAAGCACAACTCAAAACTTGCTGCTTTGCTCACGTATGTTTCATCTTCCTATCACACGGTCTAATGCATTTGTATAATAAAGCCTGTTTTTATATTTCAAGTTTTTGATTTTGTTTAGATTGGACAGAAGAGGTGTCTGTGAGCGGTAGTGACGGCGAGATGTTTCTGATGGACTCCTCAGAGCCGTCAGTTCTTCTGAATGATGACAAGAGGTCGATTTCTCGCAGCTTTATTGCAAATATACACAGAGTCTACACAGGCTACATGTGATAAAGACTATAGACAAATCTGAGTTTGTGTATTAACACACATGCACCTTCTATGAAAGCTATGGCATTATAATATGGCACAGTTCTTTATAAATAGTAAGTGAATGTCTGATTGGCTGGGTGACGGCGTTAACAGTGTCTTCTAACAGTCGGCGTCTTCTGAGGACAGACATTTCTGTCTGGCTTCGTGATCGTCCAACGTCACCTTTTTATTCCGTTTGGGGTCGATCCAGGAGTTCCGTATGACGGCGCTGTTCGGCAGCGGATCGGCCTCGATGATGGACACCACCTGTTTCTTCATTTTACTTTTCAGAACCTTCTGGAACTTCTGTCTGGTGAAGGCGTAGAGGAGGGGATGGAAGACCGTGGTGCCGTACGCCATGACCAGGAATCCCAGCCGGAGTTTGACGTTGAGGTCGCTGGGACCGGCGCTGAGGATCACGGCGTTTAAAACGGTGATGGGCGTCCAGCAGAAGAGGAAGGTGGAGACGATGAGCAGCGACATGCGGAAGACGCGTTTCTGCCGCTCCCGCCGCTCCCGGTGGCGTTTGACGGCCCGCCGCAGGGCGATGATGACGGAGACGGACGTGCGCATGGCCAGCGGCGGGTTCCCGCGGCTTCCGCCGTCCGCCATCTCGGGCGGCTGCTGCTCGGACGTGGACACGAGCGAGAAGTTCTTTTTCCTCCTCGTCTTCTTCTTCTGCGCGGCGTGGAAGCGCGAGCCGATGCGGATGTTGAGCGCCTGCAGGATCTTGGCGTAGGTCACCAACATGATGACGGCCGTCAGACAGAAAATGGGTATCTGAGCCACCAGGTGGTAGTAGAGACCCAGTTCGGTGTAGTACTCGTTGACGTGGAACACGGCGGTCTGATTGGCTGCGGGTGGCCTCCGCTCCCAGGAAGCCCACCTCGACGAACGGCACCAGGAAGCTGACGAACGACAGGACCCAGATGCAACCCAACAGCGCCGCCGCCCGCCCCGTAGTCAGCACGCGATTGGCCGGTTTGATGGAGATGTCGTATCGGTCCAAAGTGACGGCTAGGACGTTGGTGGCCGTGGCGACGCTTGTGAACGACACGCAGGCCTCGTGGAAGCAGCAGACGAGAACGGTGTCTCCCCGCAGCGACAGCATCAGCACGGCGATGGTGAGCGGGATGCAGCAGACGCACACCAGCACGTCCAGCACGTGGAGGTTCATGGTGACGATGTTGCTGACGGAATTCACCAGGTTGGATTTGGTGCAGTAGAGCACCAGGACGGTCAGGTTACTGCTGAGACCCAACACGATCTCCAGCGCCAGGAATCCGCTCACAGACACCTGGAAGCCGAGGGGATACGGGTGCGGACCCGCCGGCGTGGTGGCCGGACTCGCCGACTGGATGATGTCGAGAACGGTGACGTTATTCATGGCGGCGTCTTCCTCCGCGGCGGGAGAGAGCCGAGCATTATCCTGAAGGACGAAAGAGGAAACATGATTATAGCCGACAGCGGTGTAAACAAAACTGTTGCTGCCTGCAGTACATTCAAAGTTGCTGTATCGTTGTATAGACGGTTTCATCTTAACAACACAAACAAACATTACTGCGCATGCGCACTTTTGTGACCCCAGCGGAACTTCCGGTGCACATTCACAGACAAAAGAGCGCCGGTAGAAGAAGCGTTACTTGGCTAAACTCCTCTCTAATATTTTGAATTTAGACTGCGATACCAAGCTCGACCACTAGATGTCAGTGTGCGTACGGTTTCTCTAAGCGACCCAACTACAGGACCCATTCATAAGTAACTTATTTAATACAATTATTATACAATAAAATAATCATATAAATGAATCTTGACATACATGAAATCAAATATAAATAGTTATATTATTAGACAAACACACACCGGAAGTGAACTGGGTCTGGCGTGCGTCCGATGAAACGTCTATATGACTAGGTTAAAATTAAAGTTCTGATCATACGTGAAAATTGACGGAAAGCAAATTCACAACAGCATGCTTCTAATAATACAATTCTTGGTTTTCTACACAAATGTCTGTTTGACCAGCGTCGAGAGAAGAGAAAGTAACCCGCGTCTTCATGTTTCTAACAGAGATGGCGACAGAGAGACTCAAGAGATACAGATATAACAGCGAAACAAAGTGATTCAAGAGGTTCATTCATGTCTTCTTCATTCTTCATCACTTCATGTCCTCAACACATTTTCATTTGTGTCTCACTGACGGATGAATGAATTGATATGTGTGTGTGTGAGCACATGGAAATACTATTAACACCTGACACACAACATCGCCATCATTCATGTCATCTGTCTGATGGTTCATTCTGACTTACCCTTCCTTCTCTCTCTCTCTCTCTCTCTCTCTCTCTCTCTCTCAGGAGTCAGGAGAATCTGAATGGGGTTCAAGATGTACGTCAGCCTCAGTCATGGCCTTTCATGGAAGTTTCCTGCACATAATCCAGATGAGTTCACTCTTTGATGGTTTGCCGGCGGATTCTTTTGTTTTCTCAAACCAATCGCTTCGGATTTCTTGAAGAAAAAGTAAGATGATTCAGAGATAAACGTTCTATAAACATGAGGCGGATTGTCAGCCGCTTACAGAGTTCCAGTTGTTGGATGTCTTTTTTCCTCGGTTTGTTGGTTTAACGCTGATGTATTTCCATTATGACAGGTTCATGGGCCCCGGGTGGCGATAAATCCACATCCATTCGCACGTACCATCTGCCACAGAAAGCAAGGTCACGGAATTGTTAAGGTCAGCATGAGGAGGCGGTGATGTCACTTCCTGTCCCATGGCTGAAGGTGACCTTGCTCAGAAGTTGATTAAGAAACCGGCGTCACGCATGTGATGGAAATTCGCTGCAGGGTTTGTCCTCGCAGTGATGAAAGTGGTGGAAACTCTTCAATCTAGCCGGACCGGCGCGTCCTGATGGAATAAAACATACAGGAGAAAAATACAAATCAGTTCTGCAATCTGCACGCAAACATCACAAACGTGGCCGATTGGTGGAAAGTAACACGTGATGAAAGAAAGGATCAGTGACGTCTGGAGAATGTTTGACACTTGTGTATGAAGCGGTTCTTGAGACGGATGAAGCGTCCGGGTCAGTGGAGATGTGGATGAATATAGTGAAGTGAAGTTGAAATGTTTCTCAGACGCCGTATGATTGTAATCCCACAATGTTCAGTCGTCCTGCTCTTAATTCTGCTGATGCTGAGTGACAGACGGCTCTTCAGGTGATGGCAGCAGTACCCCGGGGAGCCGTATATCTGCGGCTGATATTGACCTGCAAGTTTGACATCGCTCTCCCCACCCCCTAACCCAACCCCCCCGATCACATCCATCCCACATTACACATTCTCTACGGTATTCAGCCAGCAAAGTTCTTCCGTGTCAGCCGCTTACCTCCAAGAGTTCTCAATGACATCTGTCCAACGGCTTGAACTCCACCAGATCTCCATCCCGGATCCACAAGTGCAGGCGCGTCTGCAGCCGTCGCATGTCAACACGCTGTAAACGGGATTCCTCTGGAGATGTGTCAACAGTCCTGACACGGCAGCAGAGCTCAGACTCTCTCTCTCTTTCTGCATTCCAAGTGTGATGCGTTCAAGTCTTGGCGATGTATTGCTCTGTTGCGCCTGTGCTCTCTCTCTCTCTCTCTCTCTCTCTCTCTCTCTCTCTCTCTCTGTCTTCATCTCCCTCTCTCACTCACTGCGGTGGTTTTGCAGTGTTGCTCTCTGCTCTGATTGGTTTGTTGTAATGGGTTTAACCCTTCCGTGTCAGACTCGCTCTTTTGTTTTCCTGTGGCTCTCTCCGTTCTGTTCTCACTCCATCCTGCGATCCCTGTGGAGAGGATTCTGTTGCATTTATATTTGATGCTGTAGGCCTACGCTGCATTGAGATGCACCGTACGAGTTCTAAACCAGCATCCCACGTTTGATTCGAGGGCAATCCCAGAATGCACTGAGCTGTGCGGAGCAAAAATAACTGAAGGTGGTGGATGAAATTGGAAAATCATTTGGAAAAGCAAATCAAATCATTTCAAATTAAGTTCAAAATGTTCCCTCAGAAGACGGCTGCCTATGTAGAGCAAAGTGGATCACGGGTTTGTGTGACAGGACTGTGTTTGGTTTACACGTGTGTGCATGTGGCCTTGTTTTTATATCGCAATGGGGACCTAAAACTCATGAGGACTGGTGCAAAAGATAAATCCCACAGAACTCATTTGTTTAAATAAAAATGCAAAAGGTTTTCTATGATCAGTAGGTTAAGGGGTTAAAATACACAGTTTGAACAGTATAGAAATCAATACATCAATGGACTGGACCCACGGAGATAATAAACCAGACGTGTGTGTGTGTGTTTGCATGCATGTTTCCACATGTTCTGAAATTCACAGGTTGTATTATTAAGCAGTAAACAGTGGAGAAGAAGGATTATTCTGATATCGTGTGTGAACAAACACCTGATCTACACAAACATCAGCTGGGATGTCTCACGATTCTTCAGTCTGTCTCTCAGCAATCTCACGTTGATCTCTTCTGGAGTCGCTGGATGGTTCTCGGTGCTCTTCGCTCGCCTCTTTTTACACTCCAGAAATCTGAATGCATTCTCGGCTACAACAATGATCAATGATCAAGAGACGTGGATGACTCGTGTTTGCTTGTTAAGTGTGTGTTATACATTTCTTTTGTAATTAAAAGAAGGATAATACATCACTGATTGGGAACTGATTTGTTCAGTTGCGATGTGTCACTCTAAATGAGATTGTGTCTGATAAACACATTACATCATCTGTGGAAGACATCACCTCTTAAAGAGCTTCAGAGCTGCTGTTGTGTTGTCTGTCTCACACACTTCATTCATGTGTGTTTGTGCGTCTTCAGTCTTTATTGTTGTGAATATAATGATGTGAGCAGTCAAGCATGTTCTTCTATTATCTCCTCCCAGACTCATGACATCATCAGTTCTCAGGTTCATTGGCTGTATAACAGCGGTCGATGTCTCTAGTCTGTTATGATGTCACACATGGTTAATTGATGATTATGTTCTCATGTTTGTTGAAATATTGTGTGACGTCTCTTATCAGTCTCTGTAGAAGTAGATTATAATTGTGTTGTGATTAAATTACCATTATAAAGACAGAAATGTTGAAAAATCTGTCAATAAGATCGCATGCAATAGTCGGACAAACATGAATGTCATTATATTGGAAAATATTGATTAATATTCAAATGGAAAAATGAGGAGACCATTCAAAATGTTCATATCAAATCATAATTTATAGATGTTTTGTGGTGATTGTGGAGGTTAGTAGTTCACAGAATGAAACAATAATGACCATTTGACCAAAACACCATCTTTATTTTTTCCTACGGTTGTATATGATAAAAGTGAAAAGATTCTTCAGCAGATCATGTAACTACAGGATTAGAAGCGTGTGCGTATGTTTCAGTTCATTGATTTGCTGTTGTGTTTACATGAACGTGTTGTAGCGTGAGAAAGAACAGATCCTGAGGAGACGTCCTCCATCACAAACAAACATTCTGTGTAAACAAATACAGAGAACTGAAATCCATCGGACGTGAAGTGAGCGTTCTTTAAAAACAAGCAAAACATATCAAACACAAGTTTTCATGAACTTATTGTATCGCTTCGTCCGCCGTCTTGATGTGGATTGAGTGTAAGTTTTCTAAGGACACTGAACATGTGGTAAATGTGTCTGTGTATTATATATGCAGCAGATTTATTTGTTACTCCCAGCAGAGTTGAGGAACTTCTGAAGAGAGAGATCTCTGATGTGAGGTCAACTGGAGAACCTGAAGAACTTCCGTGTAAACATGACGTGTGAACGATCTAGAAGAGTCTCACAGTTTCTCACGGGGAGCGCTGCAGTCTGTTATACACTTTTGTGAGCGGCAACAGTAACTAAAGGCTGTTCTTCTTTCAACCGAATTAACAGTGATGGAGAAACAACTGAGTTAAATGTACAATTCTTCATGAAACTTCACCGTGCGGCGACTTCCAACGCTTTACATAAGAAAGGTCAAACACAGATGTGACCTCTTATGGGTCAATTTTTCCAAATTGAGATTTTCACATCATCTGAATAATAAAGGTTTCCATTGATGTGCGAGTTGTTAAGGATAGAACAGTATATGGTGGAGATACAGACGTTTATAACTCTGGAATCTGACGGAGCAAAAATATTGAAACACTGAGAAAATCTCCTTTAAAGTTATACATCAGAGGCGCTGTGGCAGGCCGTCCACTCACAAAAAGAACGTTTTTATATATTTGAGGTGGGAAAATTTACTAAATATCTTCATGAACATGATCTTTACTTCATATCCTAATGAGTTTTGGCATAAGAGAAAAATCGATAATTTTGCCCCATACAATGTGTTTTTGTCTTTTACTAAAAATGTTCCCGTGCTACTTAAGACTGGTTTTGTGATCCAGGGTCACAGATGAGATCTCTTTAATATCTCAATTAGTTCTCCACATCAATGACATTGAGGACAGATGTGTGTCTCAGATGTTTCTCTTGAGAAGAAGAGTCAGAGATCTCACAGATGTGTCTGTCATGAGAGTTTGAGAAGAGACGTCAACAGTGTTTCAAACTGAGCTCAGATTCGTCTCGTCTGCAAACAAAAGTCAATATTAGTGAAGGTCTCGATATCATCATCATCATCATCTCAGCATCTCTCTCTCAAATCAGGAAATGAGATTAGGAAACAGGCGGAGAGCTCGTGTGTGTGTGTGTGTGTGTGTGTGTGTGCCCATCTCCTCCTGCACATTACATTTGGCCACACTAAAAACATGTTTACACAGATGAAATCAGAACATGACTGTGTCATGTGACATCGGTCTGAAAGGGTTCTTGTGAAGTATGCAGGGTGCAGTGCAGTAAGTCTGTATTTCTACAGCTGAATACTTGCGTTCACCTTGAAACGCTTTTGTTAAAGGAAGATTCTCTCTGGAGTTTGTGAAGGGTGTCCCGCAGCGCTCCTGAATATCTGATGACTGCCGGAGTCTCACAGATGCTTTTAGTATTCAGTCCAGATGGAAGACGTCTGCGCAGTAAAGGAGACCATCCTGACCGCACGGCTGAAAGAAAAACCAGCGGACGATGTTTAACACAACAGAAGTAAAGATAGACATAGATGACAGAGGTTTGGCCTATAGCTCTGGTGACGGACGATGTCAGAGCTCTGTACATCTACACACGGGAAACCGATAAACTGAATGTATATGACACAGCCCTGAATCAGTCCAGCTCTCTTTTCTTAAATTCATTGCTGTTGAGATGAATCTCCAGAAACTCTCTAAAGCTAAACATGACGATTCATGCAAGACAAACATAATAATCAATATTGTTTACAACTCTTCTCCTGTTATCGCTGCCTGTTCACGTCTTAAGTCTCACTAAGTCTTTGCATTAGTTTGACGTTCACTTCATTCATTCATTGTATCTTCTCATGTCTTGAAAGTGTTGTAGGTCCAGAGCTGTGAGGCATGACAGCCGTCCTGAAGCTCATGAAGAGGACATGAAGTGTGGTGTGGAGTGAGCGTTTGACTGGTTTGCATCTCGACACCATTTTTACATATATTAGTACAAGCTGACTCTAGGAAGCTCAAGTATTCATCTCAGTCTGGGACTGTGAAACCGGGCCTTCGTGGACTAAATGCAATCACATGAACTTTACCGTTCCACAAAGAACCTTTAACAGTTTACTGTTTCGCAGAAGGTTCTCGGTGGTGAAAAAAAGCTTTTTAAGATGAATTAATCTGATGAATTAGACCGAATTAGTCAAGATATCATCAATACAATCTCTTAGCATATTAGACATCCGGTTTGTTCAAGTGTAAGGACGTCTAGTTCAATGTTAAATGTGTTTAACACCAGACACAGCTGTTGAGATGCAGTTCTCCTGTTGTCCTGCAGGCGGCGCCATTACTCTGTGCACACCTGCGCGTTCTCCTCAGCACACCTGCGCGTTCTCCTGCGCGTTCTCCTCAGCACACCTGCGCGTTCACACGCGTTCTGAGGTCTAAACTTCGTCTTTATGATCAACTTGAGCGTTAAGAAGGTTTTGAGAGACGCAGCTCAGATCTTTGAGAGAAATAAAGCGATTCTCCTCAGTTTATCGTGCAGAGAGAGAAGCGCTCGAGCCGCAGAGTCACGAACACAAGTCGAAGTCTAAAGAACTCAGACGCGTGTTAATGATTCGGGAAGATTGATTGATTTCCTCTGCTCGCGCTGCTCCGGTGACTTTGAGTTCGTCTTCTCATCATAACTGTCGTATGGGGAGTTAAACTCATATGTGAATATGGATGAATGTAAAATATTGAGCTATACACGCGTTATAGAACTGAGTCATTTGATAACACATACTGGTGCTTATGAGCGCATAAGTGTTAATGTTAGTAGCGTTACAGTGAAGTTGATCTTAATCGAGTGATAAAATGCGTTGAGCGTCATACATGAGTGATGTGTATGTGGTTATTTCGGAATAAAATGCATTTATTTCTGATTAAGAGTTAGAAGACGTGAAAGAAAAACTCAATTCAGTATTCTGCGCATTCTGGCCACGCGTGTATCAAACAGCACATGAGAACCCAATCCAGTCCTCTTCTGCATCTTCCAGGGAATATTTAAATGGGTCTTAAAAACCTACAAATGATCATTTTCCATGAGATACATCACCGGCCAGAGCCGCCCGATCGGGCAAGAGACGGTTCTCTCAACTGGCCCCCGGCGAAGACTCCCTCCTGGGTTTCCTCTTTCAGTAGTTGGTCCTCACCTCACTTGATCCTTAGGTGTCCAACTACCAGAGATTAGGTCAAGAGAGAACACGCGCTACAGCATGAAAAACACCAGCACAGGCGACTCCACATTGATCCCAATTCCCTATCCACATCCAAATCAAACTTCTGACGGTGTGTTTCCACAGGTACTGAAAATGAATGACACGCTTCAAAGCAAACGTGGTTCAGCGTTACCAGCTGTAGTGGAAATACACCGTGACGGGACCAGTTGACATGAGCAGAGAAATCCTGTGAAGAATTCAGAGATGTTGAACCAATGTAAAGATCCAGATGCATGTCAAGCACAGACGAAGCACACAAACACATCCCAGATAGCACAGGATAAAGATCTACAAAACATCTGCTGTGTAGAACATCTGATAAACGTCCTTAAGATGATTTACGTCTCTATATGACAGCGGACGTCCAGAGATCTGTATGTTAAGAGTGCCTTTGATAAACAAAAAGACACAAAACGCATCCCTTTTGTCTCCGTTTATCAATCACAAGAAAACGACAGATTTTAAATCGTGTACAGTTCAATCCTGACTCCAGGCTAAATGCTGTAGGCCACTTGCGGTCGGGTAGGTTTTCTCTGGGAGTTTGGAGTAGTTCCGGTTTACGTCGCTCTGCTCCGCGGCAGTGGCTACTGGTGTTATGGAGCGCCACTCCGTCTTGCCCCAGTATAAATCTCTACACTTAACTCCTTATTTGAGAAGAAAAAGTTGACCAAGGTGCTTTTTTAGTGAAAACAACGCAGGTAGCGTTTGGTTACAAACAGCAGCCGAACACCAGGACTTCGTCGTCAGCGTCTGTGCACAAAGGCAGCCCAGAGAACAGATTGGCAGCCTAACCGAGGTCTATTTGAATTACAAACAGAGTGTTTCTGCAATAACTAATCACATATTTAAAAACTATAATACTACTTTCTCTGTAAAAAAGTGAAAGTGAAAATTAAACTTACTTTTATACAAAACTATCCACCACCGGGCTGATCCTTCTGGAACAATCACATTCCTCACAAGTTGTTATGGAAACGACAGGTCTCTCATTGGTTAGCTGGGGGAAAGGAGCTTGATGTGGGTGTTTTTTTCCCCAGAAAAGTTAAGCTTTTGTCAACCTCAAAAGTCGCTCTGAGCTGCAGAAAAAGACGCCGGCGCTGGCGTTTAAAACACATTTTGAAAACACTGTTTACTCCACAGGATTATAATGTAAAACAGACGCTGGGTTAAGTCATCCTCTTGTGAAATCATTCAGACGCTGCTCTTCGACATAATGCCGTTTTAAATTACGCCAAAGAATGATAACGTCCGTTTAAAAGCTTTTAAGCTAACTTGGTAATGCTTAAGTAATGGTGAACCGGAAGTCTCAAGCGCAATCAAAAGACATATTGGGTCATTTTGAGCATTGTGAAAAAGGTTGATCAGGGAGTGAAAATAAGATCCAATTCTAACACGGATAAACTGTATTTATAACAAAGAGTTTTTAAATGTTATGCTCTTGTTTGACAGGCCGATTTCGAAGGCTCAAGGACCTTACGGAGGACATCGCTGACCGGATAAGAGGAACATCGCTCTGACCTCCAATTCAGTCTGATGAAGAGAACTCGACACTTACAATTATGTTCCTGTTTTTACAAAAAAATTGAGTTACAATAATTTAAAACATTTTGGAATAAAATCTAATAATTTTGGTTAAGATTTTTGTTAATTTGTTCATTAAAATTACTCAAAAAAAAAAGTAAATCCAACTCTTTTTTTATTATGTTAAACCCATTTAAATTGGTCAAATTAAGTTTACTTATTTCTTTTGTGTTGAGACTACATACGTTTTGTAGATATAACCACCTTAGCAGTTGATACTTGCACTTTTTTAAATATCGCAGCAAATTTTACTTAAAAAAATTCCCGGTAACAATTTGGTCTAATTATTAAGTAAATTCTACAAGTTATTTCAGTGTATTAATCCTCCTGTCATGTGCAGATTATAGCTATGATGTTATGAAGACACCACAAACGTTTTAATAAAGAATAAGCCCCATGAAGCTGTGGTTTACATTGATTTTTCTCCACTTCAGATTGTACCCCACAGCACATTTACATTTAGTCATTTAGCAGACGCTTTGATCCAGAGTGACTTACAGAGAGTTCAGGGAGAAATAAACTATAGGTGCCAAAACAATCTCTGCATTGAGTTCCTGCAGAAAGCACAAGAAACTGTTTGAAAGAATGTGAGACATCTTTGAGAATCAACAAGAAAATACTTTCAAGCTGAAATTCTTACTGAAAACAATAAACAATGTGTGTGTAAGTTAAACAAATAACATACGCTTGTTTTCTCACTGAACGACCTCATTGAAGTCACACATTAAATATTCTTTATAATATTCTTGGTTAAAGGTTTACAGTTGAAAAAGTGTTCGATTTATGATTTCAGTTTATTGATATAGGCATACGTTTACCTGAAGGTCATTTCTAAATGAATTGAGAAAAATGTCGACATGCGCAAGGCGATACAAAACAAAATGGAATTTAGGATTGATAAAAATATATTTCATAAGACCTTTTGTCAACTTCTGCTCCTGGTTCTTTTGAGTAAATTAATTTTGGAAATAGTTTGTAAGGAAGATGTTCTCAGGGCCTGCTGGTGACGTCACTGTCATCCCGGGATCCCTTGATTTTGTCTCTGTTCTCGCTTTAAGAAAATATTTTGTTATTTATTATGCATAAGTCGGTTCAACAAAGCATTTTTGTCTGCTACAACCAGTCTTCCTTTAACGCATCTTTGTTTGACACAAAGAGAAACACAAAAAATTTGAATACAAGAATAGCAAGTTTAAAATTTTATTTATAATAAGATACAATTGTATGTGCAAGAAATGGATGGGAACGTGGACCTGTACAATATTAACAAAAACAAATGTATTTGTAATGCAAACCCATGGCAAACCCGCAAAGCACAACACACATTTGCTCAGTTTGACCATGATTGTGTCAAAGGATACATCATCATATCAAGATATATATATGTATATTTTTACACAATATTTCAGCTTGTATACATTTATTGGTTGTATAAGGTTATATATGAATATAAAGTGCAAAACCTGAACACTTGCAGTGAAGGCATGGCCCTGAAGTGCTGTGTATGACACAATGTGTGCGTGTGTGACACTCCATCCATCTACAATATGGCTGCATGAATAAACACACACACACACACACACACAGAGAGAATATGGCCTAGGCTGGACTGACGTCACATTAAATTCAAGGCCTCTTAGCTCGCTGGCGTTTGCAAAACATCTGAGTCTGTGCAACAAGTTGAGTTCTAGAATTGTGAACGGCTGAAAAACGAGCTAACATCTACGTTTCACGTTTCCCCTTTTAACATTTAAAAATAGACTTTATTTGAATATATATTTATATATATGTAATCGCTCCTTCGGCCTCAGTAAAATAGCACCACATGGTTGCACCTTTCAAGCACAGAAATACAAATTACCTGAAAGAAGAACTTGACGTCTCGCTTTGGAAGAATAAGGCGTTTTTTCGTCATTCTTTTTTTTAAAGATTATAAAACACACATAAGCACTGTTAGTTGACAGGATTACATTTTCTTAAATATTGAATATATCAGATTTTCCTTCGGTTTCAATTCTTTTCTCTAGTTTACACCAAGTGGAAATGATCACAACCTTTCGCTTGTGTTTCTAAAGCAGCCGAACAGCTTCATCAGTCCCGTGAGAGAACGAGTGTCGGCGTGGTCTCCAGCTGGTGCTTGCGTCAGACTAGTTCTGTTGAGAGCCCTAGCGAGACACACAAGAGATCGCTTTCATTTACGTCACAGAATGATGGACAGCAGAACGTTGAAGACTTACCGAGTTAGTCCTCTTGCGTTTCCAGCAGTCGGGGTTGAGTCGCTTCTGCTCCTCGGCTAGAGCTTTTGCCTCCATGGTGAACATCCTCCTCTCCTCGTTCTTCATCTTCTTCCATTTATCGCCCAGAATGACGCTGATCGCTCTGACAAACAACAGACGTACACATTGTTAAGGCTGTTAGTGTTCTTATCTCCTTCAACACACACACACAAACACACACACACACACCTGTTGTCCTTGCCCGGGTACATCTGCGTGTATTCCACTCTGTATTTCTTGGCAAACAACATGAAGGCATTCATTGGCCGCTTGCACTTTGTGGGTGTGGCTCCGGCGCTCCCTGAGGCATTGCTGCGCTGTGATTTGCCACTGGGGGAGTGGTGGGCGGAGGCCTCTAGTTTGTCACAGTCGGGACTCACGGCCCCGCCGCTGGACTGAGACGCTCGGCGCTGACGTGCCATACTGCTGAGGACATAGACGGCCGACGAGTCCAGAGGCGTGAAGTCGTAACTGAGAGCACGCAAGACAACACATCAACGTCCATCCTCATGTGCTCCACACAAATCAAACCTGAGCGCCTCGTACCTCCTGAAAGTGTCGAAAACCACCGAATCGTCACAGTTGATGGCGTCGCGATGTCCCGGCGGCAGACACAAGTCTCCCATCTGCATGTCGTAGCAGGGAATGCCGTGCTGCACGACGGTGAGGCTCGGATAGAAGGAGGACCATCCTAACGCACAAACGCCACAGACTGAATCTCGCCATCCGCACGTATGCTGTAACGTCCGTAGATGGATCAAACCTACCTTTGTTTTTCACAAAGAACGGATGGTCCAGTCGGCATTCGGCAGTCAGAAGGCCTGCTTCAGATGAACCGGGGTCAAAGGTTAACTTCAGGACGGATTGACCGAAAGACAGCGTCTCCTCCAGAGCCACCAGCTTCAGACCCTCTAGGCCGAAACTCTTCAGACACAAACAGAGTTTCTGATGAATACGATGAGGATTTCTCTGGAAATGAGCGCTCATCATTTACCTTGATGGGGTTGGACTGTGATCCTCCCTCATCCTCAGAATCTTCATCTGAATCCAGCACATCTTCTGCATCCTGCCACTCCACATTCACACCTTTATGAAAGCGCAGACGTGTTCCTGCACACGAAAAATACAGACAACGCTTGTTCATGTGTGCTGACAGTAGACGTCTATTACACCTCCGGTCCATTCTTTAGGTTCTTCTCAGAGAGGACGCTTATACACGTGACGGACAGAAAGTCTTCTGTTGATGGAGATATACTCTATACAAGTATAATAAAGATTCATTCAGAGTATGAAGTATACTTTTAGAAACTAAAAAGGGAGTCAATGTAGTATTAGTACTGTTCTAAGTCCTTAGCACACTTACTACATAAAGTACGCTTCATAAACTGAACCTGAAGTATACTTGTTTTCTTATAAGAGCGGGAGAGTAAATGACGTCAAATGGCTGCCATCCCAACATGAACCTTTGAGTGTGTGTTTACCTTTCAGAAAGCAGTGCCAAGCTGTTGAGGGCCATGAATGAGACCAGCCCAGATCATCATCATCAGACAGAGACGACATGCTGAAGATTCCTGATTCAGACTCACTGCTGGCCTGTGACACACACACACACACACACAATCAGCCTTTTTCTATATCGCTAGTGTATTTTGATTTGTTTCTGTGCAACTGTGCTTCATAGAGGTTACATAGGTTTCATGTATGTTTGTTTCAGTTTCACTTTAAGTTTGCAGTGAATCATTTCAGTGCTTCAACTTAAACTAAACAAATATTCTGAAAAAGGTTTGTCAAGTAATATTAAGGCCAATGTTTGATTCAATTTAAACCATAAGTGATGTTTCAATAGTGTAACTTATCAATTCTGTTCACTGTGTGTGTTGTAATGATAATGACGGAGGTCGTACTCGGGTGCGCCGGCGCTCTCTCATGTGACTGCGGGCAGGGCTGGGAGCGCTGCTGGACCACAGAGGAGGTCTCGCGTAGGAATGTAAACTGCTACTGCTGCTGAAGATGTGAACGGGGGACGACCTGCACACACACATCATCAGTTTTCATTTAAAATACTAGTTTTGCAGACATGGAATCCATATTTAAATATATAGGCTGGTAACTACTGAAACCCCTCCTACTGAACGAAAACACATTCACGTTAATAGCAGAGTCCACACAATTGTTTTGAGTTACTTTTACTTCGAGTAACCAAACATTAATAAAAACATTGTAAATGTGCAACAGCTAAAAATGACCATTTATCGGCTGTTACTGATCTGGCTGATCATTTATTGTGTATCCCTAAAGACAATAACAATATTCAAATGTATGAAAATACCTCAAATAGCGTCTTTATTTTCCATCTTTCTTTATTATTTCAGTATTATATATGTTTTTTTTTTATCCTACAGCACCTTATATTTACTGAAGAGCGGATTAGTGTGTCTGTGTTCAACCATTTTACATCATAGAAAAAGAACATGGCGGCCTCCGTAGGTTAAAAAAGGAATTACATGTTGGTTTTTTTAAAGAAATGAAAATATTTGATGTGTTTCTGAGGACAAATGCTGGTAGTGCAAGGCTATTATTAGAGCGTTTTAAGCCTACATCTCTCTACACCCCCGAGTTCCCTTGAAGAAATCGAACAGATTTCACAGTTCAACTTGAGTTAGGCGCCATCCTCTGGACGAGAGGCCAAATACAGATCAATTAAAATGCAAGAATGGATATTTTCAGCCAGCCCTACACATCAGTATGTACACAAGTCATTTCTGGTGTAGTGGAGGATTTCTAACCGGTTGTGGGGGTCATTCTGGAGCAGGGGGCTCTGAGGGCTGGTGGCAATGTTGGCCAGCTCCGTCAGCCAGCTCGTATTTGATACGCTGTTCTCTGGCCTAGAGCTCCGCCCCTCCTCATGTGACACGCCCGGGGTCACCTGGAACACGCCCGCTGTGGTCTGGTCATCCCGCACCTCCTAGCTCGGGCAGGTCATCTGAAGAGAATCAACTCTCAGTGCATCTGGAACAGGACGGGTCTCGGCACACATGTTTGGATTTTGTTTTCATGCCTGACCTAAAGTGTCTGACAGACAGTCGTGTAACAGTGATGTATTTACCGTACTCCATGTGTGTGCGGTTAGATGGGCGGCCGGGTGAGGAGGGCAGGTGCTCATTACACTTGAGCAGGTCAAAGGTGTCGTCCATGCCTGAGGTCTGTACCTGAATGTCTTGAACTCTCTGAGGGACTGACTGACGTTTCACTTCCCAAACCATATTATGACAGATCAGCTGACCGGACTACAAACACACAACACAACACAACACAAAATGATCAAGAGAAAGCAAAATGGGTTTCCAAACTAGTTTAGTCTCAGAGTTTCCTTGCATTTGAGGGTTATGGGGACTTAAAGTTCATCTTAAAATAAAAATGGTGCATCATTCCCCCCCTCACATGGTTCGTGACTCTTTCTTCTGTGGAACAAAGAAATGACACGAGAATGAAGATTTTTTATTTTTGGGGTGACTGTCACTTTAAGACTCTTACTCTTACTCATACTGTTAATTCTCCTTAGAAAACTTTGATAGTTTTGAAAACAATTCAACAATTGTGTCATTTTTCAAGTGATAATTATATTGTATATGATATGATATGATATATAATTGAGTGATATATGAATAAGAATAACTTATGAATGAACGCGCACACACAGTTCTTGTTGTGTAATATGTTCTTGGCCGCTGTTTCTGCACGTTCACCGCTGTTATCACATCCACACAACATTAAAATCACAAATATGATCCATTCGAGCGTTTGAACGCATTTACATAGAAAACATTTTTGTAAGAAATGAAACGAGGTTTGTTTTGTTTCGTAAAGCGCGGTCACGAGACGCGCGTCGCACGCAAACGCTTGTTTATAAACTTTCGGGACTTCGCGCATGCGCAGCGCAGCTCATTCATTCATAACTGCGTAACAGCAGCAGATCAATAACAGCGCTAGAAAAACAGCAAATCTATCAAAATTCACCGATGACAGTCTAATCGATCACCTCGATCGACGATCATTCCGTTTCAATAATCGAGAGGCTCGACTCTTTCTGTTCACATCACGGGGTGGAAAATATGCCGTTTTCTCTTCTCATTCCCGAAATAACGCCACAAAAGGACCGTTTTAAGAAAGGTTGCGGCTTTGAGCTTATTTGTATTGCGAAACGTAAATCGCTGGACAATGAAACAACCCCTTTAATGCAACTGTAACACCAACGAGAATCTCTTTGTTCGAAAAAACACCTTAAAAACAGACCAACAGCAGTGAGACACATCGTGTTACAGACCCTCGAGCTTTCAGATCTCGGACTGATGTCAAAATAAAGTAAATAAACCATTGAAACAGAAGTGCGACGCGATCCGTCAGAGGTAAACAAAAGAATGTCAACAAGTTGAGACACGGTACATCAAGTCCTTCCGTTCAGAGCACAGAAATGAATGAAGATCCTGTTCTCATTACACTTTAAACGAGAAAACACGGCTGATTTCCTTTGAATTATTGTCGCCACGGTCGAGAACGACAAACCACAAACAAACAAACAACAGACGTCACACAGGAGAAAAAAGACCCAATCAAAACACAAAGTTGATATTTGCGATAAAAAAAAATGAATGACAGCCTTTAAACTTTCCACTGCTGCTGCGTCCGTCGCGGCCTGAAATATTCACGCGGGATAAAGTTCATTGACGTTACCGTTGCGTTTCGTCGTAATATTTCAAGAACTTTCTTTACTCACCAAACCTGTCGCCATTACCGAGTCTCTCTGGCATTCATCGAGAAGGCAGGACTGCTTACTTTTAGACCTCGCCTCGTATTGGTGGAGACGCACGTCAGTATTATGAACTCGACGCGGATTGGTTTGTCGCGTGAACGCTGAAGTTGGCGTGACGAGTTTGTTATTGTGTCTGTGATTGGTCACTTCTGCATGCCCGTTACATCAGCCGTAAATGTCATTGGTTGTGGCAGCATTTTTGGTCTAAGTCCCTCCCCTTCTGTAAATAGAGGTTTTGAGACGCGCATCGTTCCGAGACGTGATAAACAAACACAAAGCGTCGTTGTAAGTTGTTCATATTACAGCTTATTGACTTCAATCACACGACTTTAACATAGATTCAAGACATATGGCATCCATGCGGGAAGGTTTTGGTAAAATGTCATTTCGATGCATTATTGAGATGATTCATAAATAAATCAAAATCACACACGTACCGTTTACATAGAATAATCACAACATGACGTCAATACAAAACTGTTCTTTATTTGAATGGAAAGTCAGATAGATACTGAGCTCTCTTACACTGAGAGACTGTAGACCTTTGATTCGTTTTTCTGGACATTTACTAGGCAGCAGATTCGCACAGACACGTAGAAGAAAACCGAATGGAAATGGAATCATGTGACATCTACACGAGGAGAAGGATGATGGTCGTGTCGCTCATATCAGAGGTAGACAGCCGTGAGAATAGAGACTGTTAAAGCCCAAATCCTGCAGAATCAACCGTGAATAAAGAACGAATGCTACCAAAAACAGAGAAGTGGTCAGAAACTTAACAAACACTTGAGAAATTCAAGGTCCTTTACATAAAGATACAAGTTGTGCATGTTAAATAGTCTCAGTTCAAAATCAGCGAAATACTTCAGTTATACAAAAAGGATTCACATCGACAGATGCGTCAAGCGGTGGTGATGTCACTAAATCATAGAAATGTGCTACACCACAACAGAAAGTAAAGATACACAATGTCTATAGTCACTATTTCTATGTTTAACAGTATAAGGAGCTCGAAAACATTTAGAAGTGTGCAAGTATAAATGTCATGACAACACTGGCTTCAAAGTGCAATAATATTCAAACATGTGGCTCTCTTTCTTTTGTTTTCCTGTTCTTATTCTCAAGCAATATGTTTGGAATTTGGCTGAAATAAAGTCAACATGAAAGGTCGTTGAATAGTAACTCTTACGAATATATGAAGAGTTTGGTTCCAAACTGAGATAACAAAAATCATGTTTTATTGTGCATTATAATTCATATCAATCAAACTGCAGTTGGTTTGTTTTGATTTAAGCCATAATAACTCAAACTATTCAACTAACACAATAAAATGCAATAAAAACAACAAAAAAATACAGGTAACTAATGCAATAAAAAAAAAGAAATACAGCTGCTGTCGCAATAAAACGCAAAAAAATAAATAATTACAGATAACAAACACAATAAAATGCAATAAAAAAATACAGGTAACTAACGCAATAAAATGCAATAATAACAAAAAAATACAGCTAACTAACGCAAAAAAAAAAAAATACAGATACTAACACAATAAAAAAAAAATACAGCTAACTAATGCAATAAAAAAAAAAATACAGCTGCTATCGCAATAAAAAAAAAAAAAAAAAAAGATAAACACAATAAACTGCAATAAAAAAAAATACAGATGCTAACACATTAAAAAATAAATACAGCTAACTAATGCAATAAAAAACAAATACAGCTAACTAACACAATAAGACGCAATAAAACTATAATATAATTTTTGAAAAAAACTTTTTATTTGAGAAACGGAGTTCTCATTTTGGAACCAAACTCTGGATATCCAATGAAGTCTATTGAGAGCTGACTGGAATGTGAAAGAGTCGGATGGTTTAAGGGGAGGCACAGCGACGTAAGTCAAATAGGAAAGTTGTTTCCGAGGCTGTGTGGGTTTTAAAGGAAAAGTATGAAGACGACCGTATTTATTTGAAATCATGTGTCCCAGTCAATCATGCACAATAAGACCATCAAACATTTCCATTCCATGTTGACTTTATACATCGGCATATTGTTCATACTTCAGGCGCTGAATTCAGTTGTGCTCAACCAATTGTGTCACATCAGGTGTTCATGAGAATAATAAAGCCTTGCTAACAAATCCAAACTGTAAGAGACAGTCAACGTCTTTGTGACATGTGAACAAACACCAAACACCAAATAAAGATGCAGATGTAGATAACAGTACCAAATCCCAAACATGTGCCCGGTGAGGGAAACCTTGTGCGACCTGAAGTCAAACCCTCACACGTTTGGCTTTTCACATCTACTGAATTTGGATTATTGATTGCAAAAAACAATAACTTCAAGCTCATGACGTATGTGGAGACGTGTGATCTCAGTCATCAGTACTCACCGCTCTCTCATCATTTCATGTTGCATTTATTGTTTGTGATGTTTATTGTGTTTCATGCATTCTGTTTGTCTATTGCCATGTGACTCGCGAAGAGCGCCGTCAGCTGTTCTTCATAATTCGCAATGTTCCGTTTCATGATGTCCATGCAGGGACCCAATAACCTCTCGAACGCCTGAACGTCCATTACTGAAAAACACACAACACATAAGTAAACACAGAATTGATTTTAGATCAGACGTGATGCGTTTCACTTCACACGGTTCTTCCGTAAGCAGCTTTACAGAGAAATAGTGCAGTACTGATGTTTTGATTCTAGCGGCCGGGTTCTCATGAACTTCTTCCCCAGGAGCGTTTAAAAAAAGGTTACCAGCCAGCTGCACCGTTTTTGATCCCCAGGATATTTTTGCATGAATATGCAAACATTTAAATATCATGAGAACGAACAGAGCCTCCGCTTTTTTGTTCATTTCCAACTTCATTCTTTTTTTAATGCGGGTATGAAGTATCTACCTATCGTGTTTAAACAGTACGTTCTATATAGTGTGTGTGTGTGGGGGTAGTATGAATAGATTTCGGACGCCATGTTTTATTGTCATGTTTGTTTAATGACCTCTGACGTATTAACAACAACCTGTACCTGCAAAACATCATTTATTCACAAGGAATTCATTCATCTGTACTCAATGACAGAAAAAGAGTTAAAGTGACATCAATAAAAGTGTTTCGACTGATTGAAGCGCAGTACCTAAACACTTGACATTGTCCACAGCGTATGCAGATGCTGCCCGTGGCTTGTTGGTGACAAGAGCCAATTCTCCAAAATACTGCCCCCTAGAGCACGTGGTGAGCTCCAGTTCCTCCTCTTCGCTTTCGTTTTTTGACTACAAGACCAAACATACATGTGAAAGATTTCGTGTTTTCTTTGTTGCATAGTAATCCCTGTCTGAACTGAACCGTGTTGAATCTAAACGTTCAAACTCACCTTACTTCTCTTCATAGTGATTCTAACATGTCCTGATTCTACGATGTAGAAACAATCTGCCAAATCACCCTGTGAAAACAAATAACGTTAACAACAATAACCCGGACATAAAATCTAACTGACAACTTTCGAACAAGAAAAGTTCAATAAAACAAATCATAGTAGGAGCTAAGCAACGAGAAGTCATATCCATTTATTATTATTATTCATTCAATTGACTTCCAGACCTGAGCGATAATCCGTTGGCCGCTGTCGTACACTTTGGTCGACAAGACATCAACAACCTTCATTCTCTCTGATTCCTTTAAACAAGACAGATCAAGTCAGTGTACGTCATATGTGGAATGACAGGTGTTTTGCGGACTTTAAACTGAAAAATGAATGAACGAGTGACTAATATGTCAGTAGCGTGATGTTAGCAGATGAAGTGTGTGCACGCGTGGGTTCAAACCTCCAGCGACGTGAGGAGTGGAACAGTCCCGATAAAAGCCTCGTACATTTTTCGCTTCTTTGCGTTGTTCTTGACAATGAGCCGTCTGAACGTCAGTCGATCCTGTAAAATATAGAAAACCATCGATTGCCAAATCATTAAAAACCAGAGCAGCAGGTGTAGCGACTTCAGCTTTACTGCCAAGACCGAATTTGATCACTTGACCAAACGTTCATTTCCAAACACATTCATATTTTATCCTGAAAATGTTGACTTCAGGAATTGGGTCAGAAGTCATCGGAGCAGGGTTCATCAGTACTGTAATGTCAGAAAGTCTATGGGGAGATAAAAGAGAGAGGACGCTCTGATCCAGAGCCGATGAAGAAACAGAGTGACGACACTCGCACATAGACGTCCTTTGGAAGAATGGCATGCGGAAGTTACTCGTGTCATGGAACGACCATGAAGCCCATTTATTTCAGTGTCTCCCAAACTCATTTACTGTCCAGTTGGCGAAATATCGGCATGTTTATACGTTTTAAGGAGTTGGAAGACATTCATAGATCTTATTTTCATAGATCATACTCCCCGGACAAAATGCTGCAATAAATGTACTCAACGTAGTATTCAGTGTGCTGCTAACATATTTAGCAAAATTTAAGCAAACATAGTTGCTATTGTCCGTCCCGCTAAAATTCATTGAAATAGTTTGACAACAAATAGGTCTTCTTTGGAACGATTGAGAGCTCCAGGAACCACGCGGCAGCGGGATCAAAGTGTGTCGTAACTCTCTTTTTCAACGGCTCTGCTCTGATCCAAACACAAGCTGTACTGAATACGTGAAATAGGTGTGTCATACACAGACTGTCAGGTTTATGACACTCACCAGACACCACAGAGCTCCGGGCGAGGTAGCGATGATGGTGGCCGCTCTGGGCGTGTTGTACATGAGGGCGAGCTCTCCAAAACTCCCACGGTTGTCATAAGACCCCACGGTCCGCGTAGTGCCGTCCGCCTTCAATTCGATGTCAAACGTTCCCCTAGAAATGAAACCAGACGATGGTGATGCGTTCAAGGTTTGAATGACAGGTGACGATCCGGCGCTTTCTTCACCTCTCAATGACGTAAAAGTTGTCGCCGTCGTCGTCTTGATCGATAATGTGTTCCCCCGTCAGCACAATCTTATCAAAAATGGCGTCCAACACCTGTGACATCTGCTCCTGTTGGTATAAAAATAAAACAACCCTTTGAGAATGACATACAGTCAATCACAAAAATGGACATTTAGGAGATTATATTCACAAATAAACTGGACTTCATTTACGACTGATTCATGTTTTGGTCACTCGTGGAGCTCACAGCTGATTGGTTGGTGGTGATCTCACCTGGTCCAGGTTTTTGAACAGTAAGATGTCTCTGCAGGCCTCCTGAAGTCTTTGTCTTTGCTCGTCTGTTTTAGGGTGAGTGACCTGCGGGCACAGCAAAGCATTGTGGGATGTAAAGCACGTGTTCAGAGCAAACGTAGAATAGATGTTTAGAGGACACTCACTCGTGCGTCTTTGTCGTCTTCATCCTCATCCGGGTTAAACGCCTCGGCACAGACTTGAACGTGAAAATGAAAGAATTTAGACAATGAGAAGCAGGATTAGAGATCAAACCAGTCTGTGATGCAGTACAGGGCGGTTTCAAGCTAACAAATGTATTTTGTCAACAGTGTTTTGTAGGGAAGTAACAATATTATGGATATCGTGTTATCGCAATAGCAAAATTGTCTCAATATTATGGTGGTCACGTGACTGTATGAAGCGACAGGTCTTCTGGGCCTAACATAGAGAAGGTTACAACAAATAATAGATGTTTCCTTTGCCAAGGTCCATCTGGTGCAATTATTTGATTTGATGAAAGGGATTTTTAGGTCCTTGGACACATCTCATACTATAACTCACACCTCTACAGTTATGATTGGAGGATCAAGAAAAGAGACGCTTATGGCACGTTTCCAACTCATCATTTGTCATCTTAAAAAGTGCAATAAATATCGTACTGGAGACTTTACCGTACAGTGAGATTTTGATATTGCATCCCTAGTGTTTTGTGAAGTCTGAGAACGTCTTATAGAATGCAATAAAAGTTTCTGACTCTTGCAAGTTTTGGTTGTCTGTGCTGTTGTATCATTATTCACTAAAAAACTTTCTTCATAAAAACGGACAATGATACACAAAAACGACCCATTTTCTTGTACAGGAACAGTCTAGAACTGAGATGTCAGTATTCACCACACCTATATTTCAATCTCCAATTTCTTCTTCTGTTCATTTGATCTATTTAACTTTTCATGCCCACAGCAGGTTCGATTCTAATGCGCGGTGGGTTTGTGGATGTATAACAAATACAGTAAATGGTCAAGAAAACCTCAAGCTGTCATATTCATAACTGTAGTCGACAGCATGTTGTTCATTATTTTGCAATCCGATGGAAGTCTTTTCATTTTAGATACCAGACACATTGTCTTTTCAACAGTCTAAAAAAATGTATGAAGTTCTATCAAAGACGTATTCTGTGAAATGAACCAGACAGAGAAGAGACGTTTCTATGATTTGTCCGTCGTTTTCTTGTAAAGTCACTGTAACTACAGAAAACAATATAAAGACATTTCTTCCTGTATGGCTCCAGCACATCTGTGTCGTGTGTTTCTGAAAGTCCATCAGCTCTGAAGGCACATGAACACATCCATTAATCTCCACTTGTGGTTTTAAATGACCCACGAGGGACACAAGTTCACACCAAAAACACTTTCTCATGGCTTCCGGCAAACAAAACTCATCTTCCAGTCAATTAAAGCCCAGTTAAGAAGGGAATTATTTGCAAAAACACTCCCATCCATCGGTCATAAAACATGATCATGATCACAAACTCAAAGAGAATATTTCTCCCGTTCATCCCACTCCTGAAGCTGAATAAGCAATTATATTGATAGAAAATCGCAAAACAACTTACCGGAAGCTCGTCTGACAAATCTGTTAATGACCGGAGCTGGTGAAGAACAAAAGCAAGAGAGAAATGTTAGTGCACAGATGACACTCTTTACAGCTCAGGAGCTCACTGACTATAACACTGGTGAAAAATCAAAGAGAATCAAACGCATGTAAACACGTGAAGAGTCTGGAGGTGTACATGAAAGTAGACTGTACAGGTGAAATAATTTGGATTTGAGTCAATCTGATCGTTGAGATCTTCCAATGATATTGACTTTTATTGCAGCCGAGACTGATCTGAGCTCAGTTTGACACATTGTGGAGATCTCTTCTAATGGAGACGTCTGACTCGTTCTCAAGAGAAATATGCAAAAGTCTCCATTTGCTTTCCGTGGATGTCCAGAAGAGATTCCATCTGTGGTTTTTCTTTGTTATAGCATATGAATGATGAATGACGCGCAGCATTTATGGTTCATGGAAACACAAATCATTCGGCCACACACACAATACACACTTATGCAAAAGGACACATTGAAATACAAGTGCCTGTGATGACTGCGGCCTCTGTTCAGGGCCAGATGGGTTTAACTGAATCGTTTCATCCAGAAACGGTCATTTGGGCATGCACGTGCGCGTTTGGTTTTTAATCTGTCATTCACAGCCGACTGACGGACATCTTTAGAGAGCTCGTCGCTTTTTTTAGCTCACGGAGATGATGGTTCTTTCAGACGACACTGACATGATGTTATACGGCCGTGTGTACAGAAAACACGCTCCTACAGCGCAGGTCAACGGGTGAAATCACGCGCGTATCATTACAGATGACAGGACAAGCGCGCGCGCAATCATCCTTTACCTACGAACTCTTCGTCGTCGTCGTCGTCGTCCTCCTCCTCGTCGCCGTTTTCAGAGTCGATCTGCATGGCCTCCTCGCAGAAGTTGACGGCTTTCCCCGCTCGCCCGCTCGAGTTGCGCTCATTGCCAAACGCGCCGCCGCGGCTCTCGTTCTCCTTGAGGCGCGTGAAGTACTGAAGCGCGAACTCGAGCAGATCCTCCGGCTGGCTCCTCAGCACCTCCACGGTAAAGCTCTGCAGAAGCTCCGTCAAGCCCGCGGGGATTTCTATACTCATTCCTGACGCTCCCGTGGAATCTGCGCAAAACTCGAGCCGACCTTGCGCGTGAAGAGACGCTCCCCGTTTTCGCCGCGTCAGCCGTGTGTACGAGAATATAACGCTGCGCACAACGCGTCAGAGGTAACGCGACGCGACGGACTGCTCGCTATTCCGCCATCCGCAGCCGTTTCGATCACTCGCGCGCTTTCGGCTAATTCACAGGCGTAAAGATGGCTGAGGATCTAAGCGCTGGCATCTTTCTGCTCCTGCTGCTGGATACAGCAGAGCCGCGCATGGGATGCGGGAAACCATGGCAACCAGAATCCCGGGATGTGCGTAGGAGGAACGCATGCCGCAGTTCAGATGAGCAGCAGCGCGGACGCGTCACAAACGCGATGTGACTTAGTTACACATTACAATAATACCAAATTATAGTGATATTTCCACATAGGACTGGTTCAAGTTTACCTATTTATAGTTGTTAATAGAATTGACCACAGTGAATGCAAATAGTAGATACTAGAGGTTGTTAATCAACGTCACGCCGCGTTGAATGTTGCGCCATCTTGGGAGGATGGCTGCTAGTGCGTTCAATGCAGTGTTTTTTGTTTTTCTTGTGTGATTAGGAAATATAACTATGTAGGTCGGTCTTGCCGTGTTAAAAATTGCAATAGCATAACGCAGAGTCGTTCAGGAAACGCCCATGGTTCTTTCACTCTCGATTTATCCATAAATCAAACAAAACAAGTAACGGTACATACTAAAACAATAATAGCAGTGGAGTATTTTCCTCCCAAGATGGCGGCGCCACTGTAACATAGGGCGTGACGTCAGCTTCACATTCTCTATGGCAACAAGCACAACTTACAGTTCATTTACGGTACTTCAATTTAATATAGGGCTCTTTTTCAAGTGGAATACTGTATATAAACCCTGGTAGGATATTTGCATATACAATTACTCATCATCATGGTAATAGGGGCATGTTGTCACAACAAGAGACTGCTATTTAACCTGTTCCAACCTGACATTTATGACAAACATTAGAGTTTTAATGCACACAGTGTTTGACAGCATCCGTGTGCTCCACGTGATCATCATCATTAGGTTAATGGATAAACAGAGAGAATTAGACTCGGTGGGTTGCAGGTTAATCCCTCTTTGACAGCAGAAGTTCATTTGGACCGTTTGACAAGCAGAGCTCGACCTTCTGGAGACAACTGGATGATTGTTGTATTTAAAGGTCTGTTCATTTATCCGCCATTGCTTCATCAGTGGCCTTCTAGATCATTACAGTACGTGTTAGAGAAGCTCTTGAAAGGAGCAGTCCATCCCTGTATAAACATTTGATATGATGTTGTTCTTTGGGAAGAGATCAATTCCATGCATAAAAAACTGATAAGAGATCAATGTCCTGTAGGGACCAAAGCAAACATGGAGAACAACACAAACACACTTAACTGTAATGTTGGTTTTGATGTTTTCACCATTTAGGGAATGCAAGATTATTTTTAAGATTTTACTGAAACTAATTCCTGAAGGTTCTACATTCAAGTAACTACCATATTTAACAGAATCACACATTCTAAGGTGAAAGTTAAACCCGGCGTTCCAATCCCCATACTATCCATCCTAATAGTATTCGTAAGTAGAATTAGTATGTCTCAAATCTTATGTTGAAAATAGTATTCCAAAGATTGGATGGTCTACTACTTCCGGTAGGAATTGGAAGTGCAGAATGGCTGTCTCGTTTCCGAAGGCTGCGTCCTCCGGGGGTCTCATTTGAAGCCTGTTACGTCATCGAGGCTGTTTCGTTTCATGAAAGCAGGTAGGACTCTGTAGTCATGTGACCTACTTTCACGAGAATTCGGAGGACACATGAGGTGTATCTTAGTTGTTAGAGATAACCCACAATTCTTTGCGTCGGCCAACGTCTGTTAAATAAACGTGTGTTGAATAAACGGCTGCAGCTGCACATTCAGTCAAATAAGTGGTGTTTAGATGTCAACAAGTAAATAGGTTTATGAGTGTTTAGTGATTCTTAAACGTTTTAAAACAGTAAGGCAATACATTTTACACTTGTTTAACTCATTTGGCATTGTTTAAAACCTAACCAACTTTTTACCCCTTAAAATCATGAAGAAATAAATAATTTGACAGGTGTGCGAGTGCAAAGTGTTGTCATAGCAACGTGGTACTTCCTGTTTCCTTTTCTGCCAGAATGTCTTACCAAGGACGTCTCGTTTAATTCTAAGTTGAGAATCCTGTTTGATTGCATGGTGACTTTAATACATCTACAAAAACTGTGCCTTTATTTTTGATTTATTTTAAATGGAAAACCAAAAGAAAGAAAGCTAGACACAAGGTGAATAAATAACAACAGATTTGTAATTCTGGGGTGAACTGTGGCTTTAAACATCGCACCACTGCAGTAATACGTCCTTCTGGGGTGAACCTGTTAAGCACAAAGAAATCAAGTCCTTATATCGTTCAAATTTAGCTTAGTATTAGTTCTGTATAATCTGAACCACATTGATATTGTATATTACAATAACTTTCTTTTAAACACTAACTGCAGCATAATGTCGTTCATTCTCTTTCGACAATTGCGCGCGTTCATGTGTCGACTGGTCCACGGCGTCGCGCATGCATTGATAATGGTATCACCCATTGTAGGGGTGCTCAAATATTCATATATTCTTTATAAATACAGGACAATGCGAACTGTTTCATTTATAATAATTACTTGCAAAGTAAGTGGAGCTCATGGTAATTACATCATCAGTTCCATGTAGGCTAAGTTATGCACCTTCTTTTTCTTTGATTTTTGAGTAAAAACTACATTTCTTCGTGATTCACCTTGTACTGTATTGAAGAGAACGTCCATCCACACGTGTCTCCTATTATGTTTTTTTTTCATCCGCTTGAAACAACTGTTAACATAAAGATTTTACTTCACACAGTGTTTGCTGCCTGCCTGTGTGGGTTTGCAGTGTTTTCTCTCTGTGGGGGAGGGGTCTACGCCGTGCGTCTGACGTCAGCGCGTAAAGCCCCGAACCCCGAGCCTGAAGCTGTAAACAATAAAACCCAACCCGTCCGTCATCCATGCGCTAAACATGCATCTGTCCGCGGTGTCGGTGTCCTTATCGGTGCTGTTGTGCCTGATCTGCGGCGGATCCGCGCGAGGTGAGTGCGTCTTTAATCGCGCGTCGCGTTTCATTCATTGACGCTCGCGCGAGCCGAGCTGCTAAGGCTAAAGCCGCTACATTCACCCCATTGTTATTGTGACAAACCCGGTTAAACCCCGGTTTACCGTCAATATTCACGACGGGATCGAGCACACACGAATTTTAGAGCTCAAATGCGTTAGATACACGCGTGGATGCGCGTGTCCGTGGGCCGGTTAAACTGCAATACTGGCTAACACATCCAGCTTAAAATGGATGGATGACACAACATCCTTTACCATTATCCCACTACACCATTTACCATCATCCCACAATATCCCTTACCATGATTTAACAGTTTCCACGTTAAACATTTACCATGATCAAACTATATAAATGACCATTCTCTCATGACATCATTTATTTAACATTACTATCATCCCATGACATCCTTTACCAAAATGTACCATCATCCCACAACATTCACACACAATCTCTTCATGCCTTTACACTTATATCATTTATTCCTGCTCATGTCACATGTTCGAAATGACACGAGACAGGATAAAACGATGCCAGTATTCTCAAGTTTAGCCCAACTGCCCCTTTAAATAAAGCAGATCTCAGAATTTAAAGTCCCAGTGAAATGACAATTCTTATTTTTTCATGAAATATTACAGCGTTTATAGCAAACAGTTTATCAACGTGGGTCATTTAAATCCATGTACCCTCATAATCTTCAGATAAAATCTGATAATGCACTTCCGCCCTGAAACGACAGTCCATCTCAAGTGACATAAACTAAGCAATAAGCCGTGTGTTACAGTGCATTATATAACAGCTGAGGGCGTTGTGGCAGGAGTCATTAAACCCCCTCACCTGTTATAAAATACACTGTAACCCACTGCTTCACACGGCTTATTGCTTTTATAAAACGCTTATTCCATATGCGTAGCAAGGTTTCATAAAATAAAGTGATATTTAGGCTATGTAATGCAGTCAGCCGTTATAAATCGGGCTATTTTATAACGGCTAAGAACATCCAATCAGAATCAAGGACCAGAGCTGACCGTTTTATGATAGACGGCTTGGGCGGAGCATCCGTTAACTCCTCCCCTTCAACTGTCAGTCTGCTGCCAGCTTCATTTCAAAATGCCACGGCTCTTTTTACACATCCAATCAATTCGCAATGAAAAACGCAAGCCACGCCCACTCATGTTCTCCTTTGAAATTCCTTTTCGCTCGGAAATGTGTCAGAATACGGAAGTAAAGACGATTGAACTTCGGTTCACGGGGACTTTACGCTGAAATATTTAAAAATCTCAATAGGCTGTGTCACAAACACATTGTATGTTTATACAACCGTTAGTTAGGATATGATATCTGTGAAATATGTGTAACTTTAAGCGGTTCTTGTTGAGCATTCGCTCAGGTGTTTGTCAAACAATGATGTTTGTGTCATGAACAGGTTACCATGGCAACCCGTTAAACAAGTACATCCGTCACTACGAGGGTCTGTCGTACGACACCGATGTTGTCCACGAGAACCATCAGAGAGCCAAGAGATCGCTGTCCCATCACGAGAGCTTCTTGCATCTGCAGTTCCACGCTCACGGCAGGTAAAACAACCGTCTTCATCCGGAGCCTTTCGTTGAGGCCTGTCCACACCGGGACGGTAATCACACACGCTTAAAGCCCAAACCATTTCACTGGCGATGGGCCGAGTGAACGTGCAGATTCACGCCCTCACATGATGAAAAACACAAGGTGACTTCTGACACTCGCTTTTCACACAGAAGAATTCATCTTGAGCGCCACCAAGTGGTGTTTTACTGTGACTTCAGCAGCTCCAGACACATGAACAAAAGCGGCAATCTTATTGGTCGGCCAGTTTTTAAGCGACGCGTCCAAAAAAAAAACGAGCCAGAGGCGTTTAAAAAAAATTAGTCTTACGCCTGCCGTTTTGCGCGTCGGTGTGCACACTCGCACTGGCGCCCTTTGTTTAGTCACGAGGCGTTATCGTCGACGATAAACGCGCGCGATTGTCATCCCGGTGTGGACGGGAGTTTTAAAGTGAACATGAAATGGATTTAGTTTAATAAATGTTTTTATGTATTTTTTATTACATTTCTTATTATGATGTATGTTAAGCTGCTTTGCAACAATGTAAATTGTAAAAAGCGCTATGTAAATAAAATCAAATTGAATTTAGCAGAAAAATCAATCATGTGACTTTTCATTAGGATGCAAAAATCCTTCAAATAAAGTCGGTAGACTGGTGTCAGTAATGTTATTTATTTCTTGGCGAGAATCAAACATAAGCTGTGCTTCTCCTGATGTTTCTCACATCTTTTTGCTGTGTTTTCATCGGACAGACATTTTAACCTCCGAATGAAGAGAGACACGCACTTGTTTTCAGAGGACTTTAAGCTGGAGATGTCTGGACAGGAGATGAACTACGACACCTCTCACATCTACACTGGAGAAATCTACGGTGAGCTGAACAAACATCAGCGAGAGAATGAATGAGTGTCACTTCCACGGTGAAGAATGAAAACACGCGTGTCGTCCTTCACGATCCTCAGAGAAATGTTGTGAAGCGTTCAGCGCCGCTGATGCTGCTTGTGCTCTTCAGGTGAAGCGGGCACCGTGACTCACGGTTCGGTGGTGGACGGCAGATTCGATGGCTTCGTTCAGACTCATCAGGGGATGTATTACGTGGAACCAGCCGAGAGATACCTGGAGGACAAGAACGTTCCCTTCCACTCGGTCATCTACCACGAGGACGACATCTGTGAGTGAAACCACATCACGTTATTCATCAAGTGTTTGATTTTTGCTCTCACGAACAGACAGATGTCGTGGTGATTCAGTCACTGTTTGATGTCCATTCAGATTATCCTCACAAATACGGGCCGGAAGGCGGCTGTGCGGATTCGTCGGTGTTTGAGCGAATGAAGAAGTATCAAGCGTCGGCCGCCAAGGAGCCAGCGAAGGTCAGACGTTCAAATAAAACTCGATCTGAAAGCAACCGTTTTATTCACCCGGCCGGTGAGTCGGGTCTATTCAGAGCCATTGAGTGGAAATGTTTTTGATCTGCAGGAGGTGGATGTGGAGATAAACGATGGCGTTCTGCTGAGGAAGAAGAGGATGACACAGGTCGAGAAGAACACGTGTCAGCTCTTCATTCAGACCGATCATCTCTTCTACAAATACTACACAAGACGCGAGAGGCCGTCATCGCTCAGGTACGTCACACGTTGACCGCAGTCCAACGACAGACCCAGTCGACCTTTGAGTCATTAACCACGATCGTCTGCCCCCGCTCAGATCTCCAATCACGTGAAGGCCATCGATGCCATCTACCAGGGCACAGATTTCATGGGCATCCGCAATATCAGCTTCATGGTCAAGAGAATACGGGTAAGATACCCAGGAACGCACACAGACAAACTTCTTAAAGAGTAAATATTACAGTGTCCTTCAGATGACATTTCATGCCGTGTGTGATGTTGCTGTGCGTGAATGTAAGCAAGTTGTAATGCCGAAAGTGAACGAAAAAAGGAGTCGACCCTGAATCACGCGAACGAGTCGTCTGTCGTTCTCATTTCAGTTCCGGGTCAGATTTGCGTCCCCGCACGCGGTAGACCAATCACAGCGGACTAGACCATCTGACCAATCAGATCAGAGAGGAGGGGGTTAGACGTATGAATCTCCGAACGAATCATTGAGATAATAGTGTTTTTACACCGTGTATGTAGGTTAACTTGCTGTTGGACACTCCATGAACCGAAGTAGGACCTTCAAATATTTACTCTTTAAGAAACCAATGAGCAACTGTTGAAAGACTTGTGTTTGACTGGGACTGCGCTTCAAATGTTCTTTGTCGTCGCAGATAAACACAACCAATGACGAGCGAGATCGTTCCAATCCGTTCCGCTTCGCCAATATCGGTGTGGAGAAGTTTCTAGAACTGAACTCCGAACAGAATCATGATGATTACTGTCTGGCCTACGTCTTCACAGACAGAGACTTTGATGATGGGGTGTTGGGTCTGGCCTGGGTCGGAGCACCAGCAGGTACACCTGTGACTTCATATTTCTGCATTATAGACGAGCAAAATCTGTTGTTCTTATTATTTGATGCATTTGTGTTCAACGAATGGGTTGCTATGATTCGATTCTGATTCACTTGTGTTTATTAAATCAGTCGGTGTGATTCTGTTGTGCTTAAAGAAGCGGCAGTTCTGCTGTGTTTAATGAATCAGTCGTTTGTGTTTTAGGCAGTTCTGGTGGAATCTGCGAGAGGAGTAAATTATATTCTGATGGCAAGAAGAAATCTTTGAATACTGGAATCATCACGGTACAGAACTACGCCTCTCACGTGCCTCCTAAAGTCTCTCACATAACATTCGCTCATGAGGTCGGACACAACTTCGGGTCGCCGGTGAGTTGATGCAGGTCGAGGTTTGTTTTTTCATTCACTTCATGTAAAAGACCACAGAACAGAAACAAGCAGAAAGATTTTACTGCGGGTGTATGTACACAATGAAACATGTGATGAGTGTTTCGTCTCCGTCCGTCAGCATGACTCCGGGTCCGAGTGCACCCCGGGCGAGTCGAAAAGCCAGGACAAGAAAGAGAGAGGGAATTACATCATGTACGCCAGAGCGACGTCTGGAGACAAACTAAACAACAACAAGTTCTCGGTGTGCAGCATCAAAAACATCAGCATGGTGCTGGAGAAGAAGCGCGGAAGCTGTTTCGTGGGTAAGGAGCTACGCTTGGGATCCGTTTCTCAGGTTTTACTTCAGTTCTGAATGTGACGCTCGTGTGCGTGTGTGATCGGACAGAATCCGGACAGCCCATCTGTGGAAACGGTCTGGTGGAGCCCGGCGAGGAATGCGACTGCGGCTACAGCGATCAGTGCAAAGACGACTGCTGCTACGACGCCAATCAGCCGGATAACAAGAAATGCAAACTGAAACCCAACAGAGTGTGCAGGTAAGACTCTCGCTCGCCCCCTGCAGGAACTCATGAACGCAGAAGTGAGATTATTAACGCTCCTCTGAACGTGTCCAGCCCCAGTCAGGGTCCCTGCTGTACGCCCGAATGTACCTACAAGAGCCGCAACGAGAAGTGTCGAGAGGAATCCGAGTGCGCTCATCAGGGCATGTGTAACGGAGCCACCGCTCAGTGTCCCACCTCTGAACCCAAAGCCAACTTCACCGCCTGTCACGGAGAGACGCAAGTGTGTCTCAACGGGGTGAGCGAGCGAGCGAGCCATTGCATGAGAGCGACACGGACGTGCCGTCTGACAGTTTGTGTGTTTCAGGTGTGCTCGGGATCCATCTGTGAGAAGTACGGTCTGGAGGTGTGCACCTGCGCCAGCGTGGACGGCAAAGACGAGACGGAACTCTGTCACGTCTGCTGCATGGAGAAAAGTACGGACGCGGTAATCTGTGCACGCTCTGTTTGCTGTTTTGAGTGTGGAAATGACGTGTGTGTGTGTGTGTCCGCAGTGAACCCGAGCACGTGCAGCAGTACGGGCTCCGAGCGTCTCGCCCGCTTCTTCAATAAGAAAGTGACGACGCTGCAGGCCGGCTCGCCCTGTAATGACTTCAAAGGTTATTGTGACGTGTTCATGAAGTGTCGTCTGGTGGACGCTGACGGTCCTCTGGCGCGACTCAAGAAAGCCATCTTTAACCCCGAGCTCTACGAGAACATCGCCGAGTGGATAGTGGTTGGTGTCTGAATGAATGTGTTTGGTAATGCCGCTCATCACGTGTGTTTATTCTGTGTGTGTGTGTGTGTGTGTTTTCTCCGCAAAGGCTCATTGGTGGGCAGTCTTACTCATGGGCATCGCTCTCATCATGCTTATGGCGGGATTTATCAAAATCTGCAGCGTTCACACACCGAGCAGCAACCCCAAGCTACCCCCTCCAAAACCCCTGCCAGGTAATTCATCCCGTGATGTGCAAGTCATCCAAGACTCAGGTTTCATGTTGAAATGCTTCATCAAATATTTTCTTCATGATAGAATGTCTCTCTCTCTCTGGTGAAGGTACCCTGAAGAGACGACGAGCTCAACAAGCCAACCAACAGCAACATCCTCAGCACCAGAATCAGCTTCCTCACGCCCATCAAAACCAGCGGCAGGCTCCACGTCAGGCCCAGCGCCAACCGCAGCCGCAGCGTCACCACCGTCAGCCCCGAGAGAACTACCAGATGGGTCAGATGAGACGCTGAGACCGCCGTATCCCCCCGCCCCACAGTGCCTGCCATCCGTGGTACTGCAGTCGCCCGAAGCCTCTGATCCACAGTCACACTGAAGAAACTCGTCTGATCTTCAACGCATCACTTCAGGACTTTCTCTCAACTCTTACAGCCTGCGTTTCGTTTTTACACGCTTTAGTTCTCTGGCGGTTGTAGATGTAGATTCCGTCAGTGTGACCGTGGAGCGGTGGGCTTTACTCCAAAGAATCCGACCCGACCGCCCACAACCGCAGCCCCCCGTCCACTTCTGATCTTCACACTGCAAGATAAAGATGTTTCATCACGCAGACGCGCTGGAACGGTTTACAGGAATATATCCAGTGTTCACGATGCTTCCACCCCTCACACGCCCGGCGTTTTCTCTTTGGAGTGAACATGAACTCCATCCATCGCACACGACTCCCGGCTCGCGCTGGGAAACGCAGAACAAGTTGTGTTTTTATTCCGTCTTTTGCTTTCGGTTTCTCGCCCCTCCCTGTCCGAGTACTCGAGTGCTGAAGTTTATTTGTAGATAGAGTTCGTCTGCTCGTTTCTTTTTCAGACTCTTGGAATCCGTGTTTAGCAGGACCGCGCGGCAGATCACCGGAAAAGGACTTTTATTTTGTACAACTGGAAACGTCAAGCCTGTACGGATTCGCCGCTGTATAGAGAAACGATATTAGTTGTATTATACGCGAGAACAAATTATTTCTTCTACTGTCGATAAAGAGATTTTACTGTTGCAGTTTTGTTGAAAACACTCAGGACTCGAACGCTGAAGGCGACGGAGGAGAAACGGATCACTCGCGAGCTGTTCGTCGCCGTTCCACAGGACAGATTTTACCGTTTACATTCTTCATTTCGTGCATATGTTTGTTGACATGTTTACAATGTTTTGTTGTTGTTGTGTATAGCCAGATGCCATCAGAAAACAAGCACACACACATTGTATGTTTTTTATGTATGTGTTTATGAAGGGTACTTCCACAGAGCGGCAGGTACAGAACTATTAATAATAATATCTGGATTGAAGTGTACTAGCCGTAGTGAAGCGTTTGTGAGGTTACGCACATCACAAAAACATGATGAAAGGAATATAGCAGAAGACTCCTGTCAGACTTCATTCATCATGATCCAGCAACACCTCAGGACTCGTCGAGTTCTCGGTTCTGCTCCTGGAGATTCACAGTCGCTCGAGTGCTGAACTCAGGATGGTGGCCCGCCAGGAGCACCACTGAAAACTTCACGGTCACATCAGCGTAAGCGAGGCCTCTGAAACATTCGTCTTTCAACGTCCCTCGTGAAAGCGCCCCGTCTGAGATGGAAAAACGCCATTGATTTCTGCATGTTATCACCGTCGAATGTTTCTTTGTTTTGTTTTTCAGAAGCGGCTCGGACAAACGACTGACACGTTTGATTTCTGTCCGTCCAGACGGTCCTCTTCTCTTGTAAACTTATGTACAGTAACTGGAGTATTTCTGTTATATTTGAAGAGAACTTTTGATACTTTTCCGTTCGCCTCTAGAATCGAGTTTCGTCGGACCACACCGAGAGACATTTATCTAGAAACTTCTTCACACGGTTTGTCAGGTGCACATGAAGGTTTTTGTTTTCCATACTGCCATTTATGACAAAGGAACGTGGAAGGAAACGAGGCGTTCGATGTTTTTTCTGTGGTCTGGACTGAATAGAGGAGATTGAATATTTGCTTGTAATTGACTTTTATCCTTTTTTTTTTTCATAGTCTTGGTGAAACATTATAGAGGAACGTGCACTGAAAACGTCTTAACTGAGTCGAAATGTTGTTAGGTGAAAATAGGCTGATCACTAAAGTTTAAAACGAATGAAGAAAAAAAACATAAAAAGATGATTAATTCTGTCTGTAAATGTTCACTGTGTTTTATACAGTAACTTCATTTTTGTTCACTTTGAACATTTTTACGTAACATTTCAAACCGTATTGTGCAAAGAGATGTAATTTTTTTGGAGTACTTGAAATGCATTAATAAAAAGACTCGGTTGATCTCTGACTGCCGTCTCTGCGCTTGTTCTTCATTCGTCTCGTGTCTTGTTTGACTTCTCCTGAGACCAAGGTTTTCTCTTTGAGACGTCACAGCGAATGAACTGATGCTCCTGTGAGGGCTTCAGGTGAGTCACTTTACCAGATGAAGCACAAAACCACACCCTGACAAGAGAAGACAAACAATTCATTACATTTATGCATTTGGCAGACGCTTTTCTCAAAGTGACTTACATTGCATTCAACTATATGTTTGTATCAGAGTACGTGCAATCCCTGGGATTGAACCCATGACCTTCGTGTTGCTAGCGCCACGCTCAAACCACTGAGCTACAGGAAAGCTACGTAGAAAATATGACATATTTCTGCATTTTTACTGCTAATTATAATTTTTGAATGTTATTGTTTTTTGCATTAATCTACAAAAATTTAAAATCATAATAATATCACCTTTCCCACTCAAGTTTTCAGTGAGCCCACAAACCATTTGAAAATCAGGATGTATTTACATGAAAGCGATTAATCATGTTTTTCTTCACTTTTGCAGCTCGAGTTGTTAAATACAGAAGAACAATGAATTGATAAAGTTGATTTAATTGATAAATATGCTGGGTTATTTTGCTTTACAATAAATATCTTGATTTTGGAATGTTTTGTACTAGAAAACAAGAGAGAAACACAACGATCACATCGCGTGGTATTATCAGGGGTGTTTTGTCATTTGCTCACTTTTCCTGCTTCTCTCCTGATTTGATGCAAATCCTCCAAACGCTGAGTTCTGCGCGCTGATCGGATCCGTTCCAGGTCATGATGTTTCGGACCCGTCTCAACCAGCTGGACCAGACCAGCTCGCCCCGCCACACCAGCCCCACGGACGTCAGGTGACCCAGATCAGCACTTACTGTGAGCAGAGACGTGTAGATCTTCTCAGCTGAGCTCTCCTGATACCTGTCAACATGTTTCTCATCATTCGTGGAGCCTGAAACCTCACGTCATCTGATTCGTTTAGTTTTCTGTTTGTATGTGTGTGTGTGTTGACTCACAGGGTTATGGGTAATTCTCCGCTCTCTCCTCTGGTTCCGTTGAGCGTGATGGACACGGAGGCCTCGACGGGTTCGATCACATTCATGAGCAGAACTCTGATCTGGTAGTGAAGCACTGTGAGTACAGTACAGAGGGTGGTTTAGGGTGTGTGAGCGCTATATAAACACATACAGGAAGTCTTTATTTAAAGCACCGGGTGCTGTCTAGACGGCTGTTCTGCAGTAAATGATGAACAATTATACAGACGTGAACTGACCTTTATACGGCGTCTCCGGGCCCGTTTTAAAGTACAGACCTTTAGTGTTCTTGCCCGCCTGTCCGCGTCTGATGTCGTAGCCTAGCGTGTTACAGCGGTCCTGTTTGCAGTCCAGACACAGGCCTTTGTTAAAAGTGCTGTCGCCACGGCAACGGAAGCCCGTTATGGGCTGGCTGGTGTTGAGCAGTGATTCGATGTAGAGTTTGACCGCACGTTCATGGCTGCATTTAATGGTCTTGGGTACACCTGTTTCAAAAATGTGGAGTATAATCATGAGCTGTGTCCCTGTCTCCTATGTAGTGCACTTGTAGTGTTGTCTGAGTTCTGAGAGAACAACTCATTCCCTACATTCGTTCAGTACTTTTTACCCACAATGCATTCTGATGTTGAGTGTATATTTTGAGTGTACATCGGATATCAGTTTAAGGAAAGTGACCGTTAATGACACGAACGTACGTTTATACTTTTTTTAATAATGATTTAATAAATCATTTTATCAGAAGTAATAAATGTGATAAAACACACAAAAATGAACTGAGGGGATTAGACTGATGAATGACCGAACGAATCATTTGAGAGTCAGTCAAGAAGTGAGGTAAGAATAACTGCCTATTCTAAGGAAATAATCGTGTTTTTACACCTTCTATGTACATTAACTTGTTGTTGGACAGTCCAGAAACCAAAGTAGGACCTTATGTACTCTTTAAGAGACGAGCAAGTAACGCTTCTTCTGGGTTTCTTTTGATTATAATCAGAAATAATCTACAGGCGCTCTATTGTTTGTGAATGTGCACCGGACGTTCAGGGGGAACACAAAAGTGCCCATGTGCATTAATGTTTATTTATGTTGTTAGGATGAAACCGTCTATAGTGGACTATTTATCATTGGCTAAATAATGAATAGTGAACGAGTGAGTGAACTCAGACGCAGCTAAGGACATTGCACAATAAGTGTGAACTCTACGCTACATAAACGTTATTGTACGACAGCCGTTTGATTATTCAGTCTCACCCTGCAGCCCGTACTGATAAACGTTACTGTAGATGTCCAGCATCTTGCAGCCGGGCTGGAACGTTCCTCCGTTCGGATAGAAATCCACATGACCGATGATCTGTTTTATTCCAACTCCAGGCATTATGTTGCTTTTAGCAAAGGTGTGGATGACATCAACAAACTGAGCATCGTCAGGTGACAGTCTGTCCGACGCCGGGACCCCTTCGAAGTGCGGCCCTGCGGGGTCCAGACCTGTCTCACACACACCGCAGTTAAAAAACACATCAGCATTCACATCGTGATGAAATATCAAAGATTGTTTTCAGATGAATGTTAGACGTCTGTCTCTCTCAACATGTGTCTAAGATTTCAACACACCAGTGATGCGGCCAACTTTCCGTCCTCTGAAGTGACTCCCGGCGAATCCCGCCACATGCGCTCCCAGACTGTAGCCAATCAGGTGCACTTTATCCACGGAGAGCTGGACGGCTTCCTGTCAGGAGAGGAAGTGCTATCAGCGTCCATTCAAACACATGTATAGCCGGTGAGGTTTGTTTGAGATCTGAATCACCTCCAGCCACTCGAGCAGCGTGGCCACGTCCCGGCCCACCTGACGGCTGTTCTTGGCTGCGATTGGATAAGGCTGCAGGGCCAGACTCCTCCAATCGCTGATGATCACGTTGACCTGACCCATCCTGAACTTTAAAGCAGAAGCCAAGCTGAAGATCCACTGTTCCATGATGCCGTTCATCTACACAGCAACACAACACACAGTCATCGTGTTTATTACTTCCTTTCTTTTAGCTCTTTAATTGCTGACGTGTGTGAGAGTAGCAAATAAAACTTCAAGCGAAGATGTAAACAAGGTTCCGTTTGACACGTAAATATATGGCTTATTGCTCCTAAACTCTTTGTAAGTCGCTTTGGATAAAAGCGTCTGCTAAATGTCTGAATGTAATGTAATGACTGTGTCTTTGGATAGATGCACACTTGAAGAACTATGTGATATCTTGATAAAGACTTTCCCTCCAGAGAACCTCTCCTCCCTCACACTGAGCTTCCCGTCTGTTCTCCGTGTTTGTTGACATTATAAACCTGTAGGGTATCTCAAGAGACTGAACACTGGAATACACCCAGAAAACCTTCAGCTGGCAAGTGACACGTTTCCTTTACTCCCAATCCTATCCCACAATCCTGTGCGTGCGAGGCTGGCAGACGGTTGAAACGCCTCATTAAAAAAAAAACCTGTCTCGTTCCTACACATGGTTTAATTTCTAATAAACACCTGAACTTTACTCATGTGCAGAGTTCCAGATCATTACGCGTGACGGTGTGTTAGAAGCTGGAATGTGTTTGGCGGTGATGGTCTGACCGTCCATCCGTGGATGATGAGAACGAGGTCATTGCTCGTGTTGTAAGCGCATCTGTCCACGGTTTCCCATCTGAACGGTACGAGGGCACAGGTCTCCTCAAACCGGTTCCCTTCGTGGTACACATGGAAGCTGGATTTGACCACCGCCGGGGTGTGCGTAGTGTGCGTCTCTCCCGCAGCATCTATAAATACACACACAGATGTGTAATCTTGTGAGCGCTGAAGCTCCCGCAGCGCTTCCTCTTAAATCTTTCCGTGGCAAATGTTCAAAGACCTCTGATGAGAAACATGCCATTATAGTCACGCTGGATCTAAATACCAGTTCGTGTGGAATCACATCCCATCACACTTTCAAAGTAAAACGCACTACGTAGTGCACACTTACCTGTGATGTTACTGGATCCCTTCACAGCCGCTGATAAAGTGTACATGAGAAGGAGAGAGAGTCGAGCCGCCGTCTGGATCCTCATCACGTCTGGATGTTTCTCTCACACATGTGCTGTGATGGAAGAAGAAGACGGCTGGTCTGGTGGGAGGAGTCTGCTGCGTAAGGCCCTTCTCTGATTGGCTGCTGGCCCTGGGCACTGTTTGAATATGGAAACACTTGCGCCCCTTCGTGACGGAATTCCAGTGAAAGTTTTATCTCATCTGATCACTTCGTTAAGGAATGTGGGACGTGACTCAAACTCTTTCATCGCGAGCCATGAACGAGCAAAAACACGTCCTGTGACTTCACCTGTGCGGGAGGATTTATAATGTTAACCGCATGTTCAAAAGACACATCTGACACATCAAGACACTGCAGGACATATGAAAGAAACGCAAAAAAAATCTCTTAATGATTCGAGGTGTCTTGTAAAGTCTTGTGAAGTTTACACGCACGCACGCGCAACACATTTACTTATAGAGGATTACTACATGTAACGTCAATAACAAACGTATTCTTTTTCTTGCCTCTGCGAAACTGGCGCATTTTCTTCATATCACCACGAAATAATCGAAAAAAAAATAAAAAGCTCTTAAAATACATCATTATTTACTTACACATTATAACTCACGTATAGTGCATTATTTTCAGCAGGACACGGGGATCTCGCGCACGTGGTGTCTTGTCACATTGTTGACACAGGAAGTATCGCGAGGTGATAGTTTTGTAGTTCATGGAACATTAAATGTTTGCTCACAAAAGAAAGTTTTCTGTCGACGACCTTCTCAGTCAGCGGGAAACGTGCACGCGCGCGACTAGTGTTCGCTTCTAGGCCTTTTGGGAAATGCACATCATTCTATCATTGCGTCCAAATATCAGTTTCGACCAGTGATCTGTAAACACCGTCGGCTGTATGTTAAGTGAACTAACAGTTGACGACGTCACGTGTGTAATCTATGGATCCGCACATTACAGTAGGTCTTAAAGTGACAGCGCACCATTATAACGTTCTGCTGTCTCCTTGATCTCAACAGTTAACTTTACATTTTACTGCAGCTCACACACAAACAATAAATACACAAATATAACCATTGAATTTTAAGTTTTTAATTACAAACCTCTTTTTTTCTGTTATTTAAGACATAGAAAATGAAGTGAACAAAAGAGCCTACACACATGTAAGGGATAATGTACAGGCAGCCGGTTGTTATGGCAGAAATAATCCCTGACAGTGTGATCAGGACCTGACCCGAAGCGGCTCGTTGGAAAGCTTGATTCTGATTGGCCAGTTGTGACATTTGCAGGTTGGTTATTCCCAAATAACAACCGCTCAAAACTAATAACACACGGTAACCTGGATGCAGCCAATCATTTTGACAGGTTTTTTTGACAGATTAAATATAAATATGTCTTTTAATAACATACACGACATTATATTTACAAATGTTTAACCACCAAATTGCCTGTTCGTGACGTTTGAACGTGGTTTCTTACCTTAAAACCGAAAGTAAACGGCTTTTCCTCGTGGAAGGTCTGCATTTGGTAAAAATTAGATAATAAAATGTTTCAAATTCACATTTCATGTCCAGTTTTTTTCTCATGTGGCAAGTAGCCCTGTAATAAGCGGGATAATGTACAAGCAGCCGGCTGTTATCGCCAAATAATCCCCTTCAGTGTGATACGAGACCCTCCGCTTCACGTCCTGATCACACTGTGATCCAGATTGTATTCATGTGAGATTTGACTGTTGACCAGGCAGTGCTTTCCTAATTGTGACTACTTGCCAATGTTTTAATGAATTCAACATTTATATATACTGTATATATGTATGTTCAAATTGTTAAATAAAATTGGTTATATGGTAAAGTCAGTGTGTTCCCTGATCTGGCAGACATCTGCATTTTCATCTGCAAGACATCTGGCAGATGCTGTTTGCTCATCTGCCCTACATCTGTGAGACGTCTGCTGTCAGATAGACCTCTAGAAGACGTCTGTAAGACGTGTATGATTTAGAATGGATGTTCAACAGCTCTTCTAAGATGTTTATCAGATGTTTTTACAGCAGATGTTATCCAGATCTTTAGCAGACGTCTTACAGACGTACCTGTGCTATCTGGGTTCCAATAGTGTTAACTGTTGTAGGCGTTTTGCTATCATGGCATTTATTATATGAACATGTACATTATGTGCATTATTGTTTGGCCTTTGAGGGACACATCACCTGACAGCCCCCCCCCTTAAAGTGAAAGAAGACTGAAATAACATATGACATCACAATTAAAAAAAGAAAATGGAAAAACCTGTTCCAGAAGTGTGATGTTGTATGTTGTGATGTTGTATGTAGTATTTCCTTAATAAAATGCAAACAATGTTTGTCGAGTTCCTTCATATAGAATAGAATATTAATATAATCGTTGGTCATTGGTCGTTTTTGCTTATGCTTTCATCTGGACAGATTTTCAGGAGTGATCTCTCACCCATCATCAGTATTTACACCACATGTCGTTCTCCATCATTCCCCCTTTACTTGAATGTTCTGAGTTCAGTACAATAAAAGAAAAGAAAATAACCACAAAAAGTCATTCTGATGAACAGAAACACCATCTCGCTCTATATGGACTTTCACTGTAGACGTGATGTTTGAGTACTGAACCCAGAACATTTATTTGCATGAAAATCTGTTTCTTCTGTCAGTCTTCTTCACTGAGTTTAGCTCATGTTGATCATCTCGTATTTGTCCTTCAGGCTGATGTCATCCTCATCATCCTCTTCTTCTTCTTCAGGTTCTTCATGAGGTTTGTCTGTGTCGTTGGAGTGATGCAGCTCGATCAACAGGAAGTAGATCCCGGCACCGGCCACGCCCCCCACCAGCGGCCCGGCGACTGGAATCCACCACCAGTAACCTGCAGTGCTGAACCATCACAACACAAAAAAAAACAACACACAACACGTGAGAAATCACATCTGACTGTGACGGTACAGAGGATGTAAATCTCAGAGGTGGTTTTACCTGAACACCTCCGTCCCCCATCCGGCCAGAGCGGTGAAGAGTCGCGGGCCCAGATCTCGAGCGGGGTTCAGCGGGTAACCACAGTTCAGCCCCATAGAAACACTGATGCCCAGAAGAATCAGACCAATCGCCAGAGGCTCCACCCCTTTAGGAGCTCCGATATTCCCAACATCAGTGATGGCCAGAATACAGAGAACCAGCGTTCCTGTGCCAAACACCTGACAGACAGACACGCTTCATCATCATCACGTGTTTACAGCAGTGGAGTAACAATAAACACCTCTAGGAGAATCAACTGTGATTTTATAACAGTAAAAGTGTAGTAATCATGTTTCATTGAATGTGTCGTTTTCATTCGCTTTACCATTTTTATTTACTGGCATTTAGCCGACACTTATCCAAAGCGACTTACATTGCATGTTGATTCTTTCTGAGTATGTGCAATCCCTGGGATCAAACCCATGACCTTAGCATTGCTAGCGCAACGCTCTAACCAGGGACCAGGGGCGTACTGGAAAGCAAAATCGGCCCTGGATTATTCGGCCTACATCGGCCCTCCCCAAGCGTCCATTCCGGCCCCATACGTTAGCGGCCCCTCGGGAAAAGTTTTGGTACTCCAGATGGCCAGTCCACCCCTGGTCACGGTTGTTCTGGACTTTGACAGAATGTCTTACCGGTCAGCCCGCCCCTGAGCTATACTGTAAAACTTTCGCAGCAGGTTTGCCAGTAACTTACTGTAGATTTAATGTGCAATTTTGTTTTAAGCATAAACTTACCTGGTTTATAAATTTTTCTTTCATAAAACAAGACAAATATCTTGGGTCACTTTTCTTCTTATGTAAATGTATCGTAATATATGAAGTTTTAATTATTTTTACAGAAAACCAGAGAAAAATGCTGTCGAAGAATGTCATTTTTTGCAGTGTAGCTGTGCTATGCCAGTCACTTCTTGCGTGTTTTAATTTTGATTAAAGTCATTGAAACAGTATTAATTGGAAAGAATATCAAGCAGTAATTAAATCTACAGTAAGCTACCGGCAAACCTAACGCAAAAACTAAGCAAAGTTTTACAGTGTACAGGAAAGTCAGAAAATCCAGTCTTTTGCAGAAGCATGAAGATAAATCGATGTAGTAAAACTAGATATTGTAATTGTGAAGATTCGCTGTGTGGTGTTTATCGGCGGGTGAATTAGGTCACTGGGGTCAGACTGGATTTGGCGACTTTCTGGCTTTCAGACAATCAATGTGCATCCATTTCTAACAGAATGAAGGCAAAACATGAATCTGGGTTACTGCGATCTGTCCGCACAAACACCACCTCTAACCCACCCTGTTTTTACCCTACATGTCAACAGTCTGATGTTTATCTGATCTTATTCCAAACCACATAAACTCAACAAACTGTGTGTGTTTCTGTGGAATCTCTCAAAGGTTGAATGTCTGTGTTAAGTTTGGAAGATCCTGTGGGGTTCTGTTTCAGATACCAAGTGTGAGCTGTAGTACAGATCCAGAATCAGATTCATGTACCCCGACCCACTCCACTGACCTGATCCACGAATCCCCCCAGTACTGTCAGGTGTCTTCCAGGATAAGAAGTGAAAATGTGCCCGGTGGCATTAATGCCCGTCACTGACAGGATTCCGTTCGTGAAGTCCATGAAAGCATCTGAAAAAAGCGCAGGATTCTCAAACATCTGAAAAGTCATCTCCATTATTTACTTGACTGGAGGAAGCTCACCATAATAGAGTCCAAAGACCGCGGCCGCCCCTGCGAACGCTCCCAGAAACTGTGCCAGGACATAGACGGGAAACTTCCAGATCTTCAGCTTTCCCACAATCACCATAGCCAGAGACACGGCCGGATTCAGATGACCGCCTGAGGAACAACCCACCACCATCATCATCTCTACAGTGAGCTCTCTTGACGTGTGCGCACACACACACACACACACACACGTGTTCGCACACATGCACACAGATCAATGGGTGTGTCAGTGTGTTGCTCTGGGCATCCGATGACCTCGTGAGAGAACGTTTATTATTAATCAAATCAATCTGTCAGTCAAGAGCCGCTGATGATGAAAACACGAAAGATTCTCAAAGACAAACTTACAGAAAACACGACACTACTGCAGACTGAGAAAGATTTATTATTGGTGACTTCTGAGAAAACACACGCAGCACTGAAACACACACACACCATTCTGTGATTGTTATATAATGTAAATGTTGTGCGTACAATAGAATAAATGTGTTTACCGGAGACGCCACCGGCCACATAAACTCCCATCATGAGTCCGATGCTGAAGCCGATGTGAACGGTCAGAGGCTCGCCCAAAGAGTTTCTGCTCAACACCGTCTGAGCCACAGAACCACAACCCAACAACTGACCAACACACACACACACTGTTACACATCACAGTCTGAGCCACAACACAACAACTGACACACAATGCAAACCGTTATACATGATTGCTGTGAGATTGCATTGAGACAACATTTTCTTAATGATAATTTTGGACATTTTAAATGATCAAATCATAGTCAGGACATAAACATATAAACCTCTTTCAAAATTACAAATTGATAAATGTGTAAAAACACATCTAAAGTCATTTTTGTGATTGACTGTTTTCTTTTTACATGAAAGCATCCTACATGTCAAGAACATTGTATGACAACAAATGAGAGAGATCTCACCTTTTGATTCTGAGACTTTATTCTCACACAGTATGATTGAAGAAAAGAAAAGAATGAGAAACTCACCACCAGCACAAATGTCCCCAGAAACTCGGCCAGGAACTCTTTAAAGATGTGGTGTTTGATAGCGCACTGATGCTTCATGTTTCCTCGTGTCTGTGATGTTCACAGTCTGTGTCTGACTCCACATTCAACTACATTAAATCTCCACACACACACACACACACACACGGCATTGATCCGTCAGGCCCGTGTCATTACACACGCAGAGCTGCTGCATCACTGAACTCAATGTCACCTCCACATTCATGACATTTCACAATAAACATCTCTGATAGCACATCTGCATTTACATCTGCAATACGTCTGGGAGACGTCTGCTGTCAGATAGACCTCTAGAAGACGTCTGTAAGACGTGTATGATTTAGAATGGATGTTAAACTGCTCTTTCTAAGATGTTTATCAGATGTTTTTACACAGCAGATGTTTTCCAGATCTTTAGCAGACGTCTTACAGACGCACCTGTGCTAGCTGGGTCTCTGATCGCACACATCTGGCAGACGTCTCTTTGATGTCTGTATTTACATCTGCAAGACATGGTTTCTTATCTGTAATACCTCTCGGAGACGACTGCTGTCAGATGTCATGTAGACGTCTAGAATACGTCCGTAAGATGTTAATGATTGAGAATGGATGTAAAACTGCTCTTTATAAGATGTTTAGCAGATGATCTCCAGATCTTTGGCAGACGTACGAGTGCTAGCTGTGCGACACACTGAATGTTTTATTATTCATATACTGTACATAAATATATATAATCAGTGAACCAAGTACTGTCAAACTTGTTTTCTTTCCTTGTAACCAGACAAAATAAAACAGCAAAATTAGATATAAACATATCAATGATATTTATTTTCACAGTAATGTCAAAATGCACAAGAATAAGACGATTAAATGAATATTAAAATCAAACATACTGTACTGTATGAGCTGAGAGGAGACAGAACTGAGCCGTTCGGTCATGTGACCACTAAAGGGCAGATCACACGCACACACTTTACTCCGGTGGGTGAATGTACTGTAGTATCAAGTTAAGTCAGATTATGATTGATGCTCATGACAGAATGTTTATACGAGTTAGACATCAGCTGTTGTGTTTAAGGTGTCAGTCTGAACTGACGGCTCTCTCATCATCATCATCTTCATCATCAGACGTCTGCAGGGTGTTAGGTCTCTTTTCCCGTCTGCAGACAAACAGAGAGTTCATGACACAAGCATCCATCACAACTAGTGTTTTATTTGTACCGCAACTCTTCTACACATGAAGTATGCATACTGATAGTCTACTAGTTTCATCCGTACTAGCACACTTTTAGTTGATGAAAATACAGTTGATGTACAGAAGATGATAGGTCATTTTATACACCTAAACACAAGTCAGGTATACTCGGACTAGATCAATATTAAAAGATGTGTACAAATACACTTAGACTCCATGGGCACTATAAGTCAAGTATACTTAAGTCCCAGTGAAATTAAAAATGACAATTTGTATTTTTTCATGAAATATCGCAGCGTTTATTGTAAATAGTTGATCAATACGGGTCATTGTGTTTTTAAAATTCCTGTGCCCTCATAATCTACAGTTAAAATCTGAAAATGCACTTCCTTCTTAAATGACGCGTGTTAGACGGCTTGGGCGGAGCCTCCGTTAACTCCTCCCCTTCAACTATCAGTCTGCTGCCAGTTCTATTTCAAAACACATGACTCTTTTTACACATCCAATCAAATCGCAGCGCAAGACGAAAGCCACGGCCACTATTTTCTCATTCGAAATTCCATTTCACTCGGAAATGCGTCAAATGCGACCGCAACTTCCGGTTCACGGGGACTTTAAGTGTCTTTGGAAGTATAGTAGTGATAAGTAGGCTACATAAAGAGTGGACTGAAAGGATATTAATTTGAGTTGAATCGGGTGGTTAGTGTGTTGTGAAGGTGTGTCGTGATGTGGTTGTGTGTGATGATGTCACCTGATGTCCATGCGGAGAGCAGAGAGTTGTGTCTGCAGCTGCTCGTTCATCTCCTGATGCTCATCCGCGTCTCTCTGAAGGTTTCTCTTGGTGTTCTCCAGTCTCTGGATCTCCTCCTCGGCCTCGTCCAGCAGTCTCTTCAGACTCTTGAGACGCAGCAGGAGCTGAAATCACACCTTTAATATCTGAAGTCTGAATGAGAAGTGTGTGTGTGTGTGTGATCATCACCTGATCTCTCTGATCCTGAAGAGACAGACGCTCGTCCTCCTGAAGTAACGTCGTCTCCTTCATCTTACGCTCCAGTTTCCGGTTCTGCTGCTGTAAGTCGCTGTTGTCTCTAAACAACACAACACAACACAGCACACACATCAGCTTCTCTTGCGTGTTTTCATATGTTCATGGTGTATGTTCGGTTCTGTACTTTTGTTCTTGCAGAAGTTTCTCCTCCAGCTCGTGCATGTGCAGCTGCAGTTTGGAGAGCAGCGTGTCCTGTCCCGTCCGCTGACACGCTTCCAGCTGTGACACGCGGCACCGCAGATCTTTATTCTACAGGGAATCACAACATACACACGCTGATGTTGATCAGAGGTCAGTGTAACACAGTGTGTGTGTGTGTGTGTGTGTGAGCACCTGTCGCTCCAGACTGATCTTGTCACACTCCAGATCCTGTCGAGCGGCTCTCTCCTGAAGAAGATCTGATCTCACCTGCTCCGTCTGACACACAAACACACACAACTGACTGATTCAACACGCACATATGACACACAGACTTGGAGAGTTTGTGCAGTGTGTGTTGTGTGTGTGTCGTTCGCCCACCTGCTCTCTCCCTCTCTCCAGTTTCTTCATGAGTAAATCTGAGCTGTTTTGTTCGTCTGTCAGACACTTGTCCAGCTCAAGCACCTTCACCTGAACACACAAACACATCATCAATACGACACATTCATATCCAAACCAACATCAAGGGTTTGATTGTGAGGAGACACACAACATACCTCCATGAGTTTGATGTGTTTGTCTTCATGTGTGTGTCTGTTCTCTTCTAGTTGTTGAATTCTCTTCTGCAGCTGTTGTGTTCTCATTGTCGCTTCGTTCAGCTCAAACTCACATCGAGACAGTTTATCCTCCAACAGACACCGCTGACAACACAAACACACACAACACACACGGTATGATGAAAGAGATGTGACACTGCAGATGAGAGAGAGAGAGAGAGAGAGAGAGAGAGAGAGAGAGAGAGAGAGAGAGAGAGAGAGAGAGAGAGCGAGAGCGAGAGCGAAGCGAGAGCGAGAGAGAGAGAGAGAGTGAGAGCATAGAGAGATAGATATATTCTTAGTGATTGTAGAGATATATAGGAGACATAGAGATAGACTCTCTCTTCTTTTCTCTATCTTCTTTCTCTACTCGAAGCTCATAGCTCTCTCTCTCTCTCTTTCTCTCTCTCTCTCTCGGCTCTCTCCTGCTCGTCTCTCTCCTCTCTCCGCTTCTTCTCTCTCTCGTCTCTATCGTGCTCCGCATCGTCCTCTCCCTCTCTCTCTCCATCTTCATCTTCTCTCTCTCTCTCATCTCTCTCCTTCTTCTCTCTGCTCTCTCTTCTCGCTCGCTGCTTTCCTCCTCTCTCTCCGCTCTCGTCTGCTCTCTCTCTCTTCCTTCGTCTTCTCGCTCCTTGCTCTCGGCGTTCTCCCCTTCTCTCTCTCTCTCTCCTCTCTCTCGTTCTCGCTCTCGCTCTCCTACTCTCTCTCTCTCGTCATCTCTCTCCCTCTCTTGTCCTCCTTCTCCTCTCTCCTCTCTCTTTCTCTCTCGCTTCGCTCTATACCACTAGCTCATCGAATAGATAGTCTATCGAATCCGTCGCTCTCTCCTCTCGCTCGCTCCTCTCTCTCTATCTCTTCTCTCTCTCTCTCGCCGTTCTCTCTGCTCTCTTCCTCTGCTCTTATCTCTCTTCCTTTTCGTTTTTTCCTCTTCTCCTCGTCTCTCTCTCCTCTCTCTCTCTCGCTCTCGCTCTCGCTCGCTCCTCCTTCTCTACTCACATGCTCGCGCTCTCTTTCTTTTGCGCCTGCTCTCATTCTCCGCATCCATCATGCCCTCTCTCTCTGCCGAGAGAGTGATTGAGGAGAGAGAGAGAGAGAGAGAGATACAGGATAACTGATTGATGATGTGTCTCACCTCCTCCTGCAGGCGCTCAAACTCTCTGTTCTGTTTTGGTCCTCCTGCTCTCTAACTACTAACTCTCCTCTCTCTCTCCCTGAAAGCTCTTCCTCTGTCCCTCTCTGCTCCGTTGAAGATGGTTGTTGATGAAATTGTCAGGTGTCGTCCTTTCTCTCTTCCTCTCTCCCTCTTCTCTGCCGTCCCGCGTCCTCTGCGTCTCCACTCCTCTGAGACACAGAAATTAGACGATGATGAAACAGAACCGACAGAACAGACAGACAGACCGACAGAGAAGTAGACAGGCACCTGTGTGTCCTCCAGATGTCTCATGACAGCTCGGTTTGCTCGACACATGTCCTCCTCCTGCTGTCGGACGACGTCCATCACTCCACCTCCAGATTCTGTTTGTCTCCATCTAAACACACAGTAGAACCTTAGACCCACACGCGGGGCTCTCATCGTCTCTCTCATCTCTCACATCCGTGGGATCGTCTCCTCAATCGGGTCTGCTTCGGTCAGTACTCTGTCCGCTGGCGGCAGTCGGCTCTCGGAGGGGATGGGCAGGGGGGGCTGGGGGGGGGGGGGGGGGAATAGGGGCGAGGGGGGAAGGGGGGAGGGCGTCAATGGCGATGGGCGGAGGAGGGGGTGGCGAAAAAAAGGGGGAGGGAGGGGGGGGGAATAAGGCAGAGGGGAACGAGGGAGGGAGGACAGGGGTGGTGAATCTGGTGGGGCGGGGGGCGAAGGGGGTGGGGGGGGGTGCGATAGGGTACATCACGGGGGGCGATGGCTCGGGAGGGGTGGGCGGGGGGGGGGGGGGAAGGAGGCTCGGGCCGGGTGAGAGCGTGCTGGCCCAAGGAGATTCAACGGGGGGGGCGTTAGCGGGGGGGGGGGTGCGGAAAAGACGGAAACGCAACTCGGACGGGGGGGGGGGGGGGGGGGGGGCGGGGGGGGGGGGAAAGATAGCGAAAAAGACGGAAAGGAGGGGGGAGAGGGGAGGTTCGGAAATGTCGATGAAAACAACCGGGGGGAAGGAACAGGCAAATAAAGGAGGGAGAAATGGCGGGAAAGAGAGGGGGAAAAATGGCGCGGACAGGTGGGGAAACGGAGGGGGGGGGATGGGTCGCGACAGAAGTCATCGGGAAATGGCGGGAAAGAAAATAGGCGGGGGAGAAGAGAAAGAAAGGCGGCGGGGGGAGGGAGGGAAAAGAGAAGAAGGGAGGGGGGAGGGGGGGAGGGAGGGGTAAGGAAAAGGAGTAACAGGGGAGGAGACGGTGGGGAAAACTAGGGAAAAGAAGGGCGAGCGGGGGGGTGGGAGAAAATGGGGGGTGTGCAGGTGTGGGGCAAAAGGTCTGAAAGCAGCGGAGGTGAATGGGAAGAGTAGACTGCAACAGGGGGAGAAGGGGGCAGTGAACAGCCAAATACAGGTGCTGGCCTGGGGGACGCGCCGGGGAAGGAGGAAGAGAACGGAGGCGGGTGGGGGAGGGGAGGGGACAACGAGAAGTTCCAGGAAACTGAGGGAAGGAGCGGGGGGGGACGGAAGAGAGAATGAGAGCGTGGGAGGGAAAGGAGAAAAAGGAAAAAAGGGGAGGAAAGGGTGAGCTGAAGGCGGGGGTCGGGGGCGGGGGGGGGGTGGCGGGGGTGAGGGCGGGGGTCAACCGGAAGTGGGTGGGGGGGAGGGCGTGGTAGGGGGGGGGGGGTGGGGGGGGGGGAAGGAAACAGAGGAGAGGGGGTCGCGGGCGCGGGGTTGGGATAGGAGGGGGGACGGGAGAGGCTGGTGGCCGGGGGAACGGGGGGGGGGGGGGGGCGGTGACAAGGAAAGGGGGAGAGAAAATTCACGATGAAGAACAAATTGAACAAGGAAAGAAACGTAGGAGAAAGAGACATCGAGGATGCTGAGATTGGGGGAGGGGGGAAAGGCAAGGAGGGGTGAGGGCGGCCGGGGCGGGTCACAGGCGCTCAAGGGGCAGGCTGGGGCGACGCCGATGCGGGGGGCCTGGGGTCTGTGGAGTAGGGTATAGGACGGACCAGGGGTGAATAATCGGGATGGTCACGGAGGAGGTTGGTACATCTAGGTTTTATGGGGGGGGGGGGAAGAAGAAGGAGACGATGAGATAATGAATGGGGGTATCACAACAGTTGGGTCGCTTTGCAGGGGGGGGGAGGGGGAGGACGGTACGGTTGGGGGGTGAGACGAGGAAGAGGGGAAAGGGGGAGGAAGGGGGGGGGGGGGAAGAAAGTAAGGGGAAAAGGAAAAGACAGGAAAAGGAAAAAAGAATAGGGGGGTAAGTGGGTGCAGGAAGCGGGGAGGGAGTGATGACGTTGGGCTGGGGGAAAGAAAAACTGTATAGGAACTCGTAGGTGAAAGGAGGGGGGGGAGGATCGAAGCGGATCGGTTGGGAAGCTGAGGATCCGGGGTAGTGGGGAGGGGAGCACATGGGGTGCCCTGCGATCGGGGGGTGGGGGGGACTTCGAAAAGAGGGAGGGTGGTGATTTTAAACTCAAACCTGGGAGGAGGCTGGATGTTCGGTTTGATCCGCTCAGGCTCTGAGATGCGAGTGTGATTGGCATCTTTTCGTCCGGGTTTTTGGGCTCCTTCTCCGCCGCCACCGTGTCCAGACTCCGGCCTTCCGGCCCCATAACGTCAAACTCTTTCCGACAGACACACAGACGGTCACAGACCACTCAGAGGAAGCCCCGGGCGATGCTGTGAGCGGTGGGTTTCTTGCCTCTTTGGCCTCCTCGGTTGCTTGCAGGAGTTTCTGAACCTCCCGCTGATGCATCTCCTTCAGGATGTGCACGTCTCCGGCATGAGCAGAGATCTCCTCCTCTAGCGCCCCCCGCAGGGCCGTGAGCTCTCTCTCTCTGAGGTGTAACACCTCCTCCTGCTCCTCATGAAGATCCTGCAGAGCTGCAAACTCTGCACGTAACGCTGACAGATCCTGATGGACACCAACACACCACACACTGATGATGCTGACGGGTAGATGGAGCTGATCTGGGGTCAGTGTTGTGTTGTGTACCTGCAGAAGTGCGTCTCTCTCAGCAGCCTCTGAACTCTTGCTGCTGTCCAACTCACGTGAATGTCAGACAACTGCTGCTGTAGAGCTCTCATATCAGCACGACACGCGTCTCGAGATCTCCTCACCTGCAGTCAGTCTAACACACAAACACACTCCAGTGTAACCACACACACACACAGCGCACACACAAACAACACACAGACAAACACTACACTCAGATTAACACACACACGCACACACACACACACTCAGATTAACACACACACACTCAGATTAACACATCGCACCACACACACCCCCCCACACCCACCCTCAGATTTACCACCAAGACGCCCCCCCCCACCCCCGCACACCCAGCCCCTCCCACCAAAGGCTTCCTTCTTACCCCCCCCTCAGCGAGCTCCCCACCCTCCCCCGCACCCTCCCTCTTCCAACCCCTGCCCCCCCCCCCCCCCTCCGCTTCCACCCACCCCCACCCTCCTCTTCCCCCCGCTCCCGCCCCCCCGGGAGCTTACTCCCCATGCCCACCGCCCCCTCCCACCCCCCCCCCGCCTCTTCCCCCCCTCCCAAGCGCTCCCTCCCACGGGCACGCTGCCACACGTCCCCACCCCCCCCCCGACCCCCCCGCCCTCCCCCTCCCTGCTTCCCCCACCCACTCCTCTCCCCCCCTCCCGCACCCCCCAGGCGAACTCCCCCCCCTCACGCCCCCCCCACACACTCAGATTACACACACGCACTCACCACACAACACGCACGACACACTCACTCACTCACACACAACTTCAACTCACACACACGGGCACACACACTGAACTCAATTAACGACAACCAGCACACATCAGCCGTCCGCACTGCCCTAGTTAACACATCCCACACACACACCTCGATAACACACCACCGACCCACAGGCCCTCAGTATTAAGCACACACGCACGCCACACCACACGCATATTAACACACACACGCACACACACACAGCAGCGGTCATATACAACACTCACACACACACACTCAGATTAACACACGCACACACACACACTCAGATTAACACACGCACACACACACACTCAGATTAACACACGCACGCACACACACACACAGGTGGTGATGTTGTGTTGACTCACTGGTCCAGTGTGGTCTGCAGGTCTTTCTCCATGTCAGTGAGGTTGTGACGGAGCGTGAGCTGCTCGTGTTCACTCCTCTCCAGCACCTCCTGCAGTCTCTTCTGTTTCTCCTCATTGTTCTGCACACACATGAAGAACAACAGCAGAACATCAGACATGACTTCATCTCAACACTGATGTCGTGTTCTAGAGTCGTGTTGAGTCATATCACCGTAGATTCCTGCTGGAGATGCTGTTTTAACTGAGAGATCTGGCTCTCTAGCGCCGCCCTTCTGTCTTTAAGATCCTTCACCTCCATACGAGGATCTGCCAACTCAAACTGATCACAAAGTGCATGAACATGACTCTTCTCTCTAACAATATCTGCTATTGTCATTCTATTGAAACTGTATGATTTTTTATTTATTAGGATATGATATGATATGGTGGTGAGGGTTAGGACGTGTGTCACGAGGAAACCCATCCCATGAGTCTGCTGTGATGCGGTTTGGTAAAGGAATGCTTTTCCTGTTCTCACCTCCCCCAGCGTCTCCACTGTGCTGAACTTCAACATGTGGATCTTCTCAAACATCACGTCCACCCTGTGTCTGATAACGTCTTCACCGTCACCGGACCTGAAGGAAAGCAGCGCACGGATACACTGATGTAGTGTTACAGCAGTCATCGGCTGAATGAAAGTGATCACAAACACATGAAGAGTTCCTTTGCTAAACAGATTACTGCATTCGAAATAATATGATGTTCAAACACAGACTCACACAAGAAAAACAAAACTCACTCAAACTGTGTCAATACTATGGTACACTGATATGATCAGTATATTTATTCAACATCCCATAATATTCACACAGTACCTTCATGAAACGATGATAGTCAAAGAAAGACTTCTCACCCCTCTTTCAGGTAGCTCAACATCACTTGTTTGGCTGTTTCCTCATCAGGTGGATCTGGAAGCTCTTGCTGTCCTCTCAACAGATCAGGTGTGACCTGAAAACATCCAAACTGACGAATCAGAGCCTTCAAAAGATCGCATGGAAGCAAAGCAATCATTCAACCCAAATCAAACCCTTCGCATTTAAACATCAACTAGACTTGAAAGGTTTAGAGTCACTTATTGACTCTCTATTATCAGTATTAGAATGACAGTAAACCCATCACACACACTTAACAGTAAAGGTGCTTCAAAGGGTCTTCACAAGAACTGTTTTGGTTCCACAAAGAACCATTCAGTCAAAGGTTCTTAAAGGAGTAGTTGACTTTCTAAAGAACTGTTCCTGATCATTTACTCACCTCCGTGTCATCCAACATGTTTCTGTATTTGTTTCTTCAGTGGAAAAGAAATGAAGGTTTTTGATGAAAACATTCCAGGATTTTTCTCCATATAGTGACTTCAATGGACTCCAAACGCTTGAAGGTCAAAATCAAAAACCTTCATTTCTTTTCCACTGAAGAAACAAATACAGAAACATGTTGGATGACACGGAGGACATTTGAAAGTGAACTACTCCTTTAAAGAATCATCTCTTTCTTACCTTTTTATACCTTTCTTCGCCAAAGGAATTGAGATGTTAAAGGTTCTATGGCATGGAAGAACCTGTTCTAGCACCTTTTTTAAGAGTGTGACTTTGTAAATGATGTTGAGATTAGAAAATTCAAACATAAATGAAAACTGTTATATGTAGTCAGTCTTTAGTGAGCAGTTTCTTGAGGAGTTCACATCTATCCTGACCTCTGATTCCTCCTCATTATTCATAAATTGGATTAAATAAAACTTTTTTGGCCTCCAAAGCTAATTGATCGTTTCAAACATTTCAAACGTCTGATTGGTCGTGTCTTTATTTAGTCACGTTGTTTGAATGTTCCCTACCTGAGCTTCCCTTTCACTGCTCTTCTCTGCGCCTCTGACCTTTGACCTCTCAGTAGACCCTGCAGATCTGACCCCTGTGACCTCCTGCTGTCTGACAGCAGCAGACGCATCACTGGAGCTCTCGACTTCCATCTCAACGCCTGATGTCTTTGGATCCGTGAGTGTTAATCTGGACTCGGCGCTTCTCGAGCGTCTCTTGTCGTCCGGTGTCATTCTGCTCCTGTGACCCAGTCGAGCGAGCCGAGGTGATTCTCTGAGCTCCAGATCATCGCCTGAAGCGGGTCTGCAGATGATACGAGATGTTCGACAGGGAATGTTCTCCACTTCCCTGTCCGCTCCCGGCAGAGGAATCCGAGCTCGCTTTACCATCACGGGCGAGGCGTTTACTGGGGACGGAGGGCTGCTCAACCAGACTCGACCGGACCGACTTGCTGTGTGTCTGTGGTACGGTAGACTCTGAATGTTTCTGGGATCGTACGGTCTGACAATCTCAGGGCTCTTCCTCGGAGGCGTAGAATCCGCTGGAGGAGTTTGGATTCTTGAAGCGCTCCCGCTCATATATGAGAGCAAACCCTGCTGCTGGTCTCCCGTCAGAAACACGTCAGGGTACTCCAGGACGTTTTCCCCTTGAGCGCCGAGGACCACGCAGGGACGACCGTTGATCCCCTGGACCTGCACCCGCACCCCGAACGATCCCGAATCCTCCTTCTGAGCCGGGTCGAGCCGCTCGTCTCCGTGGTACGACTCCATCTAGAGTCACTGAATGATCTCTCAGTGTTCTCTCGCAGCTGTTTGTCTGTGTGACGGGTGACAGTCAACAATAGACTGACATCAGCGTGAGAACAACAGTGTGATGCTTTATAACACAGCGTTTTCTGTAAAGCTGCTTTGCAACAATACAGAATTGTCTTTAAATGATGACACGACACACTGTACAATCTGCCAGATCATCTGAAAACTCGAACCACTTGAGAGATGAACGGTGTGTAGGACGTGATTGACAGCGGCGTCAGTTCAGCTAGTCCAGAGAAAAAACTACAGTGAGTTCTTCATATCTCAGATAAATGGATCACAGAATGATAGGAACACACTAAATGAAAGTAAATGCATTAAAAACACTTCAGAGGAAAGCTGTGATCTTACCGTTTCAGTTACACCGTCTTCACTGTGAGTCTCAGCTGATCAGATCCACACTGACCGGAAACTCCTCCTCGCTCTGATGGAGCCCCGCCTCCACAAACATCACCACACCCCATCTCTCCAGAGACCCGCCCACACCCTGAGCACACACACGCTCCAGATGTGAAAGATTAAAAACACATTTATTTTTCCTTATAACAAGTTTGAAATACTGGATTCTTTTCTTTCTATAACAGAAATAACAGATTTATTCGCTGATAAACTTCAACGTCAGGAATGTATTAATATATAATCATTGATTATAAAAAGTGTTTAAGATATATATCAGAAGTACAGATGCTACAGAAGAGATTCAACCATGTGGTCTGAAGGGGACTTACAACAGAGGGAAGCAAACGTTACATCATGTGCTGAAATAGAGAATATTTCTGTGTGCTGCTCCTGCAAAGACCAGCAGAAAACACACATCATGTGTCTTATGAACAGGTTTGTCAGGGTGCTGTGTGTATATGTACACACTGCCGAACACACAGGCACACACACACACGTGCACACAGACACGCACGCACACACACACGCATGCACACAAACAGACACACACACACACACACACACACACACTGACAGACAGACACGAGCACACACACACACACACACCCACAGACACAAGGAAAAACACACACACACACACTGACAGACACACACACACACACACACTGACAGACAGACAGACAGACAGACACACACAGACACGCACACACATCACATGTTGTTATATCTGACTCAGTCCACAACACACACTTCTATTGTTTTTTAGAGAGCTTTCCCTCAACCATAAAACAAACCCTCTTATCGCATCTCTTCATTGGATCTGTAGCTGATCTCAGATGTTACGATCCTTGTGGGGACGATTCCTTTCGTAAACTACTGTGACTTGTATTATTTCCAAGGTCGACATCAGCAGTTTACAAAGACCTTTGTATTTCTGTTGTCATCACGAAGAGTTCAGAGTTCAGAATGACCGCTAAACATCACACTTCAACAATCTGCACAACATGACAACAGAGCCGCATCTGCCCAACATTCAAACTCCAAATCAACTGAATTTAATGAAGTTTTATTCTCATCCAAAGCAGTGAAGAGCTGTAAAACATGATCATGTTCTAGTTGGTCTCGACCGAGTCTGATGACACTTTCTCCTTCCAAACAAAACCCTTGATGAAGCGTATATGTTTGCTTTAGTGGACTCTTGACTTTCATCAAGCTTCTCTTTCCTCGTGGAGAAGTTACTCTTTGTGATGGGTGTCAAGCTATAAAAAAGATGATAAATAATACAAAATGACTGATTTGAGCGTTCTGGTTCACAACGCTAAGATACTGTGCCAGACGTTCTCCTGACACTCAATCATCAAACTAATTCAGATGAACTGCGATGCATCCATAGATTAAGATGAAGAGTTTGGTTCCAAAATGAGATCAAAAATGAGTCAAAAATCATGTTTTTCATTATGTTTTATTTAGTTATTTTAGCTGTATTTTTATATTTATTATGACTTGAATCAAAACAAACCAACTGCAGTTTGACTGATATAAATTGTAATGCACAATAAAATGAAACATGATGTTTGATCTCATTTTGGAAGCAAACTGGCTGGTTCTCTTCTGCACTTAATCGATAACACATCACTAACTGTAGCGCCATCTAGTGGCTGTCCACCAATCACAGACTCAGTCTTGGGTTCATGACAAGATGGACGCCTTCGCCATCCTTCCCGAGGAAAGAGAACACGTCACACACATGAGAATATCCATGTCATGCTCGAGCGTGAGTTTTCACATTTGTTTTGTACTCCACCTGTAGAAATCGCTTATTGTTCTTTAAGTAGAAGGAACGCTGACCGCGGATCAGTTCACCTGTGTGTGCCTCCTTAAACCTTGGTGTTTCGTGTCAGATCAGTGGGCGTGGCTTGTTGCTTTTGACTTAAACCTTGGTGTTTCGAGTCTTACGAAACCTTCACCCTAATCTCACTCTAACCATCTAAACTAACTTGGATTTTAAACTTGACAAAAATGACGTCAGACTCGAAACATCAAGGATTTAATGAGAGAACGTCGTACGGTTCGGTTCATCAGTGCGACGTCAACCAATAGCTGAACTGTAATTGGTTCACTCCGAACATCGCTGAGAAAAGTAACAGAAGTCACATGATAACACCTGTCTGTTTCCGTTCAGCTTTTAAGAAACGTTTTCATTTGTAGTTTTAAGCATATGTTTCTCTCACTCTGTAGTTTTAAGCATATGTTTCTCTCACTCTGTTGTTTTATGTTATATTTAAACTAAACACACTAACAATTAATGAATGAATGATGCTGCCTTGTGCTCTCGGAATGATACGAGTTTCCGAGGTAAACATTGCACACGAGCGCCCTCTGATGTCGTGTTTCCCACTGGGAAGTTGGGAAATAATTTAGATACCGAGATGGGCGGGGCTTACACAACCTGTCCCCTTGACCCAATGCCCCCCCATCTCCTTCAGGCCAGGTAATAAAAAACGTTAATGTTATAGACTTGAAATATGTAAAAGTATGCTGTTAGGATTGGAAATAAAATGGCGCACGGAAATCTTTTGAATCATCGGGGAATGGTCAAATAAATATGATTGTTTTCAACATGATATAGATTATTTATGATGATGTGTCTTTTCATATTTTTTGTATTGTTGTTAGTTTATTTATTTGTTATGCGTATTTCCATCTCTGGTCGCCATGCAGGACAAATAGTACCGTGGTATCACATGGTAATATCGTGGTAGATTATTGGTTATTAGTGCATGTATTATTGAATGTAATTTCTGTTTGTAATATCACATGTGTGTTGCTCAGGTATGTTGATGACGACACTATAATAATAATAGAGCATTGTCAGTCATCTCTTTTATATTTGATGGCTTCTATGATCATTTGACTATTTAAACTTTTATTACAGTTCGTCAGTGTCATTTATTTGTGTGTAAATTAAAGTCCAGTGCACTGTGAATATAATCACGTGACACCTGTTACATTTCTCAGCGCTGGGGAGTATTGGCCAATCACAGAAGTCTTGTGGTAAATCATTTAAAAGTCACGGAATCTGATATGTATTTGTATTGGTATAGTATGTCTGATATGAATTATTGTTATAGTTGTAATGTGTTATGTTTTTAAGCAAATAATAGTCAACAGATATCTGTGTGCATGCAGTAGCAGCATTTGACCGCCAGGTGGCAGGAGTATAATAGCGTTTATGCGTCTGGTTTACGGTTCATTCTGCACATGACGTGTTGGTCAATAAGTCCACATTGAAAATCTGAATTTAGTTTTTTTTAAACCATTTATATGCTTGCAAAACTTCCGTTTCATTGAGAAACTGTGTGCAGTAGACCATAAAGAAACAGGATGACGTGATCTGTTTTAAGTGTCACGCAGAATCAAGTGAAGACACACAATCTTGTGCTTCAGGAGATGTTCACAGTGTTCCCGTTGACTCAGGACACCTGTTTGAGTCCATTAGAGGATGTTTCATGTACACATCCGTCAGTGTGTGTGTGATATGTGCTTTAATGTACACTGCACCAGAGGAGCTTTTCGTGTATATCTTGGAAACAAATAATTACACGAGCGCATCTGCGCAGAAACTGACTTCATTAATCATGTTAGGAGTGTAGAAGAGATCCTGCTGATGGGAAGTTGGCTTCAGACGAGACCCCAGGTGCATCCGTGATGTCATTTCCTTTTGTTTAAACCAGCACCTGGGATGCATTTCATTGGAGTTGTTTCTTTGAGAGGGCATATTAAGAACAGTCAGAACCGAACCGAACCGAAGTTGAAACCGTGCATATGTTTCAGTGGTATTATTATTGACACAGACTTAAATCCCTTCATGTGACCAACACTGGCAGTGATACACCAAGACACTGTAGTTCTCAGTGTAACACACAGGGGGCAGCAGTGAGTTTAATGAAAAACCCTTTATAAACTGGACTGGTGTGTTCGGGTCTGGATGACCTTATTCACCAAGACACTGGCTTTCCAACAGTTTCACCTGTTTGATGTTTCCAAACGAATATTACGTCATCAAGCAAAAGATTTCATCGCTCTTGTTAGTGTTTGTCTCATGAGGTTCATGAGTCTGTTTAGTTTCAAAGGTCTGTGCCAGTGAGATCTTAACAGCGGCTGTGTGTTAGTGAACACATGGCATTGCTTTGAACTCTGACCTTGACATTTCACAGTCCCTCTGAGAGTTAATTTGATATGAACAGCGTCATGAAGAGAAGGTCACTGTCAGATGTGCGGAACATTCACGTCTTATTAGTGACTCGTGTGTTCTATACCTTCACCTGTAAGAAGCGATCTCTTCAGACTGATCCCGAATCAGATTTAAAGGCCACTTTCCCACCCATAGCACAGCTGATGGGATTGTGTGGGAATCGGAGGGGAGTCAAACCTGAGCCCGTGACCCCCGGTTAGAGTCGAATCACTCCCTGCAGCGCCGGCCAATCATCAGTCTGCTACCCATCATGACCCGTGACACGTGCGGCGTGGGTAGTTCTGAATGAAGACGTTGAGTTTTCTGCGGCCCGTTGAAGGGACTGTCGATCTGTGTTTTTATGGCCGTGCAGGTTTTCACTCTCGGATGTACAAACACAAGCTGCCGGCTTTAGACGTTTGTAAAGAAGACACGCACTCCTTCTTGATTTCTCTGCAGCTAAATAAATACCCAGGAGCCACCGGGCCGGCTACATTCAGGTTTGTGAAAGACTTCAAAGAGAGTCTTTAGGTTACGGCACAAAGGGGAAGTCGGAAAAAACCAGTGATTTACATTTGTGTGAGTTGGGTTTGTTCCTGTGAGCCAGTGTGGACCTGCGCCGTCTGACAGGTGTTTCCAAGCCTTCTATGGGATTCTCATCAGACACGTCGGCCAAGTGTTGTGTGTTTTTCTGTCTCACTGTAGAGTCCTGAAAGTAGGACAGACAGGATGTTTGCGAACAAACAGATTTATTTCTCGTATATTTTAACGTGCAGTTGGCTGACGGTCATTCTCTATTAAATAATTGCGATCATGGCGATTAATTGTCTGTTTTAAGGCTTTGACGATATAAGTATTAATAAAGTATTTACTCTGATTGCGATGAGACGATTATTTAATAAGTGCGAGAGCCCCGGTAATAGCACTGAAGTGCAGTAATCCTGACGTTCCCTCTGGAGTGGCAGAATTCCGCTGAAGTCGTGATGATTGAGGCTTCTGTATCCCGTATGGAATGTCAGGATTCTGTGACTCCCAGAGGAGGTGGAGGGGAAAGCGTGAGAACGACATTCCCACCGAGAGGAAAGCTCTGGGCAGTGAGGTAAGCAGACGTCCCGCCGTGTAGAAAACTCATTTAGTGCTGTAAACACACACACACACACACACAGTCCACGACAAACACACACAACACACACACACACACACACAGTCAGACAGACAGACAGACACGCACGCAGACACACACACACACACACACACACACACACACACCACATAGACAGACAGACAGATCCACATGCACGCACATACACACAGACACACACACACACACACACACACACATAGTCAGACAGACAGATCCACATGCACGCACATACACACACAGACACGCACACACACACACAGGTATAAAAGTGCAGGTGCATCAACATTATATTTGTGGTAATGAATTGAAAGTTTTCTGAATTTGATACGAAACAATGAACATTGTGTCTGGAAAGCCTGATTCCATTAGTCACATTTATATCAGAGATTATATATTTGATCATATTTACATTTATTTAAGCATTTACGCTTTTATCCAAATACATTGCAGTATCATATACATTTATACATAGGTGCAATCCCCTGGGGTAATTAACACAATGTACCACTGAGCAAAGGTTTATCTTTGAGCTTTAGTGAGAAATTGGATGATCAGCACATTTGCAATCCGTAGGTTGTCTGGTTTTGAGCTGTCGGGACATTTGTGTTTCATGTTGAGCGTGTAAAACACAGGTCCCTGTAATCTGTGTGTTTCCGGCCGGTGCTGGGATGTTTGTCTGTACACCAGCGCTCTTACACAACCCAATGTTCTTCACAAGTACTCTTCAATTACTGAACACAGCAATCTTTCACCCTTTAAAGCTTTCCGCCCGATCATTTGGATGCTTAGTGATCTCAGAGCTTCATGTGGAACATTGAACGCCTGCAGATAATATGAGTGTGAGATCCCATCATGATACCAGCTGCTCAACAGAGATATGAAGAAATATATGAAAGGAATGTTTGCTCATGATGGTGTTGTGAATGTGAATTGTGAGATTTGAATTTCTATCTCAAAGTATTGAGATAGTTCTTTGATGTGAGTATCTGACACCCCTAGACAAAATAAACTCATGGTTATGAAACAGTGAAGGTGAATAAATGATGAGCACGGAAATTGATTTTGAAGTGGACTAGACAGTAAAGATGAGACGTGAAGGTTTCTGTATCTGTGTGTGGTGTGTTTGTTTATCAGGACAGAAGAGGAAGTATGCGCAGATCTTCTCCTGACCTCATGGATTGTAGATGTGACGCAGACGACACGAGGAAGACAGAGAGGAGATAAGACGAGTCTCCAGACGGATCCTACGGGCTGATGGTTTAACTGTTTCGATGTTATCTCACACACACCTGAGGCCTTCACCGCCGCTGACCTCTCATGAAACTGTTTGTTGGGATTGAGGTGGACCTCATCGTTTTAGATCTGTCAGATATTGTCAAGCTACCATTGAACTAAAGTGTACTGCTCCTTGAAGTAGCACATGAGTATTGAAGGGTACATCACGTCATCTGTGTTTCTGTGTCGAATATTTGATTCATTTAGTACTATAGCTTACACTCAAGTGTCATGTGTGTATTAATACAAATCTTAAGTGGAACAGAAAAGAAGATATTTTGAGAAATGTCTCAGTGGTTTCAGTTTATCAGCGTTCTTCAAAAGTCGTTTGTGTTCTGGAGCAGAAAGAAACTCATACTGACTCGGGTGAGTAAATGATGAAAGATTTTCCCTTTGAAACCATCACAAAACTTTTCTGTAAATGCAGAAACATTGTGGTTTCCGTCTGATGGAGATGACATGTTGTTAAATGGATGTGTGTGCGTGTGACTCAGAGTATAAATGTGAGATTTGATATCATTGATCCCTCTGTTCTTTGGCTTTTCCAGTTAAACACTCGTGCTACAAAGTGAAGTAATTGACCTCTGACCTTAGCCTGCGAGCCTAAGAGAGGTCGTGCAGGTCATGTGCTAATGACACCTTTTACAACATCAATAGAAACTACACAGTAACCTCCAGACATGACGGCATGCTTGGCCTGCAGCGCACACACGCATACACACACACTCACACACAGTACACACGCACACACATAAACACTCACTCACACACACGCACGCACACACAGAAACACACACCTCTATAGGCAGCAGTTTTAGACATCATACTCCTGGATTAATTTAAAGCACGTGTGTCCTTGATAACGAAGTCAATCTATAGGCAAAGAGTGACGTCATGTGATGTGGAACTAACGGGAATGTCCAAGCACTCTTGATCATGTTTTTCACTGCCGTTACTGTTTATATTCCGTTATAAAGAAGCACAGATTATCATAACTGTCTTTCTCTTTGTTCTTTCTTTAGTGTTTCGTGACTTCTTTCAGCGGTGGGACTGATGTCAACACAAATAAAGTCTCGTGTTGAGATCCGGCGCTCTGGAGACGCAGTGATGTCTGACGTGAACACTACAGGTACACACCAGCGTTTCAATAAAAACTCATCAAGTCTTTGTGTGTTGGTTTGTGTTGTGCGCGTGTGAGAATGGCTGCTGGTGCGTGTGTGTGATTCTTGTGTAAATACATTTGAACTGCATTAAAAAAGTCTCTTTCACCATCAAACTGTCTAAAGCTAATCTGCTGGTGTGTTGGAATCCTCTCACGTGTGTTACATGTGTGCAGTTGTGTAGCTGAAGTCCTGCTGTTAAAGCGCTTGATTTGTTTTGTCTGGGAAAGCTTTTGTCTCTCGTCTTCTTTCAGATGAATCTGAACGTCAGTGGAAGCTCTTGTTTCACGCAACTCTTGACAAAACCCCAGACAATAATCCACAGCTCATTTAGAAAGAGAAACTCTTTGTTTGTTGACTGTGGTGATGAAAGAAAGCACTGAGGCGGATGAGCTGAAGCTGAAGCTCTCCTTCAATACACCGACTTCAAATGTCAAAAGATTGACTTTAAGAAGCTCATTACTTTATTTAACTTGTTGTTTTTCTAGCGAGTAATTGAAGGCGATTTTCTTTTGCATCATTCAAAAATATTTGGACAGAAACTTGAACAAGTTGAGTGTGAAAACACAGTAAATGTGACCGATTGATCGTCTCGTCTCATCTTTGTGTTGTGTTTCTTCATTTCATGAGCTCGTCTGTAGTTCTGGACTGAGGATGTTATTCTGAAATGCGTCAAATGGATTTTGGTGAGATGTCCCAGCGGTCTCCTTCACCTGCCAATGGAAACCTTGTCGTTATTTTCTCATCTTCATTCAGAAGCACTGCGTAGTGTTTTCAAGACGATGTCTCGCAGGTTTGACACAACCGAAGGGAAGTAAAGGCACTGAAGAAAATCTGCAGAAGAAAGAAAGTCATCAGGCCTGTCTTTTTTGATTCTCCTTCCGTCCTGACGTCACAGGGTTTTTGCAGTCCTGGGAAGCCGAGCGTGAGAGCGAGTTTCTCCAGGTCATTAAGAAGCGCGCTGAAAAGAGTCGGAGATAAACCCGCCGGCGGACGCCGTAAGCCCCCAATAAAGACGGCTCTGTGGAGGGCCGAGCTGGACTCTGAGGTCGGGATTAAAGGCGCTCTGAAAGGAAGAAAAAGTCAATAGAACCGCACCGAAATATGAAGTGAAAGAGGTGCGAGGCGACGGGGGGCTCGCGGGGAAGAAAGGAGGAACTTATCAGCATTCAGAGCGTGTCTGCCGGGACGCATCTTCAGTCGTGCCAGCCGTGTACTTCACACGGTTACGTGATGAACGCGAGCTGAAGGGGGCGCTGGAGGGCGGAAGGATTCGTGTCACACGTGTGGAGGAAGTTCGGTGTTGGGTGTGTGTCTTTGTGACGTCCTGTGGGATTGTGTAGATAAGATCAACTCCGGCCATTACAGTCCTGCTATCTGAGGGAAGATCCCGAGGGTCCGGATACTACGCTAATCCTTTCATTAAACCTACCTGATAAAGAAACATAAGGGATCGTTTTGGAAAGACGCAGAATTCAACATAAAACAGAAGATTTCATGCACAGCTTTCTCTAAAGAACATCATTTCTAGTCTCGTTAAAATCCCGTTGAAGATCAGACTCGTGCCGATCTATCACCACAGTTATTAACCGATCTCACCTCAGCGTGTGTTTGTGTGTGTACGTGTCATCGTTCAGGATTTCCTCACCGAAGAATTGCGGGCTAATTAGATCATCCTGCGCTGAATCCGAATCCATTTCCGAGCGGGCCGTGCCGTGGAGATTTCTAATGTGAGCCACATTGAGACCCGTCATCCACAGGAGTAATTCAGGCCAGATGTCACGACCCGCTCAGGTGGCCCGAGAGCTTCCATGTGCGGGGGGAAAGCGGGCAACTCGCGTTCTGTGTGGCCACCGAGGGTCCCGTGGGGTCTAAACTGAAATGTGTCATAGAAAGACAATACTGTATTCTAATGATTGTGTCGTGTCTTTTGTAATGTATAGGTTGATTTTCAATGCATTTTGCAACACAACAGCACATTAAATCAAGCTGGAGCGCTGGAAGGGATTCATGTGTTTGTGGGTTTCTGGGCTAATGCTCAATTTGTTTTGCACATTAAAGGGACACTTCACCCAAAAATGAAAATTCTGTCATCATTTCCTCACCTTCCAGTTGTTCCAAATGTGTATAAATGTCTTGGTTCTGATGAACACAGAGAAAGATATTTGGAAGAACGCGTTTAACCAAACAGATCTCAACACCCATTGACTCCCATAGTAGGAAAAATTACTTTTTTTTTTTTAAATCATTTTTTATTCTGTTGAACACAAAAGAAGATATTTTGAAGAATGTAGGAACAATTCTGGGGCACTTTTGACCACCATTATATTTTTTCCTACTATGGGAGTCAATGGGTGTTGAGATCTGTCTGGTCAAGAGCATTCTTCCAAATATCTTTCTCTGTGTTCATCAGAACAAAGACATTTATACACATTTGGAACAACTGGAAGGTGAGTCAATGATGACAGATTTCACTTTTGGGTGAAGTGTCCCTTTAAGAGAGTTTTGCTCGCTCCGGGCCTGAATGTTTTGTCGGTGGTCTGAAGGAAGCTGTCACCTGACATGTCACCCGTCACCTCCACTAACCTCCAACAAACATCCCATGAATCACCACATTCACCAGACACAGGTCAGTCAACATAACACACCACATTCAGATGAAATCTTACAAATGATCACCAGTGTTGGGCGAGTTACTCTGAAAAAGTAATTCATTACTAGTTACTAATTACATATTTAATAGTGTCATTAGATTACTGTACAAATTACTACTAAATATCCTACATCAAGCTTGATGAGTTCAGTGATTCAAGGATGGACATGAAACGTTTTAATTCATTCAAATAAATCATATAAAACTATATAAAGTATTATTATTAACTGACCCAAAGTATAGAAAATGTGAGAATGACACAATAAAGCACAATTTTAAAATGTAAATTTAGACTTTGAATTTTGATGTCGCACACACATATATTACACAAAGTATTTTGTTGAATTACTTCAGAAGAGAAAATAAGAGTAATCCCTTACTTTACTTTTACTAAGACCTTAAATTTTATCATACCCCACGTGATACACCAGAGGTTTCGAGAGAGAGAGAGAGAGAGACCCTAGAGAGAGAGAGCAGAGAGCCACAGAGAGCAGAGAGCCCATCTCATCTCCAGATGAGAAGTAAAATAAAACTGAATTCCCACGTGACCCCTGAAGATGTCTCAGTGTCGTGAGTGGCAGCTGGACCTTCATTTCTTCAGTCAGCGGAGCAGAAGGCGCTCACAGTGACCTCATGGTTGTCTTGGCCCGCTGCATTAACGCATTACTACACGTGTTTAACACTTGAACCCAATTGTTCAATTTACTAAACACAAACACTGAATGTACATGCACCTCATTTCACAACTGAACACATGGAGACGTTTGCGGGTGGTTTGGTTTGATTTGATGCAGAAACCCAGTTCAGCGACTGAAAGAGCGCGGATCACCAGTCAAGCTGCCCGTGAAGATGATGATAATATCAAGTTTTCTGTTGGCGGGTTCATCGGCTCTTAAATCACACACGTGTCGCACACACACGGACCTCTAGACCCCAGACACCAGAATCGCACGCTGGACACGTGCTTGTTAACATCTCAAACCGACCGCAGAGGTCGTAAAAATGCAACAGTAAATATGTTGAAGCACAAGTTTCCCTCCGTAATAGCGGAAGCAGTTTGATATCAGGGATTTTCACTCAGCAATTCAGTTATCTGTGATCGTTTTTTCATTTCCTGTAAAGTGTCGGTTTTGGAGATATGAGCTTTTAGTCCAGCACTGACTTCTGCTCACTTTTTTGGCGTGTTTTATTTTACATTTAATACTTAATTGCATTCAAATCTAGTATTTTCTTATAGCAGATTTTTACTTCTGCATCAGACCTACGCCGTTGGCAACGCGCCGGGTTTTGTTTATACTTGAGCGTCGTTGTCTGCGTCGACAGGCAATGGCCACTAGGCGTCAGTCTCCACAGGCGCGTTGCTTGTGTAACGAAGACGAGCCGAAGAAGAAGCGGCTGTGTGAGAAGCATTAAGCAGTGATAGCGGCAAGTAAACAGTCACTTTTGCAGCGTGAGTTGTTAAATAAATACAGAAAAACACGTCATTTATTTAGATAATTAATTCGGAAATGCGCATGTGAGTAAACCCGACGCTATCGCGAAGTTTCCTTCCCTGAAGGTAGGGGGTTCAAGCAGACCAATCACAGCGCGCATTGACGTAGGGCACGGCGTAGGTCACGCGTCTCTGCGTAGGTAAAATCTCTGTACTTTTACTCAAGTAATAAACTAGTCGAGCGGAAGTTAAGAGGTGTAGATGTTTAATGTACTTCAGGGAAGAGTTCAGAACAGGTGCTGTGGTATTATATTAGCATGATGGCTTGTGACGCTTCTCCTTGAATGTAAATGAAAGCTGATGTTTCAGTGTCAGTTGTTCACTGATGAGGTGTTTGAGTTTCCTCAGTGTTTGATGCTTGACCCGGCATCACAGTTTCTGGACCAACAAAACCGTTTATAAATGTACTTTGAATTTCAGTTCCAACTGTTGTTTCGTTACGCACTTTTTTTCTCTTGTGTACCAGTGGAAATCTAAATATCTCAGAAGAAAAAAGTTGCTATTGGGGTAAGAAAACAAAGCTATTTCAAGATCCAACGAATGATCCACCTCATGTAACAGTTAGTCATGATCATGGATCTGTCTGTTTTATTGTATAGCAGGACGAAGCTCATGATTGTTTTAGCTGTGTGTGTGTGTTTGTGTGTGTGTGTGTGTGTGGTGTGTGTGTGTGTGCGTGTGTGTGCGTGTGTGTGCGTGTGTGTGCGTGTGTGTGCGTGTGTCAGAGATTAGTTGAGTAATCCTCCTTTTAAGCAGCAGTCATCTTTGAGTTTGGGTTTGTCCTCTCATAATAAGAGACAGACTCATTAAAGATATTAACTGGGCTGGGCTTTCAAGCCATTCACTGCTCAACTATGTGATTTAAACAGATCAGATGTCTCCACCAAACCGCTTCATTTCCCCGGAGAACATGTTGTTCATTCAGCAAAAACCATCCGTGTGTGTGTGTGTGTGTGTCGCTGCTTGTCACGCATGACACATCTCACACCAGTCCATCTTTACATCGGTGTTCCGCTCGTTTCCACCGCTGTCCTGGGATGGTTGCTTGGGCATTTATTAGTGGTTGCCAGGGTGTTACTAGGGTGTTACTAGGGTGCAGCTGTTTTTTTGAGTAGAAGCAATAGTAACAGCTTTCCTGAAGCTCAGTGGTAAGAGCATTGTGTTATCAATGCAAGGTTGTGGCTGCGATCCCTGGAGATTGCAAATACTTATGTATAAATGTATAGAATAATGCAACGTAAGTCGCTTTGGATAAAAGCGTCTGCTAAATGCATAAATGTAAATGTAACAGAAGTGTTTCTAAAGAAAAGCTATAATGCAGAATTTGGAGCTGTAAAAATGTTCCGTAACGCTTTAGATTACGGCCCGCAATGAACCGCACAATTAAACAGATTTTACAGCGTAACTTATTCTAACAGCAATGTACCTCTACAGTACATATATGAAGAGTTTGGTTCCAAAATGAGATAACGCCGTTTTAAACCATGTTTTTGTATTGTGCATTCCAATTATTATCAATCAAACTGCAGTTGGTTTGTTTTGATTTAAGCCATAATAACTCAAAAAATACAGCTAACTAACACAATTATACACAATAAAAACATGATTACATAATGAAAAACATGATTTTTTATCTCATTTTGCAACCAAACTCTTCATATGTAGGTAAAGGGGAACAATATGCAAAGTTTGGGGAATAAAGAAGTCCAAGAATTATTTATACTGTACGTATTTTAAAACTAAGGGGTAACTATTTTTTGACTTTAGGATTAATTTTTATTTGATTGATTTTAGGATTATTGGTCATAAATCATTTATTTTAATTTTTGAATTTGAATGTGTAAATCCATGTTGACCTCTTGAGACTATAATCAAGTATTTGAAGAGTGGTTTGATTTGGATGTTTATATGGCATGCAGTTCCCTCATATAGATATAGATATTTTATTTTCCTTACTCTTACCCCTTTATTCCCCAAACTTTGCATATTGTTCCTCTTTACCTACAGACATATACTGTAGAGGTACATTATTGTTACCATTAGTTACGCTGTAAATCCTGTTTAACTATGCGGTCACCAACTGTTCTGTGCTGTTGCTAGGGAGATGCTATGATTTTTGTACTTTTTTTGTACTTTTGCACTAGAATTTGATATCTGGTTGCTAGGCTTTTCTGCGCGGTTGCTAGGTAGATGCTGGGATGTTCTGGTCATAATAACCCATCAGACTTTTGTGTAAACTGATGAGGCACCACCGCAGCTCATGATACATACACAAATGACCAAAACATCAACATGTCAGACTCGTGTTGTTTACATGCTCGGTTTGTGTTTCTGCTTCTCTCTCAGCGTATCCGAGACTGAGGCCAAATCGATTCAGTCGTGTGCTGGATTTTGTGATTCAGTCTAGACGACCCATGTTAGCAGGACCTGACCACACTCGCACATATAAGTTCAGGTGAGGAGACGGGTTTGGCTCCACATGATTTAAACATGCGGTCGTGTACGTCCATCACTGACATGTGTACACATCCACATCATCCAAACATAAATATTGAGTTTATCACCCGCCTTCCGGCCTTTCATATCTTGTGCCGGGACCACAGGAGGATAAATACGCTACTTCAACCCAAACAACTCCCCTTCTGTGACACGGACGGGATTTACGTTTGTGGTTTACATGAGTTTCAAGGCTTGACATTTTTCCTAGAAGAAAGTTCCTCTGCTTTTTTTCTTTCAGAAAGACTCTTTCCATTGAATTCAGCTGCTCACTGGCTTTCCTGACTGAATCATTTCAGTTTCATATCCTTGCAAATTTTGACAGTTAATCATAAATGCACACAAAAAAGAAGGATCTTAAAGAGAATTCTGTCATCATTTACTCACCCTCAGATTGTTATAAAATACATGATGTCTGCGCTGCTTTATAAGGTATCATAGGTTTACTCCCAGAATGCATTGCAATTAGCTCAGTAGAAAAATGTATCCAAAATTGAAATGTACTTATTTTATTTAAATAATAAGTAAATTATTTTAAGTGAATTATACTGATATTAAAGTGATACTGCACCCATAAATGAAAATTTTGTCATCCTTTGCTCACTATTGAGTTGTTCCAAATCTGTTCACCATAGTAGGAAAAAAACAGTGGTGCCCAAAGGTGCCCAGAACTGTTTGCTGTCCTACATTCTTCAAAACGTCTTCTGTGTTCAACAGAACAAAAATAATGATCAAGTAATGGGAGACCCAAACTATGGGAGTCAATGGGGGGCAAATCTGTCTGGTTATGAGCATTCTTCCAAATATCTTTCTCTGTGTTCATCAGAACAAAAACATTTATGCACATTTGGAACAGCTGGAAGGGGATTAAATGATGACAGAAGTTCCATTTTTGGGTGAAGTGTCCCTTTTAATTCTTTTGATGGTGCAAATATTGTATTGTGACATTGCATTGAGTGAAACTGGGATCAGATCACCTTCATGTTGAGCCAGAGCTGATGTTTAGGAGAAACAAGCGGGTGAGACACTTAGACCCCTGTAATAGAGGCTGACCCTTGCTCTAGTCACCGATTGGCCGCTGGAGATCTAATCCCACCCAACACACTAACATGTTATTTTGGTTGCACTTCACCAATAGAGAAGCGGTCGTCTCGGCTGTTGCCTCCAGCGAATGACTCGTCCACAACATCACACGCGGTTATAATCTGTCTTCTGTCGATAAATTTGAGATACATTCAGTCTTTATACGTTTCTATGGAAAACACATTTATTCAAATGATTTTATGCTTGTATCATTTGGGTGTTGTTGAAACGGAGTAGACTCTTTCAAATAAAGATGGTGTTGAAGAACTATTTTTGGTGTTACGCTTCTACAGAAGCTCTCTGTATCATCATCTACAGCTGATGTCAACTTGAACAAAACTCTTCCTGTGAGCTGCTGTGGACCTCACACAGCCGTCATCATATCCCATGAGTCTCTGGGGCTTTCAGCTATTATCACATCACAAGCTCAGAACACTTACAGTACTGTGTGTCTCGGAGTGAATAAGTGTTGGTATTTATACCCTAGTGTTCTCAGAGAACCACTGCTCCAGAGTATCACAGCAGTACTAGTGTTCGTGTCTCCAGATGGGTCTCATCGCTGGTCTCAGGTCAGTTTAGCCTCATCTGTCTCCGTTGGCTGAAGGAACTGATTCCAGAACAGCACTAGCGTGTGACTCCAGCAGCTGTTATCCAGAATGAAACCGGAGAGCTCAGACGGGTTCAGAGTTTGAAGTCTGCTCGTGGTCCCGCCAGCCAAGTTTTGCATCTAGTTCTGGAGCGTAAAACAAATCTATGGATGTCAATCGCTGCACACTTCATCCAGCCGCACTTCTCACAGATCATGCCTTGATTTATTCAAACCTTCTTCTGCAGAATAGAAAAATCCATTGTCTCCTATTGTATGAACACAAAACCACTGAGACGTTTCTCGAAATATCTTCGGTTGTGTTCCACAGAAACGAACCAAACAAAGCACTGGATGTGTTGTAACTCTTACAGCGTCGCTCACGTCAGATCTCATCTCAGAACTTCAAAGAACGTTCTTACCTTCCTATAGTCTGAAGAACCTTTAGTGCAACGTGAATGTCCCAGTGCACAATTTTTCTCATTACAAATTCTGTTTCACTCAGAAATGCGTCAAAATGCAGAAGTAAAAACGATGGCAACTTCCGACTTTAAAGGTTTGCGACCTTACAGCCTTATAAAAAGCGTTTACACATAAGGGTGGAGTTGCTGTTTTAACCTCATGAAATCATGGGGGATGGCGCGAGGGAGCGTGGCGATGTTTAGTTCAACTCGTGTCTCCCGTCCTCGGGGATCCGCAGGTCAATCTGTGTTGAGGTTAAACTGTGTGAGACCCGTACAAGAGCCGCAAAGCTCTTGAAAGTGTGTGAAGCTTGTAAAGTTCACACAGGGTTTAATAACAGTTCCTGAAAGAGCGAAAGCTTTCTTTAGTCATGCCATTACCTGTCACACTAACACACGTGTTTATTCAGAGCTCGCTCACGGAGTAAACATGACCAGGTCACATCATGACGCATCACACATGTTGTGTCCCTGACGAATGTTCGTGCTCACATGCTGGAGTTTCATCTTTTACTTAGAATTATTTGTATTGAATGTAATGTGGATTTGAGTAAATGTTTGAGATAATATTGACTTTTGACAAAATCTGAGCTCAGTTTGACTCTTTGTTGACGTCTCTTCTCAAACTCTGACCGACACATCTGTGAGATTTCTGACTCGTTTTCTCAGGAGAAACATCTGAGACACACATTGAGTCTCATGAGATGGTGTTGATGTTCTGCAGGGTCGTTCTGTTAACAGAATCGCTCCACGTCAGTCTGTGTGTTTCGTGATCTCATGCGTTTCTTCTCCGACCGCAGGAGTGATGCTTTAGATCCGGCCGAAGATGTTTTGACAGCGTCGTGAAGCCTCTGAATGAAGCTCAGAGAACTCGCGGGACGCTCCGGCATTCCAGCGTCTGTGGAATTTAAAGCTTACGCTGTGGAGAATCAGAGTCAGACCGGATGATGAGGGGCCGCGCGGACCACCCGTCCAAAGGTGAGCCTGTGAACAGGGGGTGTTACGCCACTTTTGTGATTGTTTAAGTTGGAAACGGAATGAATGGACTGAAGTCTGAATGATGGAATCAAAGGAGCCTTGCTTTCATCTTCTTCACACACTCGGAGTCTCTTCATGTGCTGGCCTGTGAGCGTTCACCTTCACAACTCATTCCATTAGCTGGAGAGTCATCTCATTTTATTTAAGGACTGATTGCTGTTAAAGAGAGAGAGGGCGACATTCAATATCTGTCTGAATAAATCTTTCTTTAAAGTCCTGTTCAGCATTTTCTTCTCTTTAAATGAAATGAAATGGAGAATCCACTCCGGACACGGTTTGTCTTTATAGGTATTCGATGAGGTTGAGTGGAAATCGTTTTACTGACATGAGGCTGTGACATAAGCTTTGTTAAATAAAATGAAAATAAAATGCGTTCTTTGTCTGATAGAATGTATATCCCGTTGTGCTTTTATTGTGATAATGTGTTTTCGTTGTAGTCGTGTGAAGGCGTCTCACACCGTTACACAATCAGTGTGTCAAACATTAACACGAGCTTAAGGATGAAATGCACAGGTTTTCTGAGTACGTTTGAGCATGTTGCTATGAGGTTGCTAGGGTGATCTGGGTGGTTATAAACTGGTTTCTTTCATGGTGCACCCTGAATCTCTATGATATTCTGGTTCAGATAAATCAAAAATGCATGAGTCTGATTGGTTAAAATCTAGTCTGATTTGAGGATCGAGTCACAAAAGGTTCACAAATAGACATGGTGAAATGTAATTTTTGTCAATAGATTTAAAGAACCTCCCGATGTCTGTTACTGTCATGTGAAGTTAAAGCAGCTCAGAAACTCTCGGCTGGACTGCGTTTCTCTGGCACGCTGGTAAAGAAAACTGCCTTGACAAATTTCTTCAATAAATTCCGTCTACATCAAGCGTATATTTGGACAGAACGTGCGTATGTAAGTCCATCTTTTTTTTTGGCATTTGAATGTAATTTTTCACATTCCTAGTGGGTTCCTAAATGTTTTCTCTTTGAATTATGTAGGAAAGTACAAACCTCAGAAAATGAACGATTTTACTTTTCAATTATTTAATACATTCACGACACACGTGGAATATTTTAGTCCTTTCTTTTTACATGAAACTGCTGAAGTTTGAGACTGATCTCAAGCGTTTAAGTTCAACCCTTGTTCGCTAAGCTCCAATGGTTTCCCAGGGTCCTGCTGGGGGCCACACAGAGGTCCAGGAGGGGGTCATCGCTGGTGTCAAAGGTCAAGTGAGAAGATCGGAAGCTTGTTGTGCGTGCTACAACATGAAGCTCATTGTGTGAGTTAATGTGTTTTCTTTCATGCATTTGTCAGACACGCTTTTATTTGAGGTTCATTCAGTCTTGATGTATATGTGGACCTCGCTGTCTGTGTCAGTGGAGCTGAAGAAGAGCTGCTGATCTGAGAGCCGTGGTGAAGGTAAGAACACTGTCATACAGTCAATACAGAGACTTCAGTTTAATGAAAATGACCAGTCGCCAGTGTCCCATGATGCTCTTTGTTTTGATGGTTTGGAAGCTTTGAATAATAGTGACCTTATCTGTTAAGAAAAATCATGACAAAAGAATCATAACAGACAGATGAAGAGTTTATCCTCAAAATGAGATCATTTAATTATTTTTAAATATGTTTTATTATGTAATCATGCTTTTATTTTGTTAGTTAGCTGTATTTTTTTAGTTATGGCTTCAAAAATCATGTTTTTATTTTTGTATTACCATGAATATCAATCAAACTGCAGTCGGATTGTTTTGATTAGAGCTATAATAACTCAAACACACACAGTTAACTAACACAATCAAACACAATAAAAACATGATAACAAAATAAAAAACTGATATTCCAGGCTTTCTGAAGTCATAAGTCATGACATAATTGTCAATATTGTCCCGCGCTGAAGTTGTCTTCCGTGGATGTCCCCTCCTCAGTGTGCACTGAAGCACATGTTGTTGTTTAGCTGTGAGAAGACCACTATCACTGAAAAGCACTGAGATTTCTCTCTCTAATGAGCACTTTCACATCTGTTGTATAAAGAGCAGTTTGATCGCTTTAAACCAGCGGGAGGGCAGTGCACATTTAAGACTAATGCACACTAATAAGTGATCACCCCTGAGGGTTCTCACACACCTGTGGACAGAAATACTGCACATCACAACTGAACACAAACCAGATTAGAGAGACTTAGAATATCTTATTCTCGTTAAATATGTGTCACATATGATGTAAGCTGTGATTGTTTGACTGAAACCTGCTTTAATGTTCAATACACTTGCTGGTAAAATGAAACTTAACTTATCCAGATGTAAGTAAATCTGTTCAATGTGTCCAGTGTCAGAGATGTCTGATCGTCTCTTTAACAAATCTATGAATCTGCTAAATGAAACAATCTTTATGATCTGAGATCAGAAAACCCCACGCTTTGCATTGCACCTGTCACCTGACTCCATCAAATATTCATGTGTATTCTATAAATATTTAGTTGTTTTTCTAAATATTTTCTTGCAGCGTGGCTGTATTTTAAAAATCTCTAAGCGTGAAAAACAAACTCTTAATTGTAGCTTCATTACATGGCGTGTTAGAATACGGCACTGCAAAAAACTACATTCTTACTAAGTGTGTTTGACTTTTTGTGTTGTACAAATATCTAAAGATTCCTAAATCAAGATGCATTTCCTAAGATATTTAGTCTCTTTTTAAGGAGAGAAATATAACAATTAAGTAAGTTTATGGTAACAAGCAAAAAAATCTGCCAATGGGGTGAGAAAAATAAACTCAAATTTTGTTTGACCTTTTTCTCAAGTACCAAATTCAAGTTTATTTTTGCAGTTTTTTTGCTTGTTTTTTCCATTAACTTACTTAATTCTTATATTTTTTTCCTTAAAAAGAGACTACATATATTGGGTCACTTTTCTTGTTGAGTAATTGTATATCTATTTAAGAAGTTTGAGATATTTTTACTAAAAAAAAGACAAAAATGCTTAATAAGAATGTCATTTTTTGCAGTGTGATTCTGATTGGTCAGTCACACATTCTGATGTCTTATACATGAGTTATATATAATAAATATTGCAGAGTCGATAAAGGTGGTAACACTTTACAGGTTTCATTTGTCATTAGTTATATAAACATTGAACAAAACTTCTACAGCATTAATTCATGTTTATGTTCATTTCTACACCTTGACAAATAGATTATATCATAACATCAGTTATGTACACTGACCTAACACAAGCAAACAATGAAAAACTGCATTTGCATTTGCATTCATTTGAATAAAGATTGCTAAAATATTTAATTGATTAGTTCATGCTGGATTATACATTAAGGAACTAATGAAACTCTAAATTGTGCATTTATGTTACATGAACTTTGGCAGAATTGTTGTACTTGCAATTAATAAACGTTCACTTGATTTGTTTGCCGTTTAACCTTGTAACTCTAAACTCTGTTTCTCATAAACATTTCACATCAACACAATAACCGTGACAGTTCATTGTCGTTTTGATAAATAAACTTGTATTTGTTGTCATGCACTGGTTGAGTTTGGAGACGGCGGTGGTGCGGGGGGCGTGCCGAGATCTCCGCTCTCTCTCTTGTGTGTGTGTGTGTGTGTGTGTTGAGGGGGTGTCCTATGGAGAGCCAGGGAGCGAAAAAAAGCCCCTTGGCACGGATCAGCACACACACAAACGCACACACATTGAGTGAATGTGTGTGTGTGTGTGTGTGTGAGAGAAAGAGTTGAGTTCGCCGCCGGGTTCCGTGCGCGGAATGAGTGAACCGAGCGCATGTGCGCGGATGTTTTAACGGTATGACGGCGGGTCTCTGGAGCTGTAGCTGAAGGATCAGAGCCGGAGAGAGAGAGAGAGAGAGCGAGAGAGAAAGAGAAAGAGAGGGAGAGATCATGCGGGGTCCTGCGCTCCGGCTGCTGGGACTCGTGTGGCACCTCTCCGCGCTTTTACGCATCGCGCACCCGCACAAACTGCATCCCAAACAAGGTAAATACACATTTACTGCACGAGGAATAACGGGAACTTGACCGCAATAGCTCGCTGTTCTTCTTAAGTCAGCTTACAATACAAATAAATAGGCTTTTTGAGTTTTAATGTGGTTTTGTGCATCTTTATAGTCAATAGTATGGACCATTAATGAAGTATATAACTATATTGTGTGTATTATACATGTCATGTAATGTCAGTATGTTTGCACACTTTAAGTTTATGATGTTGTGTTCTTTTTATAGAATAGCACCAAATGGTATTTCATTACTTAAATTCACATTTAAGGCGTCATTCTGTCAGCCTGTCATGTGTTTGAAAGCTGCACAAACACACTTTAAAATGAAGACATTTCACAACAAAGCAACAGATGTAGTGTTGAAGTGTGGATGGCAACTGCTGGTGGAACATCATGTGTGTGTTGATCTACACTTGTGTGAACTTCATACACGGACTGAACATCTCCTGGACACCAGTTGAGTTAAAGTCTGTAAAAATGCCTCATTTTTCTACGTGAAGATCTAGTGCGCACACACACACTGATGAAATGTGTGGTTTTAATGCACTGTAAGTCACTTTGGATTAAAGTGCTTGAGGATAACTGTTATGTGTGTGTGCTTCAGAGAGCTTCATTGGCCAGCTGTCGGCGTATGAGATCATCACACCGGTGCGATTGAATGAGTTTGGAGAGTCCTTCCCGCACCGGCTGCACTACCGCAGGAGAAAGCGCAGCCCTGACGCACAGCTCTCGGGTTTGAGGGCTCAGTACCGCATCCAGGCGTTCGGTCAGAGCTTTCATCTCAACCTCACGGCTGATTCTGGATTCATCGCTCCGTCCTACACGGTGGATCATCTGGGAGAAGAAGAGCATCAGGACGCAGACCTTCGCCACTGTTTCTTTACAGGACACGTGAACGCTCGACAGGAACATCAGGCCGTCTTCAGTCTGTGCGCTGGACTCGTGAGTTTACACACACACACACTGAAGTGTTAAAGGTTTAAGCTCTTGACTTCATTCTTCTGGAGAGGTTGAGTTCTTGTCTAGTTTAACAGAAGTCTATTGACATGAATGTGGTTATTTTAGATGTGTAGACGCATGCAGAGATGACAGACGCGTTGAACGAGTGTGATTGAGTTCACGCCAGCGTTCAGCTTCTTTACCGGTTTAAAACTTCCTTTACTGGACGTCCAACTTGGTGTTCATACAATGGAAGTCAACGGAGCTCAGTGTCGTTTGATTATCAACGTTCTGTTGTGTTCTGCAGAAGAAAGAAACTCAGACAGGTTTGACATGACATGAGGATGACAGAATGTTCTTTAAGCTGGATTTGGCCAATCAGCTTCCTGCTGGTCGTGGCGCTGTTTCCTGAGGATGTTCGTACAGTCGTTTGTTCATTAGGTTCATTAGATGAGGCGATTACCCGTCGCAGTAAATGCAGCAGTCTGTAGCTGCGGGTGATGTCATATCTGATGAGGTCATCAAGTCATACATCACATGACACACAGAGAGGATGAGCTCTCTGACATCAGCGTCAGTCGCGTGTCCGCCCTCGGGTACTGTCGGAGAACAGCCGGAGAAAGTGCTTTCGGTTTGCTGTGTGACAACAAGCATGAGTTGAAGGAAACTTAAAATAATTGTCCGAAAGATGTGTTGAGAGCGGCGTGTGTAACTTTCTTAATGAATTTGGAAGGTATTCACACAGACTGCAAAAACCTTATTTTGTGTTTTGTCGTAATGGATTCATAGATCTGTATGCTGAAGCGCTTCTGATTGGTCTGACGTGTTGTCTTCAGGTGTGCTGGTGTCTGTGCCTCTCACAGGTGATGATGATGTCAGATTGTTGACAGCGTCCGTCCGCACCCGAGCGTAATAACCTTCAGTCTACATCTTTATGAATTTTCACAGTCATTGACTCTTATGAGAATGATGTCATCAACCTGAATGAGTTTGTGGATGTTCACATGAAACTCTTTTCTGTCATAATTTAGTTTTACTCCTCAAATGTGATCATGCTTTAGTCGACAAATATACCCGACATGGGTCCATAAGGCTGCACAATTAATCGAAACAACTAATCGGGATTACAATTACGGGTGAAACAATTACACAATCCCAGAAAGTTATAAAACATTTTAAAACTTCAAAGTCAAATCTATTGATCTTGGTCACAATCGTGCAGCCTCGTGTGTCCTGTGGTGCGACAGCCAACATTTAAACTAAACTGTTAAGAATGTATTATTTTATTCAGTTCATATGAGGAGTTTGTTTCCAAAAAGAGATGAAAAAAATCTCAAATCATGTTTTTATTATGATTACTTTTTGAATAGTTTGTTTTTGTGATTGTTTAAGGCCAAAATGAACTATACGCTAAATGTTCGATTAATTGCACAGCCCTATTTTGTTATCATGCTTTATTGTGTTAGTTGTTGTATTTTTTTAGTTATTATGAATGAAATCAAAACAAACCAACTGCAGTTTGATTAATATTCATTGGAATGCACAATAAAAAAACATGATTTTTATAACATTAAAGTTTAACTTAAGTTATCTCTTTGGAAATAAACTCATATTAACGTATATTTATAATATAATATAAAATAGCACAAGAGAGATTTATCTTCATTGATAGTTTTTTTATTTGTCATATGTCATGGTTAACAGTTGCTGTGTGACAGCGTCCGTGTACCGCGGTGTTACCATAGTATGTGTCTGTAAGGGCTGGTGAACTGTATGGAGTCAAGTCGCACAGCGTGTTTGTGTGTGTACGTGTCAATCAGTACTGTATTCATTGAGATTCACGAGTACACGCGTGAAGGCAGACTTATGTCATGTTTCCATCCCCAGGGCTGTGAGTGAGTGTGTCAGATATTCTCTCAGTTCTTGTGGAAACATTTCCTCATCTGTCACTGCGTCTGTTGAACGCTGCTGTTCTCTGTGCTTTCATCTGTGTGTATCAGTGATTCTCAACAGGGGGCCGTTGCCTTCCAAGGGGGCCTCAAGATGACAAAATGAGACAAAATGACCATTGAAATACATAATAAAACTAAAAACCGAGATATTTCTGTCCTGACAACCCTCGGAGGGTTTAGCATGGTTGTGTACATGAATACATATGCTACGCTGCTGATGCTAAGTACAGAGACTTGCTACTGCCAATGCTGCTGCTGCACATATACGTATAAGAAACCCCCCGTATAGAGTACATGATCACCCTGTAGCAGATCTATACAGGTGGAGCTGGGGAAGGAGGAGGGTTTCTGAAACGCGCTGCAGTGCTACGCCAATCACTAGCCAAGATTTAAACGTTGATTAGCAAGCTCATTGGCTCCTGATACAGAAGGAACCAATCAGCTGGGTGTGCTGAAGTTATTGTGTCAGATTGGGTTGGACTATAGGACTGCGCCATCTAGTGCCCTATCGTACACCCGGTGCAATCCGGTGAGTGTATTTAGCTAGTTTCAGTCCGACGCAGTTATCAATTTCAAGTCCTGCGCCATGTTGTTTAAATAGCAAATGCATTTGCGCAGTTTGAGCGCCCATGAGCGTGCTGGTCTGAAAACGAGGTGTGTTCAGGCGCATTGTTGGCGCGTTGTTATTAATGAATATTAATTTGCTATTTAAACAACGCAGCGCAGGCCAGGAAAATGAGAACTGCGTCGGGCTGAAACTAGCAGAAGTGAACACGCCGGGTGTACGAAGGGCCAGAGTTTCATGCCAGAACTTCTCTGTCATTTCTTATTATTTGGCCATGTTTATAATGAATATGTTTTTCCAGTGAATGTCAAGCTCCAAAACATTCTATTGGAGAGAAATGTTGAGTTTATGTGAGTGGGAAGAGGGGCTTTGAATATTGTTAAAGGAATACTTCACCCAAAAATGAAAACTCTGTCATTATTTACTCACCTTCAGATTAAACCTGTATACATTTCTTGGTTTTGCTGAACACACAGGAAGACATTTGGAAGCATGTCAGATCTCACCCACCATTTACCACCATAATAGGGAAAACAAATACTATAGGAGTCAAATGGGGGTGAGATTTGACATTCTTCCAGATGTTTTCCTTTGTGTTCATCAGAACAAAGACATTCATACAGGTTCGGAAAAATCTGAGGGTGAGTAAAGGATGACATCATTTTCTATTTTGGGTGAACTGTCCCTTTAAATACAATGGGTGGGTGTCAAAAAGGTTGAGAACCCCCGGTGTGTATAAGACAACCTGCTGTCAATCATAACCGTGTCACGTGTGTCTGTTAGAATGATGAAATGTTCACTTGCACATGTCAGGATGATGTCAGGGTGTTTGTTGAGCCAGTGAAGGTCCTGCTGGCAGAGAGATCGAGAGATGAGGCCGGTGATGTTTTCAGAATTGTGTTTAGAAGAAGCGCTGGATGATGTTTTCACACGTGTCAGGTTTATTGAGCGTAGAAGGAAATGACAGGAACTATCGGCGGCTCTGTTACAGTACGTGCACACACAAGCGTGCTTTTCTTCCGGGCCGACGTGGAAAATTAATTCAGCGTGTGTCACACAATTTCCATTGATTCAAATAATCCGAATCCCATTTTCCACTTCAGTATTTGCTGGTATGCTTTTGTTTCTGTGACTCATTGTGTGTTTGCTCCCGCAGGTGGGTACGTTCACCACGCACAGCGGTCAGTTCTTCCTCGAGCCCCTGCTGAGCGCTGACGGAGAATATGAGGAGGAACATAACAAACCTCACCTCATCTACAAACACGACGCGCACAGGAAGTCACCTGACGCTCACAGGAAGTCACCTGAAGCGCAGCCGTGCACGACCTCAGGTGAGAGCGACAGGTGTCTGTGGAAGGCTGTGATCGGAGGGAAATGAAAGAGGGGTGTTTGAAAACACTGCAGGATTCACAAGAACACCGCTGAGAAAAGCTCTGCTCTGTTAGCATCTTCGCTCTGTTGTGTCCTGGTCTCGGCCGGCTGGTTTTCAGCGTGCTGTGCTCTTTGGCATGTGTGTTATTGTGAGGATTAGCGTCTTCATTGTGAAGGCCAGTTATTGAAATTCTTCGTCTAATGAAAGTAAATCAGGTCCAGAGACTCAGACGTTCCACAGCTCTGACTTACACACATTCATCTCCTGTGCTGCTGTATAACACATGCAAGCCCTCTTCACGTGTACGTGTGTGTGTGTGTGTGTGTGTTCAGAGGGTTCTGAGTGACCCCCGAGGGCAGCGTGACCCCTCTTCTTTATTTGGAGTCTGTTTGTGACTGTTGATGTAAAGGGAAGTCTCAGAACAGGTTGTTTGCGCGGTAAGGTGTTAGGAATATTCCTTTAAGAGGCGGAGAAAGGTCTGGTGATGTAATCGTTGTGGGCGGAGTTTCTTCTATGTGAGCGGTGCTTTAGTTGTGTCATGTTCTTCTCTGTTACTTTTGCATAAATCTTAATCGTTCAGCGGATGAAGAATAAAACATTGACAGCCAATCAAAATCTATTAGTTTTAAAGGGGTCATATGACACGGCTTAAAGGAATATTATGGTGTGTTTTAGATGTGATGTAATGTGTAAACACCATTTAAGGTTTATAAACGCTGTATTTTCCACACACTGCATGTTTGTATCTCGTCTTTGCTCCGCCTCTCTGCAGATTTGAAAAGCGAGGTGTGCTCTGATTGGCCAGTTCACCAGTGCTAGTGATTGGTGGAATACTGCAAGCGTGTGAGGGAAATGTAACGCCTCTGACCATATTTGGAACATCAGGTTCCTCTTCAACAGGTACACCACCTTACTTGCTTTTACATTTGGGCGGTCTTAGTCAAATCAGACCACCAGCTGACGTAGATGTGTGGGGGTGTGGCTACACGAGGCGTTTCAGGCAGGTCTGGGTGAGCATTCGCTTTTACATAGAATGACTCTTTTGTTTCCACACTTTCATTTCTGAAATTGTACACGTCTAATACACGCATGAGCGACTTATAACACACCAAAGACACAGAAAAACACGTGTTCACGCCGTATGACCCCTTTAAAGCACTTAAAATGTGAAAGTTCAGCGTGCATTCTTAACGTTGTGAACATAAATGTAACGTTGTTATCTGTTTGTATCTTTATAGTTATTGTTACAGTTGTTATTGTAAGTTATTATGATTGTTAATTTCTTTCTAATTATTTATACATAATGTGTAAACAGAGTTTTTACTGAAGGTAAATAATGAATGTCATTATTTCGCAGAAGTTGTCCGTGGCGTTTAAGCTACTGTAGAATAGGTGGAATAGTGCTGGTGTTGTGACATTGAATGTGGGTCATGCATCAAAGAGTCGAGCAGATATACAATTCATGAGAATTAAAAGAGGATCTGATAAGAGCGTGCGGCGCTCCAGATGCTGAGATACTGAACGCTTTGATGAAGTTCTAGTGACGCTGAGGTTTGGATATTAAACAGCAACACTCAAAAAAATGAGCTGTCGCTGCTGTTAGCTTTACTCAACCCATCCTTGTTCACAGTACATAAAGAATGCAAGTAACTGAATTAACGTGAGTTCTGTCAGCTTTACTCAACAAGTGTTTGACTGCTCAACTTAACATTGTTGAGTAGAACCTATAATATTGTTGAGGTTACTTCATATAAACAAGTTAATTCAACATGACGGGTTGAGGGGGATTTTAAGTTCCCAGCATGCTTTGCGTTAGACTGCATTTAGGCAGTGAATTTTTAAATTGAGTGTTATTTTAAGTGTTTTTCAGTAAAGAGAAAAGACTTGTTTGTGCTTAATGTTCATTTATCTTTGAGGTTTAAAAGAGTTTGTTGTATTTTTGAGTTTTAGGGATGCCCTTGTTTAGAAGAGCGGCACATGTGAGAGGCTGTGAGAGGTTCATGCGTGTCCATGTCTATTGTCTCATTCAGTGAGCTTTAACGGTGCTAATGCCAGGACTGAGATGCCTCTCATCTCATTGGCTCTTTGTGTTTTGACTCACATGCAGTAAGTCTGTAGATCATTTATGTATGACAACAAAAAGTACCTTTGAGAAGGATAAATATTGAGTTTAATTTATTTAAGATCACTGGTACAATCGGAATGGTTTGGATTTACTCGAAACATTTTTGTCAACATTACTTACATTTATTTTTTTCACACAACTAAAGTTTTATTTGTTCAAATGTCTTAATATTGTTGCGTGGAACCACTTGATGCAGATTTTTAAAGTAAATTCAACAAATACATTTTTTGTGCAGGATTCTTCATACACACAACATCATAAACCAGAAAGATGAAGAGTGTGTTTGTCCTGCTGCATCAGTTCTGGCAAGACTACAGTAGTTAGCGCGGTTGCTATGGTGTTGTGGGTGGTGGCGGCCGAAAGGCTGTGTTAATATTTGTCATGCCGTTTTAAAACAGAGCATAATTGGGCATGTGGATGTGTTTTAGATGAGGGTGTTGTCTGTGCGTGTCACGGCTGGACACGTGAGTCATGAACTCTCAAAGGCAGCATCACATTTCTACTGCTGGAATCTCGCTCGCTCGCTCACAGCTCAGATCTTTTTTTTTTGTTAAATCACGTTGGTGTGTACTGAAGAGATGTTCTTGGCTTTAGGCCTGCGTCTCAGTCCTTTTCTTTTTATAATCGGAGTTCTGTGGTGAATGTTGTTGGATGTCTTGCATTGGGACTCAATTGAGCGTGAGTTTGTAAAGCAGCGGCGGCACAGTTGAAGTCGTGTTAAATCTGGTGGTTTGGCTTTGTTTGGTTCTGTTAATCTCTGTGTGTGTTGTTATAATCACCTGTAAGCTGTTACACCCGTCTCCCGAGCAGCTCGCCCGCCTGCCCTTTGCCCCTCCTCCTCCTCCTGCTCCTGCTCCTCCTCTAATCACAAATGCCTCCATCCTCTCCTCTCCTACTCATGGCTCCTCCTGCTCCTCCTCCTCTTCCTCCTGCTCCTGCTCCTCCTACTCAACTCATCCTCTCCTCCTACTCAAAGCTCCTCATTCCTCCTGCTCCTGCTGCTGGCAGTGTGTGTGAGATCTCAGCCAGAGTCTTTAAGACCCACGGGCTCGAGCCAACGCTGCTCACTGTCTGGACTCAATCTCGCCACAGTTTGAGCATTTTTTGGCCTCAGTGTTGGTAGAATAGCTGAGGTTCAGAGTGAAGGTGTTTGTTTTGTGTTTGATAAATGACAGACGTGAGGATAAACGTGGCGCGGGATTAACTCAGATCGTGTGCTTCTTACTGTTTTGTGAGAGTTGTTCTGTATGTAATAAATGTGCCACATGTGTGAGGAAATCCAGACTTACACAGGCGGAGTCAAGTGTGTTATGGAACATCATCTATGAGGTGTTTGGCACAGAACTGTCAGGAAAGCGTCAGATGAGCACGATGGGATGTTTGAATCTTGAATCTTTCGTCACAAAACCAGAAGTTAACAGTTGAACTTTCATGATTCTCGCTCAGTTTTCATTTAAGTTTCCATTTGCTCTCCATTTAATCTCACTGATGTCTAGGAGAAATAACTGAGACATTTTGTAATGTATGTCTTCTTTACTCATCTGGACACCGTATGTGCTATTAAACCTTTTATTTAAAAAGAAAAACAATCTGATTTGAACAAATAACATGAAAACAGAGGGTCTAGACCCTCTCATCACACGTGTGATGATCATGTGTTAGGTTACCTCGCCGCTGTTCGCCGTCGCTCGTGTCGTGTCGTGTCTGTAAATCAAGTTTCAGGTCTTTTCGTCTCCTGTGATCGTCTTCTAAGCTTCATCTCTCACTGATGTTCTCTCCGGGTTCAGAGCTTCATCTGTGTGTTCACGTCCACCGTCCGCCTCGACGGTCCACAGCAGGTTATATAATCACAACATAAAAGAGTCTTTGTGAGGGTCAGTGATGTCACCGTCCTTTATGTGTGCTCTTAAAGCAGAGGTCCCGGCGGCTGTGCTGTGATTGGACGGAGAGCGAGTGGAGAGGACACATGAAAGGGATGATGGGACGTGTCCCAGTTTTCTGTGCCAAGTGTCTCTGAGATCAAACCGCTCGGGGTTTTCTCACGAGTCCATCAGTGAGCGTCATTTACAGTAGGTCAAGCTAAAACTGGACTGCTGAAAGGTTGAGAGACGGCGTGTGTTTTAAACGTCACAGGAGGAGTGAAAAGAGTTTGTTGTACGATGAACGTGGTTTGTGTCGAGAGGAATCTGAGTGCAGAATGTTGGAAACGCTCGTGTGAGGAACTGAAGACATGACTTTGGTCTCTGTCTGCTCCTCCTCCAAACATCTTTTTCATACAAACATTCTGTTTGTCTCTTGAGTGATTGTTGGCACGAGGTCGGCGGGTGAATGTTTTCAGCTCTTTGGTGGCGTCTGAGAGAGCGAACGCTGCTGAACACGTCCAGTTCAGATGTTTTGATTGAGACAGACGTTTTGTTTTAACGTTCTCCAGAAATGCCGCAGAGATGCCAGCGATCTCTCAATGTCGATTTTGCTCACCGTGCTTTTCCTGAAATAAAGCTCTCAGGTCAGTATGAATGTTGGTGTGTGACAGATGTTCAAAACGATCTGTGCATAAACACTGACTCTAAATACAGACGGTTCACCCAAAAATCACAATTCTGTCTTCAGTTATTCATCGTCACGTCAAACCTTCCTTCTTCTCAGAACACAAAAGAAGATATTTAGAAGAATGTTGATCATCGAACAACACTGCACTCCATTGACTTCCATTGTATGAACACAAAACCACCGAGACATTTCTCGCAATATCTTCTTTTGTGTTCCAGTGAAGAACGACTCACATACAGGTGTAGAAACACACGAGAGAGAAGAAATGATGATGAAACTTCCTCTTTGGGTGAACTGTCCCTTTAATACTCTTTTGCATAAATTGATATTAAATTTTGCTCTACCAGTAGTTGTGTCACAGGTTCATCAGTGTCTGTACAGATTGTCACGTGACGTGTTTGAGTCCTGAACTCTCTGATCTGATCTCACTTCAGTCTGGTGTCATGAGCGATGTTGAGAGACGTGTTTCCATAATAAGGGCTCTCCACGTCTCAACGCCTGCAGGTGGATCCGTTTACACCGTCTGTCACTCTACAAGCTCAGAAACACTGTGATGATGATGTTAATGTCCTCCAGAAACCATGGTTTTCACTTCATTATACAGAACCATTACTGCACAGAGTGCGTTTAATACAGAGTATTCTCTGTATCATTCTCTGACATCATGTGTGTGTACGCATGTGTGTGTACGTGAATGTGCGTGTGTGTGTGTGCAAGTGTGTGAACATGAATGTGCGTGTGTGTACGTGTGCTTACTTATGTGTGCGTGTGCCTGTGTGAATGCGTGTGTGTGTGCATGCGCGTGTGTGTGCGATCTGTGTGAATTAAAAAGAGCAGAAAGTGTTGTGTGATTGTTAGGTGTAGGGAATATGATATACGGTTTGTACATAATAAAAACCATTGTGTCTATGGGATGTCCCCATAAAACATGGAAACCCAACATGTGTGTAGTTGCATGCGCGTGCGTGTTTGTGTGGCTGGCTCTTATGATGTGTTTGTGTGTGTGTTTGTTGGCTCTTATGATGTGGCTGGCTCTTATGATGTGTTTGTGTGTGTGTTTGTGTGGCTGGCTCTTATGATGTGTTTGTGTGTGTGTTTGTGTGGGCTGGCTCTTATGGATTGTGTTTTTGTGTGTTGTGGTGTGTCTGGCTCTTATGGATGTGTTTTGTAGTGTGTGGTGTTTGTGTGGCTGTGCTCTTATGCATGTGTTTGTTTGTTTTCTTTTGATGTGACTGTCTCTTCTCGAATGTATTTGGTGTGTGTTTGTGTTGCTGTCGGTCTTCTTCCTTTTGTGTATTTGTTTGGTTTGTTTGTGTTTTTCGTTTTTGCTCTGATCCGTAAGTTCATGGTTTGTTTTTGTTTGTTTATTTGTTGTGTGGTTTTATTCTGCTCTATCCTGCTGTTTGTTTTTGTTTTTTTTATTTTGCTTTCTCTTATGCATGGTTTTTATTTTGTTGTATTGGGTGGTTGCTGAGCCTCTTCTTCGTTTTATTGGTTTGTTGTTTGTTTGTTTTTGTTGCTTTACTACTTCTGCATCTGATTTATTTGTGATTGATTTTTTTTTGTGTGTCTTTGCTCTTCTAGACTTTTTGTGAATGTAGGCTTTTTTGTTTTTTGATATTGTGTGAAGCTGGCTCTGATCATGCCCCGTTTGATTTTTATGTTTTGCTTTTGTGTGTTGTTATTTTGCTTGCTCTTTATGAATGTGTTTTTGTGTGTGTTTGTGGTGGCTGCTCGTATGATGTGGTTTTTTGTTGTGTTTGTGTGGCTGGCTCTTATGATGTGTTTGTGGTGTGTTTGGTGTGGCTGGCTCTTATTATGTGTTTTGTGATGTGATAATAGATGTGGCTGGCTCTTTGGATTGTTTTTGTGTATGTATTGTGTGGCGTGGCTCATTATGATGTGTTTAATAAATGGTGTGTGTTTGGTTTGGCATGGCTCTATTCTTGTTTTTGTGTGTTGTTTTGTGTGTGTCTAGGCTCTATGCTTTGTATTGTGTGTGTTGTGAGGCTGGTTCTCTTATGAGGTGGTGTTGATTTGTGTGTTGTTGGTGTGTGCTGGGGCTGCTTATGCTGTGTTTTTTTTTGTCGTTTTGTGTGGCTGTGTCTCTTGCTTCTTCTATTTTATTTGTGTGGTTTAGTTTTTGTGTGGCTTTTAGCTCATTCTTCTTATTTTTTATTGTGTTATTTGTATTTTTTTTTCTTTCTCCTCATTCCGTTCTTTATAATATTTTCTTTTATGTTATTGTTTGGGTGTTTTCTGGCTCGTATGATGTGTTTGTGTGTGTGTTTGGGTGTGGCTGGCTCTTATGATGTGTTTTTGGGTGTGTGTTTGTGTGGCTGTCTCGTAATGAATGTGTTTTTTGTGTGATGTTTGTTGTGCGGGCTGCTTAGGATGTGTTTGTGTGTGTGTTTGTGTGGCTTGGCTCTTATGATGTGTTTTGTGTGTGTGTTTGGTGGCTGGCTCTTATTTCTTTGTTGTGTGTGTGTGTTTGTGTGGCTTCATCTTCTGACTGTTTTTGTGTTTATTTTTGTTTGTTCTTTCCTTATGCTTTTTTAATTTTTTTTGTTTTGTTTGTGTCGTTGTTGCTCCTGTCTTGCAGTGCTTGTGTTAGTTTGTTGTGTGTGTTTGAATGTGGCATTTGCAGTCTTCTGCTTTGTATTTTTTTTGGTTGATATTTTTTTTGCTGTCTCATCTCATGCTGTGTTATTGTTTTTTGTTTTGAGTTTTTTGTTTTCTATTCACCTTGCGTTCTTTATTTTTTTTATTTTTGTGTTGTGTGTCGTTATCTCTGGTCATATCTTGTTGTTTTTTTGTTTCTTGTTTTTTTACGTTTGCATCAGAATTCTGTCTATTTTCTTTCTGTTTATTGTTGTATGTGGCCATTCGTTCTCCTTCTTTCTGTTCTTTTTTTTTATTTAATATTGATTTTTTGGCTGCTTAATCTTCGTTGCTGGTTTATTGTTTTGTATTTTAGAATTTGTTTTATATTTTGCTCAAGTAACTCTTTCTTCATTTGATGTTATGTTTTTTTTGTGTTTTTGTTTTTGGCTTGGCTCTCTTCAATTCTTTAGTTTTTTTTTTTTATTATTTCTGTGTATTTCTCTTCGATCTTGCGGATTCTTTTGCATTTTTTATTGTTTTTTTTTTGGTATGGTGTCTTGCCTCTTCTAATCTTTTGTTTTTATGTGTTTGTTTTTTGTTTTGTTGATGGCGTGGTTTCGTCTTCTTCATGTTTTTGTATTAGTTTTATTGATTGATTGTGGGGTTGTTTTCATTGGCAATTTTCTCTATCAAACTTACACTTTGTGTTGTTGGTGTTTTAATTTGTATTTTTTGTAGTTGACTTTCATCTTATTGTCTTTGTTTTTTTTTTTTTTGTTTTTATTTTGATCTCGGCGCTTGCTCTGGCATTCCCCCGCCTTCTGTTTTTGTATTTTATTTTTTGTATTTTGATTACGTGGGTCATCTCTTCTTTATTTTGTTGTGTATTGTTTATGTGTTATTTGTTTTTTAAATAACTGTTCTCGTAGTCCTTCATATATATGGTTTTTTTTTGCGTGTTTTGTGTGGCGGCTCTTATGATTGTTTTTTGTGTTTTGTGTGGTGCTGGGCTTTATGATGTGTTTGGGTGTTTTTTGTGGCTGGCTCTTATGTGTGTTTTTGTGTGTGTTTGTGTGGCTGGCTCTTATGAATGTGTTTTTTGTGTGCGTGTTTGTGTGTGGCTGGCTCTTATATTGTTTGTGTGTTTTTGTGTGGCTGGCTCTTATGATGTGGTTTGTGTGTGTTTGGTGGCTGGCTCGTATGATGTGTTTTGTTTGCGTGGTTGTGTGGCTGGCCTCTTATGTGGTGTTTGTGTGCGTGTTGTGTGGCTGGCTCTTATGATGTGTTTTGTGTGCGTGTTTGTGTGGCTGGCTCTTATGTGTGTTTGTGTGTGTTTTTTGGTGGCTGGCTTTCTTATGATGTTTTTGTGTGTGTGTTTTTGTGGCTGGCTCTATGATGTTTGTGTGTGTGTTTTGTGTGGCTTTCTCTTATGATGTGTTTTTGTTGCTTGTTTGGTGTGCTGGCTCTTATTATTTATTTTTGTTTTGTTGTGTGTTTTTGTGTGCTGCTCTTATGATTTTGTTGTTTGTGCGTTGTTTTTGGTGCGTTGGCGTCTTATGAGTGTTTTTGTGTGTGTGGTTTGTGTGGCTGGCTCTTATGATGTGTTGTGTGTTGTGTTTTTGTGGCTGGGATCTTATATGTGTTTTTGGTGTGTGTTTTGGTGGCTGGCTCCTTCTGATGTGTTTGTGTGTGTTTTTGTGGGCTTTGCTTCGTTATTATGTGTTTGTGTGTGTTTTTGTGTTTTCTTGGCCTCTTATGAAATGTTTTTGTGTCGTGTTTGTGTGGCTGGCGTCTCTTAGAATGTGTTTGTTGTTGTGTGTTTTGTGGTGGCTGGCTCTTATTATGTGTTTGCGTGTGTGTCGTGTGGCTGGCTCTTATGATGTGTTTTTTGTGTGTGGTTGTGTGCGGCTCTTATTATGTGTTTGTGGTGCCGTGTTTGTGTGGCTGGCTCTTATGAAGAAGGTGTTTGTGTGTTTTTGTGTGGCTGGCTCTTATTGATGTGTTTGTGTGTGTTTGTGTTGGCTGCTCTTAATGATGTGGTTTGGTGTGTTTGTGTGGCTGGCTCTGTATGATGTTTTTTGTGTGTGGTTTGTGTGGCTGGCTCTTATGATGTGTTTTGTGTGGCGTGTTTTGTTTGCTGGCTCTTATGATTTGTGTTTGTGTGTTTTTGTGAGTGTCTGGCTCTTATCCGTGTTTTTGTTGGTTTTTTTGTGTGGCTTTGCTCTTTCTGATTTTGGGTTTTTGATGTGGTTTTTTGTTTGGCTGTGCTCTTAGGATGTTGTTGTTTGTGTGTGTTGTGTGGGCTGGCTCTTATGATTTTTTGTGGTGTGTGTTTGTGTGGCTGGCCCTTATGGAAAATGTGTTTGTGTGTGTGTTTGTGTTGGTGCTTGGCTCTTATGACTGTGTTTGTGGTGCGTGGTTTGTGTGGCTGGCTCTTATGAGTGTGTTTTGTGTGTGTTTGTGTGGTGGCTCTTATGAGTGTTGTTTGTGGTGTGTGTTTGTGTGGCTGGCTCTTATATGTGTTTGTGTGTGTGTTTGTGTGGCTGGCTCCTATATGTGTTTTTGTGCGTGTTTTGTGTGGCTGGCTCTTATGATGATTTTTTTGTGGTGTGTTTTGTGGGTGCTGGGCTCTTATGATGTGTTTGTGTGCGTGTTTGTGGTGGCTGGCTCTTATGATGTGTTTGTGTGTGTGTTTGTGTGGCTGCTCTTTGATGTGTTTGTGTGTGTTTTGTGGGCTCGCTCTTATGATGTTTTTTGTTGTTGTGTTTGTGTTGCTTGGCCCTTCTTATGTTTTTGTGTGTGCTTTATGTTTAGTGCTTGACGTCTTCATGCTGTGTTTTGTGTTGTTTTTTTAGTGTGTCTGTCTCTGTCTGCGTTTTTTGTGTTCGATGATTTTGATGTTTGACTTGGCTCTTAACTGCATTTCGATTTTTTTTATGTTGTTGTTTTTTGTTGTACCTTGTCTCTATCCTTCTATTTTTTTTGTGTTTGTGTTGGTGTTTCCTGTGCATCTTCTTCTGTGTCTTGTTTTGTGTTGTTTTGTTTGTTGCTGTTCTTTATGAATGTTGTTTGTGTGCGTGTTGTTGTATGGGCTGGCTCTTATGATGTGTTTGTGGTGTGTTTGTTGTGTGGCTGGCTCCTGTAGATGTGTTATGTGTCTGTCTGTGTGGCCGTCTCTTATGATGTGTTTGTGTTGTGGGTTGTGGTGGCTGGCTCTTATGATGTGTTTGTGTGCGTGTTTGTGTGGCGGGCTCTTTATGATTGTTTGTGTGTGTTTGTGTGGCTGGCTCTTATTATGTTTTTTGTCGTGGTGTGTTTTGTGTGGCTGGCTCTTATGATTGTTTGTGTGTGTGTTTGTGTGGCGGTCTTATGATGTGTTTTGTGTCGTGTTTGTGTGGCTGGCTCTTATGATGATGTTTTTGTGTGTGTTTGTGTGGCTTTCTCTTTAGGATTTTTTTTTTGTGTGCGTGTTTGTGTGGCTGTCCTGTATAGATTTGTTTGGTGTGTTTGTTTGTGTGATCTGGCTCTTATGATGTGTTTTGTGTGTGGTTTTTTGTGTGGCTAGGCTCTTATGATTGTTTGTGGATGCGTGTTTTTGTGTTGCTGGGCTCTTATGGATGTGTTTGATGTGGTTTTTTGTGTGTCTGTCTCTTATTATGGCATGTTTTTTGTGGTGCTTTTTTGGTGTAGGACTGGCGTCTTCTTATGTTTTTTTTGTGCGTGTTTGTTTTTGGTCTCTCTCTTCTTATGTGTGTATTGTGTGTTATTTGTTGTTTTTCTTACAGTCTTCGCTGCTGTGTTTGGGTGCGTGCCGGTGTTTTGTGTGCTGGCTCTTATAATTGTTTTATGTGTCGTGTTTGTGGGCTGGCTCTTATGATTGTTGTTTTTTGTGCGTGTTTGTGTGGCTGGCTCTATGATGTGTTTGTTGTTTGTTTGTGTGGCTGGCTCTTCTGATGTGTTTGTGTGCGTGTTGTGTGGCTGGCTCTTATGGGTTTTTTGCGGTGCGTGTTTGTGTGGCTGGCTCTTATGGATGTGTTTGTGTGTGTGTTTAGTTGTGTGTCTGGCATCTGTATGAATGTGTGTTTTGTGCGTGTTTGTGTGGCTGGGCTCTTATGAGTTTTTTGTCGTGTGTTTTGTGTGGCTGGGGCTCTTATTATGTGTTTTTGTTTGTGTTTGGTGTGGTGGCTCTTATTAGTGTTTGTTTGCGTGGTGTTGTTTGGCTTGGTCTCTTATTGATGTGTTTTTGTGTGGTTTTTTTTGTGTTTCTGGCGTCTTATGCTGTTTTTTTTTGTTGTGTTATGTGGTAGGCTGTCCTCTTATGCATGTGTTTTGTTGTTTTTTGTGTGTTTTTGTGGCTGGCTCTTATGATAGTGTTTGGATGTGTGTTTGTGTGGCTGGCTCTTAATGATGTGTTTGTGTATAGAAGTGTTTTGTTTGGCTGGCTCTTATGATGTGTTTTTGTGCGTGTTTGTGTGGCTGGCGTCTTATGATGTTTTTGTGTTTTGTGTGTGGCTGGCTTTAATGATGTGTTTGGGTGTTGGTTGTGTGGCTGGCTCTTATGATGTGTTTTGTGTGTGTGTTTTGTGTGGCTGGCTCTTATGATGTGTTTTTGTGTGTGTTTGTTTGTCTGGCTCTTATAGATTGTGTGTGTGTGCGTGTTTGTGGTGGCTGCTCTTATGATGGTGTTTGTGTTGTGTGTTTGTGTGGCTGGCCTCTTATGATGTGTATTGTGTGCGTGTTTGTGTGGCTGGCTCTTAATGTGTGTTTGTGTGTGTGTGTTTGTGTTGCTGGCTCTTAAATTATGTGTTTTTGTTATGTGTTTGTGTGGGCTGGCTCTTATGATGTGTTTTTTGTAGCTTTTTTTTTGTGGCTGGCTCTGTATGATGTGGTTTTGGGCGTGTTTGTGTGGCTGGCTCTTATGATGTGTTTGTGTGTGTTGTGTGGCTGGCTTTATGATGTTGTTTTGTGTGTGGTTTTTTGTTGTGGCTGGCTCTTATGATGTGTTTGTTTGTGTGTTTGTGTGTGGGCTTGCCTTCTTATGATGTGTTTGTGGTGCGTGTTTTGTGTTGCTGGCTCTTATGTGTTTGTGCGTGTTTGTGTGGCTGGCTACTTATTATGTGTTTGGGGTGGTGCGTGTTTGTGTGGCTGGCTCTTATGAGGTTGTTTGTGTGGCTTGCTCTTATTATGTGTTTGTGGGCGTTTTTGTTGTGTGCTGTCTCTTATGATGTGTTTTTTGTGTGTGCGTGCACCTTTTGTGTGGCTTGTGCTCTTATTATGTGATTTGTGGCGTGTTTGTGTGGCTGGCTCTTATGATTTGTTTTGTGCGTGTTGTGTGCTGGCTCTTATATGTGTTTTGTTCGTGTTTGTTTGGCTTGCTCTTATGATGTGTTTTGTTGTGTGGGTTATGATGTTTTTGTGTGTGTGTTTGTGTGGCTGGCTCTTATTGATGTGTTTTGTGTGTGTGTGTTTGTGTGGCTGCTCTTATGATGTGTTTGTGTGTGTGTGTTGTGTGGTGATGTGTTTGTGTGTGTTGTGTGGCTGGCTCTTATGATGTGTTTGTGTGTGGTTTGTGTTGTGGATGTGGTGTGTGTTTGTGTGGCTGGCTCTTATGATGTGTTTTTTGTGTGATGTTGTGTGTGGCTGGCTCTTATGATGTGTCTTTTGTGTGTGTTTGTGTGGGCTGGCTCTTATGATGTGTGTTTTTGTGTGTGTTTGGCTGGCTCTTATGATGTTTGTGTGCGTGTTTGTGTGGCTGCTCTCTATGATGTGTTGTTTGTTTGTGTTGTGTGGCTGGCTCTTATGATGTGTTTTGTGTGTGTGTATTGTGTGGCTGGCTCTTATGGATTTGTTTTTTGTGTGTTGTTTTGTGTGGCTGGCTCTTATGATGTGTTTTTGTGTGTGTTGTGTGGCTGGCTCTATGATGTGTGTTTTGTGTGTGGTGGCTGGCTCTTATGATGTGTTTGTGTGTTGTTTTGTGTGGCTGGTCGTGTTTTTGTGTGGGTGGCTCTTATGTGTGTTTGTGTGGTGTGCTGCTCTTATGTGTGTTTGTGTGTGTGTTTGTGGGGCTGGCTCTTATGATGTGTTTTTGTGCGTGTTTGTGTGGCTGGCTCTTATGATGTGTTTTTGTGCGTGTTTGTGTGGCTGGCTCTTATGATGTGTTTTTTTGTTGTGCTCTTATATGTGTTTGTGTGTGTGTTTGTGTGGCTGGCTCTTAATGTATGTGGTTGTGTGTGTGTGTTGTGTGTGCTGGCTCTTATGATGTGTTGTGTGTGTGTGTTTTGTGGCTGGCTCTTATATTTGTTTTGTGTGTGGTGTTTGTGTTGCTGCTCTTATGATGTGTTTTGTGTGTGTTTGTGTGGCTGGCTCTTATGATGTGTTTTTGTGTGTGTTTGTGTGGCTGGCTCTTATGATGTGTTTGTGTGCGTGTTTGTGTGGCTGGCTCTTATGATGTGTTTTTGTGTGGCTTTATGATGTGTTTGTGTGTGTGTTTGTGTGGCTGGCTCTTATGATGTGTTTTGTGTGTGTGTGTTTGTGTGGTGGCTTTATGATGTTTTGTGGTGTGTTGTGTGGCTGGCTCTATGATGTGTTTGTGTGTGTTTGTGTGGCTGGCTCTTATGATGTGTTTGTGTGTGTGTTTGTGTGGCTGGCTCTTATGATGTTTTTGTGTGTGTTTGTGTGGCTGGCTCTTATGATGTGTTTTTGTGCGTGTGTGTGTGGCTGGCTCTTATGATGTGTTTGTGTGTGTGTTTGTGTGGCTGGCTCTTATGATGTGTTTTGTGTGCGTGTTTGTGTGGCTGGCTCTTATGATGTGTTTGTGTGTGGTGTTGTGTGGCTGCTCTTATGAAGGTGTTGGGTGTGTGTTTGTGGGCTGGCTCTTATGATGTGTTTGTTGCGTGTTTGTGTGTGGCTATATGATGTGTGGTTGTGCTCTTTATTGTTTGTGGTGTTTGTGTGGCTGGCTCTTATGATGTGTTTTTGTGCGTGTTTGTGTGGCTGGCTCTTATGATGTGTTTGTGTGTGTGTTTGTGTTTGTTGGAAATTGTTGTTTGTGTGCGTTTGTTTGTGGGTGGCTCTTATGATGTGTTTTGTGTGTTTGTGTGGCGGCTCTTATGTGTGTTGGTGCGTGGTTTGTGTGGCTGGCTCTATGATTGTGTGTTGTGTTTGTGTGGCGGCTCTTATGATGTGTGTTTGTGTTGTGTGGCTGGCTCTTATGAATGTGGTGTTGTGGTTTAGTGTTTTGTGGCTGGATCTTGGCTCTTATGATGTTGTTTTGTGTGTGGTGGTTGTGTGTTTGTGTCTGGCTTATGATGTGTTTGTGTGAGGGTTTTGTTGGGCGGCTCTTATGATGGTGTTTGTGTGTGTGGTTGTGTGGCTGGATCTTATGATGTGTTTGTGTGTTGTTTGTGTGGATGGCTCTATGATTGTTTGTGTGGTTTGTGTGGCTTGGCTATTATGATGTGTTGTGTGTGTTGTTTGTGTGGCCTGGATCTTATGATGGTGTTGGTGTGTGTGTTTGCTGTGGCTGGCTCTTATGATGTGTTTTTTGTGCGTGTTTGGTGGCTGGCTCTATGATGTGTTTGTGTGTGTTTGTGTGGCTGGCTCTTATGATTTGTTTGGTGTGTTTGGTGGCTGGCTCTTATGATGTGTTTGTGTGTGTGTTTGTGTGGCTGGCTCTTATGATGTGTTTTTGTGTGTGTTTGTGTGGCTGGCTCTTATGATGTGTTTGTGTGCCGTTGTTTGTGTGCGTTGGCTACTATGAGGTTGTGTGGTGTGTCTTGTGTGGCTGGATCTTATGATGTGTTGTGTGCGTGTTGGTGGGCTGGCCATCTTATGATGGTTTGTGTGTGTGTTTGTGTGGCTGGCTCTTATGATGTGTTTGTGTGTGTGTTTGTGTGGCTGGCTCTTATGATGTGTTTTTGTGCGTGTTTGTGTGGCTGGCTCTTATGATGTGTTTGTGCGTTGTTTGTGTGGCTGGCTCTTATGAGTGTTTGTGTGTGTTGGAGTTGGATGGCTCTTATGAGTGTTTGTGGTGTGGTTGTGTGGCTGGCTCTTATGATGTTGTTTGTGTGTGTGTGTTTGTGGTGGCTGGCTCTTATGATGTGTTTTTTGTGGCGTGTTGTTGTGGGCTGGGCTCTTATGATGTGTTTGAGCGGTGTTTGTGTGGCTGGCTCTTATGATTGTTTGTGTGCGTGTTTGTGGGCTGGCTCTTATGGATGTGTTTGTGTGGCTGGCTCTTATGATGTGTTTGTGCGTGTTTGTGTGGGCTGGCTCGTATGATGTGTTTGTGTGCGGTGTTGTGGCTGGCTCTTATGATGTGTTGTGGTTGTTTGTGGTGGGGCTTGCTCTGTATGATGTGTTTTGTGCGTGTTTGTGTGGCTTGGCCTCTTATGATGTGTTTGTGGGCGTGTTGTGTGGTGGCTATTATGATGTGTTTTGGTTGGGGTTTATGAGTGTTTGTGTGTGTGTTTGTTGTGGCTGATCTATGATGTGTTTGTGTGTGTGTTTGTGTGGCTGGCTTCTTATTGATGTGTTTGTGTGTGTGTTGGTTGGCTGGGCTCTTAGGATGGGTTGTGGTGTGTTTGTGTGGCTGGCCTTTTATGCTTGTGTTTGTGGCGTGTTTGTGTGGCTGGATCTTATGATGTGTTTTTGTGCTGTTTGTTGTGGCTGGCTCTATGATGTGTTTTTGGTGTGTTTGTGTGGCTGGCTATTATGAGGTGTTTTTGTGCGTGGTTTTTGTGTGCTGGCTCTTATGAGTGTTTGGGTGCGTTGTTTGTGGGCTGGCTCTTATTGATGTTGTTTTGTGTGTGTTTGTGTGTGCTTGGCTTTATGATGTGTTTTTGTGCGTGTGGGTGTGGGCTGGCTCTTAGATGTGTTTGTGTGAGTGTTTGTGGGCTGGCCTCTTATGATGTGTTTTTTGTGCGTGTTTGCTGTGGCTGGCTTTTGAGTTTTTTGTGCGTGTTTGTGTGGTGGCCTCTTATTGATGTGTGTGTTGTGTGTGTTTGTGTGGCGCTCTTATGATGTAGTTTGTGTGCGTGTGTTTGGGTGGCTGGCCTTATGATTTGTTTTTGTGCGTGTTTGTGTGGCTGGCTCTTAAGATGTTTTGGTGTGGGTGGTTGTGTGGCGGCTCTTATTGAGTGTTTTTGTGAGTGTTTGTGTGGCTGGGCTCTATGATGTGTTTGTGTGCGGGTTTGTGTGGCTGGCTCTTATGATGTGTTTTTGTGTGTGTTTATTGTGTGGTGTGTGTGTGTGTTTGTGTGGCTGGCTCTTATGATGTGTTTGGTGTGTGTTATGTTGTGGCTGCTCTTATGATTTTGTGTTTGGTGGTGTTTGTTGTGGTGGCTCTTATGATGTGTTTGGTGTTGGGTGTGTGTGGCTTGGTCTTAGAATGTGTTTGTGTGCGTGTTTGGGTGGCTGGCTCTTATGATGTGTTTTTGTGGTGTTGTTGGCTGCTCTTATGATGTGTTTTTGTGTGGTTTTGTGTGGCTGGCTCTTATGATGTGTTTTGTGCGGTGTTTGTGTGGCTGGTATTATGTATGATGTGTTTGTGTGAGTGTTGTGTTGTGGCTGGCTCTTTGATGTGTTTTTTTGTGTGGTTTGGTGGCTGGCTCTTATGATGTGTTTTGTGGTGTTGGTGTGGCTGGCTCTTATGATGTGTGTGTGTGCAGTGTTTTGTGTGCTGGCTCTTTATTGATGTGTTTTTGTGCGTGTTTGTGTGGATGGTGGGCTCTTATGATGGGGTTTTGTGAGTGTTTGTGTGCTGGCTCTTATGATGTGTTTGTGTGTGTGTTCTGTTTGTGTGGGGCTGGCTCTTATGATGTGTTTGTGTGCGTGTTTGTGTGGCTGGCTCTTATGATGTGTTTTTGTGCGTGTTTGTGTGGCTGGCTCTTATGATGTGTTTGTGTGTGTGTTTGTGTGGCTGGCTCTTATGATGTGTTTTGTGAGGGTTTGTGTGTGGGCTGGCTCTTATGATGTGTTTGTTGTTGTGTGTTTGTGTGGTGGCTCTTATGATGGTTTGTGTGCGTGTTTGTGTGGCTGGCTCTATGATGTGTTTTTGTGCGTGTTGTGGCTGGTCTTATGATGTGTTTGTGTGTGTGTTTGTGTGGCTGGCTCTTATGATGTGTTTTTGTGTGTGTTTGTGTGGCTGGCTCTTATGATGTGTTTGTGTGTGGTGTTTGTCGGCTGCTCTTATGATTGTGTCTGTGGGTGTTGTGTGGCTGGCTCTTATGAGGTGGTTTTTGTGTGTGTTTGTGTGGCTGGTCTTATGATGTGTTGTGTGGTGTTTGTGTGAGCTGGCTCTTATGGCTCTTATGAGGTGTTTGTGTGTGTGTTTGTTGGGGCGGCTCTTATGAGTGTTTGTGGTGTTTGTGTGGTGGCTCTTATGATGTGTTTGTGTTTGTTGGTGGGCTGGCCTTTTGATGAGGTGTGTGTGTGTGTTGTGTGGCTGGCTTTCTTATGATGTGTTCGTGTGTGTGTTTGTGTGGCTGGCTTTATGATGTGTTTTGTGAGTGTTTGTGTGGTGGCTCTTATGAGTGTTTGTGTGTGTTTGTGTGGCTGGCTCTTATGATGTGTTGTGTGTGTTTGTGGCTGGCTCTTAGATGTGTTTGTGTGTGTGTTTGTGTGGCTGGCTTTATGATGTGTTTGGTGTGTGTGTGGTGGATGGCTATTATGATGTGTTTTGTGTGTGGGTTGTGTGGCTGGGATCGTGTGATGTTTGTTTGTGTGTGTTTGTGTGTGTGGCTGGATATTATGATGGTGTGTGTGTGTTTGTGTGGCTGGGCTCTTCTGATTGGGTTTGTGTGTGTGTTTTTGTGGCTGGCTCTTATGATGGTTTTGTGTGTGTGTTTGTGTGGCTGGCTCTTATGATGTGTTTGTGGTGTGTTTGTGTGGACTGGCTCTTATGATGTCTGTTTGCTGTGTGCGTGTGTTTGTTTTGGTGGCTGTGCTCTTATGATGTGTTTTTGGGTGTGTTGTGGGCCTGGCTCTTATGAGGGGTTGGGTGTGTGTTTGTGTGGCTGGCTCTTATGATGTGTTTGTGTGTGGTTTTTGTGGCTGTGCTCTTATGATGGTTTGTGGTTGTGTTTGTGTGGCTGGCTTCTTATGATGGGTTTGTGTGTGTGTTTGTGTGGCTGGCTCTTATGATGTGTTTGTGCGGTGTTGTGTGCTGGCTATTATGATCCCTGGTGTGTGTTTCGTGTGCGTTGTTTGTGTGGCTGGACTCTTCTGGGGTGTTTGTGTGTGTGTGGTTTGTTTTTGGGGGGGGGGGGGGGGGGGGGGGGGGGCTGGATAGTTATGATGGGGGGGGGGTGTTGATTTGTGTGTGGAGGGTATATGATGTTGTGTTTGTGTGTGTTTGTGTTGGATGGATAGTATGATGTGTTTTGTCGGTGTTGTGGTTGTGTGGATGGATTCTTATGATGGGTTTTGTGTGTGTTTGTGTGGATGGCTCTTATGATGTGTTTGTGTGTGTGTTGGTTTTTTGGTGGGATGGATTTATGAGTTGTTTGAGGAGTGTTTGTTTTTGTGGTGGCGCTTATGATATGTTTGTGTGTGTGTTTGTGTGGCTGGTCTTATGATGTGTTTTTGATGGTTGTGGTGTGGCTGGCTCTTATGATGTGTTTTGTGTGTGTTGGGTGGCTTGGCTCTTGCTTATGATGTGTTGTGTGTGTTTGTGTGGATGGCTATTATGATGTGTTTTTGGTGTGTTTGTGTGGCTGGAGAGGAGGATGGTGGTGGGGAGTGGGGCGGGGGCGAGGGAGAGGAGGACCCTTATTTTGCTGCGGTTGGGGGGGGGGGGTGGGGTCTATCCCGCCCTTTTAGTCTGTGTGTGTGTTTTGTGTGGAGGCTATTGATGTGTTTGTGTGTGTGTTGTGTGGTGGCTCTTATATGTGTTTGTGGGTTGTTTGTGTGGCTGGCTCTTATGATGTGTTTTGTGCGTGTTGTGTGGCTGGCTCTTATGGATGGTTTTTGGTGTGTTGTGTGGTGACTCTTATGATTGTGTTTGGGTGTGTTGTGTGGCTGGCTTTTGTGTGTTTGTGTGTGTGTGTTGTGTGGCTGGCTCTTTGATGTGTTTGGTGTGTGTTTGTGTGGCTGGCTCTTATGATGTGTTTGTGTGTTGTGTTTGTGTGGCTGGCTGCTTATGGAGTGTGTTGTGTGTGTGTTTGTGTGGTGGCTTTATGATGTGTTTGTGTGTGTGTTGTTGGCTGGCTCTTATGATGTGTTTGTGTGGGTTTGTGTGGCTGGCTCTTATGATGTGTTTGTGTGCGTGTTTGTGTGGTGGTCTTATGATGTGTTTTGTGTGTGTGTGTGTGTGGCGGCTCTTATGATGTGTTTTGTGGGTGTTTGTGTGGCTGGCTCTATGATGATGTGTTTGTGTGCGGTTTGTGTGGCTGGCTCTTATGATGTTTTGTTGTGTGTGTTTGTGTGGCTGGCTCTTATTATGATGTTTTTGTGGTGTGTTTGTGTGGCTGGCTCTTATGAGTTGTGTTTGTGTGCGTGTTTGTGTGCTGGCTCGTATGATGTTGTTTGTGTGTGTGTTGTGTGGCTGGCTTTATGATGTGTTTTTGTGTGTGTTTGTGTGGCTGGCTCTTATGATGTGTTTGTGTGTGTGTTTGTGTGGCTGGCTCTTATGATGTGTTTGTGTGTGTGTTTGTGTGGCTGGCTCTTATGATGGTTTGTGTGTTGTGTGGCTGGCTCTTATGATGTGTTTGTGTGTGTTTGTGTGGCTCTGATGTGTTTGTGTGGCTGGCTCTTATGATGTGTTTGTGTGTGTGTTTGTGTGGCTGGCTCTTATGATGTGTTTGTGTGTGTGTTTGTGTGGCTGGCTCTTATGATGTGTTTGTGTTGTTTGTTGTGTGGCTGGCTCTTATGATGTGGTTGTGGGTGTGTTTGGTGGCTGGCTCTATGATGTGTTTGTGTGTGTGTTTGTGTGGCTGGCTCTTATGATGTGTTTGTGTGCGTGTTTGTGTGGCTGGCTCTTATGATGTGTTTGTGTGTGTGTTTGTGTGGCTGGCTCTTATGATGGTTTGTGTTGTGGGCTGGCTCTTATGAGTGGTGTTTGGTGTGTTTGTGTGGCTGGCTCTTATGATGTGTTTTTGTGTGTGTGTTTGTGTGGCTGGCTCTTATGATGTGTTTTTGTGTGTGTTTGTGTGGCTGGCTCTTATGATGTGTTGTGTGTGTGTTTGTGTGGCTCGGCTCTATGATGGATGATGTGTTTGTGTGTGTGTTTTGTGTGGTGGCTCTTATGATGTGGTTTGATGTGTGTGTTTGTGTGGCTGGCTCTTATGATGTGTTTGTGTGGTGTTTGTGTGGCTGGATATTATGATGTGTTTGTTGTGTGTGTTGTGTGGCTGGCTCTTATGATGGGTTTGTGTGTGTGTTTGTGTGGCTGGCTATTATGATGTGTTTGTGTGGCGTGGTTTGTGTGGTGGCTTATGATGTGTTTGTGTGTGTGTTTGTGTGGCTGGCTCTTATGATGTGTTTGTGTGCGTGTTTGTGTGGCTGGCTCTTATGATGTGTTTGTGTGTGTGTTTGTGTGGCTGGCTCTTATGATGTGTTTGTGTGTGTGTTTGTGTGGCTGGCTCTTATGATGTGTTTGTGTGTGTTTGTGTGGCTGGCTCTTATGATGTGTTTTGTGTGTGTTTGTGTGGCTGGCTCTTATGATGTGTTTGTGTGTGTTTGTGTGGCTGGCTCTTATGATGTGTTGTGTGTGTGTTTGTGTGGCTGGCTCTTATGATGTGTTTGTGTGTGTTGTGTGGATGGCTCTTATGATGTGTTGTGTGTGTGTTTGTTGTGCTGGCTCTTATGATTGTGTTTTTGTGTGTGTTTGTGTGGCTCTTATGATGTGTGGTGTTTGTGTGGCTGGCTCTTATGATGGCTGGCTCTTATGATGTGTTTGTGTGTGTTTGGTGGCTGGTCTTATGATGTGTTTGTGTGTGTGTTGTGTGGCTGGCTCTTATGATGTGTTTTGTGTGTGTTGTGTGGCTGGCTCTTATGATTGTGCTGGCTCCTTATGATGGGTTTGTGTGTGTGTTTGTGTGGCTGGCTCTTATGATGTGTTTGTGTGTGTGTTTGTGTGGCTGGCTCTTATGATGTGTTTGTGTGTGTGTTTGTGTGGCTGGCTCTTATGATGTGTGTGTGTGTGTTTGTGTGGCTGGCTCTTATGATGTGTTTGTGTGTGTGTTGTGGGCTGGCTCGCTTATGATATGATGTGTTTGTGTGGTGGCTCTTATGATGTGTTTGATGTGTTTTGTGTGTGTTGTGTGGCTGGCTCTTATGATGTGCTGTGTGGTGGCTCTTATGATGTGTTTGTGTGTGGTTGTGTGGCTGGTTATGATTGTGTGGCTGGCTTATGATGTGTTTGTGTGTGTTTGTGTGGCTGGCTCTTATGAGGTGTTTGTGTGTGTGTTGTGTGGCTGGGATGGTTATGATTTGTGTGTGTGTTTGTGTGGCTGGCTCTTATGATGTGTTTGTGTGTGTGTTTGTGTGGCTGGCTCTTATGATAATGCTGGTGTTTATCTCTCTGTCTTGCGAGTGTCTTTGTTGAGCTGGTGGTCAAAGGAAAGAGATGAGGGTCCATGAGGATACGGGCCGCTTCATCTGCTTCATCTCTCTGTCTGTGATCTCTGTGTGTGTGTGTGTGTGTTTCTCATAGAAAGAGTGTGAGATGATTTTGTTTTGCTTTGAAGTGTCGCAGAGGCGCATCATCATCATCATCATCATCTTCATCATGTGTCAGTAACACACCTGTGTGTCTGCCGGACAGCTGTTATTGACTTTCATATATTTATTATCTCTAGTAATATTGAATATTGATTATTAATTGGTGATCTGATGAACTGTGTTAAGTTTATGTCACTTGTTCTGAGAGAGCTTGAGGTCGTGGTCAGAAAACGTCCTCTCTAGAGTCCAGCTCGCTGCGGGACAACAGACGTCTGTGTGTGTTTGACAGAGAGACACTTGTACTGATTCACCCACTGAACACATCACTCCAACTGTGGGCTGATGATGACCCACCGCTCAAAATCCTGTTACTCTATATTCCCTGAGAGAAGTTCTTCACGTTCCTCTGTCCCAGCTCAGGAGATTTGACGGAGATCTCTGTTGTGTTTTATATGAGCATCAGCTTACTCTCACATGTTTCTCTCAGGAGAAATAAAAAGAGAATCAAATGAGACACGAGGTAAATGAATGTAGATTGTCGAGCTGAAATCATCTGGATTGGAGTAAACGTGATGAGAAATGTTTGAGTCAATATCGAGATCTTCACTAATATTGACTTTTGATTGCAGACGAGACGAATCTGAGGTCTCTTCTGAAACTCTTGCCCGTGTGTGATCTGTCATGTTAAGTGTGTGCTGTCAGTGATGTCACACACATGTTTACTGAAGCCGCAGGATCTTCCTGTTCCATGTTTGCTCAGGGATTTCAGTCTTTCAGCAGGAGATCAAACTCACCAGAAAGAGTCGAGTTTCACTCAAAAAAACATCCCGTCTGTGAATGAAGACAAAAGAGAGGAGAGGAAACTGTGTGTGTTTGTGTTGCACACCTGCAGCGCTGCACGTGTGTGTGTGTGTGTGTGTGCTGGAGAGTAAAGACGTTTGTTCTGCTGATATGTTTGAAATTGCTTCAGAATTTAAACGACTTCTACTGATGTAACCGAGGTCATGTGACAGATGTTCATTGTGTGTGTGTGATTTGTTGTAGTTGTTTCTGGAGTGTTTTATACTTTTTTAGGAACTCAGAAACTTTTAGGACGTTTGGTTTGTACAGAGTTCACACTGATGAGGTCAAAGGTCAAAGCTCTGAACTTGTAGCGGGATGTAGCTGCTTAAAGAGGTGTGTGTGCATTTTGCGTGTGTGCACATGCGTGTGCATGTTTGTGTACATGTGTGTTTGTACGTGTATGCGTGTGTGCATGCGTGTTTAGGCGTGTGTGCACAAGCGTGCGTATGTGTGTGTGCGTGCATGCGTGTTTGTAGCGTGTGCATGCGTGTGTGTGCATGCATGTTTGCTCATGTGTTGCATCCGTTTGTGTGTGTGCACATGCGTGTGTATATGTGTGTGCGTGCATGCGTGTTTGTAGCGTGTGCATGCGTGTGTGCGTGCATGCGTGTTTGTGCGTTTGCATGCGTGTTTGTTCATGTGTGCATGCGTGTTTGTGCGTTTGCATGCGTGTTTGTTCATGTGTGCATGCGTGTGTGTGTGTTTGTGCGTTTGCGTGTGCACATGCATGTGTATATGTGTGTGCGTGCATGCGTGTTTGTTCATGTGTGCATGCGTGTGTGTGTGTGTTTGTGTGTGTGTGGTAAACTTCATGAAATGTGTCTTTATTGTCTTCATTTCTCTCTGGTGTTTGATTGTAATGACACGTGTGTAGATGTTCACCTGTAACCTGCTGAAGATTCTGTCTCTCCTCAACACTGTTCATAACGTTCTGTTGTTCTACACACATGATTGCTTACGTGCAGAAAGTCAAATAAGATGGATTTCTGTAAAGCGATGTCAACTGTTTACGGCTTCCTCAAATGATGTCAGTGTTTACTTCAGTGTTGATGTGTGTGTTTGTGTGTTGGAGGTTATGTCAACACATGTGGAGTTTACAGTAGATTGTGTGTTTGTGTTGTGGTGTGTGTGGAAGCCGTTCTTTAGACCGGCGCTCACTGGAAAAGGTCTTGCGAGATGTGTGGCCTAAAGTGACCTCAGATTAACCAGAACATATTTTCTCTCAAACCTAAAGACACTTTCTTTTTCTTTTAACTGAGATTAGAACAGAGTGTCTGTTCATGATGTGGCTCTTCTGAAAAGGTTTTAGTTTCAGCGGTGAGCTTCATTCCTGCACATCCGCTCTGACATAATCACGCAGCTGTAGATCAGAGCGCACACGTGCACGCAGACGGCTGCGCATACCCTGACTGCAGCATAGACTGTATGAAATGCGCATCATATTGTCAGTGAACTTCAGCCTCAACTTGACCATTTCTTCCTTCTGTCCAACAGAACATCAAGCCACCACACACGTCAGTCTCCACAGCAACAGAACTCTCAAAGAGGAAGTGACATCGTTACAGGAAACCCTTCGCAAGCGCGCCGGCCACTCCAAAGATGATCCCAGCGACGCTCATTCCCGTAAGAAACGCTTCCTGTCTTACCCGCGCTTCGTTGAGCTGATGGTGACGGCCGATGTGAAGATGGTGAGACATCACGGACGGAACCTGGAGCACTACATACTCACTATCATGTCGGTAGTAAGTGAAGGATTCCTTTATTCCTCTCTCTCTCTTCAGTTACTGGACACTATGTGCTGTTTAAAGAAAGATAAAGTTCACATCAGGTCTCAATGGATTCTCCTCAAACTGTCTCCAACTGAGAGCCAAGATGCCAAAGTTAGAAAGTCAGATATCTCAATATGATCAGTTTCTCTTTAACTCTTGAATCAAACTGAGTTGAGAAAAAACACGAGAGACCTCGATGGAACAAAAACCTCGTAAAACTTATGAAAGAGTCAAAAAATATTCCTCTGGAAACAAAATATGCTATACAGCGGCTCATTATGTTTGTCAGTTCATCCGTTTTTTGGTTTTTCCAAAGTTTGTGAGTAATCGTGTTAAATAATCGGGATCTCAATATTGGCCAAAATAATCGTGATTATGATTCCCAGCCCTGCCACAATGCAATGCCTTCAACTTGAGCGTCATTCACTCATGTGTTACTAGAGCGCTGGGTATTGATGATGTCACAGCTCTCTTGGCCAATCAGAAGACTCCCCTCATGTGTCTGACGGTGATTTATGGCAGGATGAGACTTAATGACTTCCTGACAGACACTCACGAGTCCATCGTATTACTTACGTGATCTCACACGACATTATTGTTTGAGGCTGTTGTTTCATATCGACACTTTGTGTTTTGTTTCAGGTTGCTGCGATCTACCGAGACCCCAGTGTGGGAAACCTCATAAACATCATGATTGTCAAACTCATCGTCATACACAGCGAGCAGGTACACAAGACACACACACAATAAAGAACGACCAGCGAGGTTAAGTAGAGTCTGGTCTCAAACATGTCTCATCTACACTCCTCAAAATGATGCCGTAGAAGAACCTTTTTTGTCATTGTTTCACACGTGGTAAAAAAAGGGTTCTTCAGATCATGAAAAGGTAAGAAAGTGATGGTTTGACTTCTTTGTGGAACCAAAAATGTTTCTTCAATGGCATCACTGCGAAGAATCTTTTATGCACCTTTAGTTTTGAGAATCTATGTTGTAATTTAAAGTCAAATTAAAATATTGTGAAAAAACATTTGGATGTTCTTCTAGATGTTCTCTCATGACAAAAAAAGGATTGACAGAATATTCATTTATTATAAAAATGAAGAAATAATGGAAGTGTCCAGCACTGGTATTCTCGTCCTCCGTAACGTTTTTTAAAGACTGTTCAGACACACACAAAGATATTTACATTTAGTTTGATTTTATGTGAAGAAACTAGGGCTGTCAAACGATTAATCGCCATTAATCGCATCCAGAATAAAAGTTTGTGTTTACATAACTATATGTCTGTGTAGTGTGCATAGTAATTTTTAATTAATAAACACATACATATACATGCATATATTTAAGAAAAGTGTACAAAAAAAATGTTTATTTAAAAGTTTTTTATAATTAAAATGTTTGGTAAATATAAATAAACACATCTAAATATTTCCTAAATATACATGTATGTTTATGTTTTTGTGTTAATATATACAAAATTAATATGCATAGTACACCGACAAATATTATGTAAACAAAAACTTTTATTCTGCATGCGATTAATTGCGATTAATCGTTTGACAACCCTAGTAGAAACACATCTTCTACTTATATTCTCTTGTCACGCTGTGTACACGACTTAGATACAGGTAGGTTTGCACATTTAAAGAAATGTTCTATTAAAATATACTTCATTAATGTCTTATTATGTATGGTGAATAAAAACTCGATTAGGCGTCACGACTTCACTTGATTTTAGCAAAACATACCACGAGATTGAGAGTTTTAAATGGTGACGGTAATGAGAATTGTTTTTGAATTGTGTTCAACTGTCAGTAAAAGTTTGGAAATGAATGCCTTTAAACGTATCATGCCTTGTTTTAAATGAATACAAAGGGAATTTGTTGACACAAGTGTTTTTAAAGCAAGATTTGGTGAGGATCGCCCAACCCGTGAGCAGTTGCTTCTCTTGGATGAGCTGTGATTGTTTTCCTCAGGAAGGGCCGAACATAAACTTCTACGCCACCTCCACGCTCCATAACTTCTGCGTCTGGCAACAGAGTCACAACGCCTTAGACGACAGTCACCCCAACCACCACGACACCGCACTTCTCATAACCAGGTGACCTGACCTTCACCTTTGACCTTTGCCTTCAGTAAACCAAAGAGGTATAGGTTTGTGTGGATTGTGTGATGAGACGTGTGTGTTTGTGTCGCAGGGAGGACATCTGCCGAGCAAAAGACAAGTGCGACACGTTGGGTAACACACTCTTCATCTTCATGTAAAACTGCTTGGAAGAATTCTTTTCACAGAAGAGAAGAGAAATGTTTTTTTGGTTTAGACGTCGTCCTCAACATATAGTTTGAGTAATGCTTCCAACAAGAAGAAGAAGTCTTTGAGTTTTCTGTACGCATTGAATCCTGCCGCTAGATCCTGCTCGTCTGATGTTGATTTCTGCCTATATTTAGAGTGGAACATGAAAGAGAATGTGTTCATGAACGCCGTCAGCTGTGCGGGTCGTGCTCGGGCAGCTGTGGGTTTGTGAATGACTTCTCTTTAAGCGTCAAACTCGGTGACCTGCGACCGGGCCCCTGCACAGGTGTTCAGGGCCCACGATCTGTCATCCCTTCAATTTTAAAGAGGGATCAGGCCTGAGAGAGATGTCGAGATGACGTTTCTGTGTGGACATGTTTTTATATGTTAGTGGGGACCTACGCCTGAATACACACCAGCTCATGGGGACTCGTGTCACTGTGGGGACCACAACTGAGGTCCCACGGGCACAAAAGCTTTAAGTTGTACAGAACGATCATTTTTGAAAATCTAAAACTAGGATCTTTAGGTTTAGGGGATAAAATATACAGTTTGTACAGTATGCAACTCATTACACCTATGGACTGTCCCCACGGAGATAATAAAACATGTGTGTGTGTGTTTGTGTGAAGGTCTGGCGGAGTTGGGGACGATGTGTGACCCGTACCGCAGTTGCTCCATCAGCGAGGAGAACGGACTGAGCGCATCCTTCACCATCGCTCATGAACTCGGTCACGTGTAAGTTCATTCTCAAAGCTCGCTTACGAGTGAACCAGAGATATTTCATCCTCCCGCTGAACGTTTGTCTCTTCATCTCCTTATAAATTCAGATCTGTCAAGTTTTCCAAAAGCACAGCCAGCATCCAACGCAAGAGTTCGACGGGTCAATACGGTGACGGTCACATTTATAATCTGTCAGTCTAATGTTGTGGACGTGCCGTCGCTTATTCTCAGGCTCTTTAATGCTGATAAATGTCGTCTGTTTGGTCAAAGCACATTCCACACTCACGCACATTTCAACAATCTTTCATCGCTGAACGTCTTTCACAGCGTCTCGCAGAAGTCCGTGTGGACAGATTTCCATGTGTTCATTAAACTCAGAAATGAAGATGCTGTCAAGTTACCAGTCGTGCGGTTTGACATTTAATCATGAATCTTCTGTACGAAAGAGACACGCTTCGCGTTTCACAGCAGGAATAAAGTTTGTAACGTCACGAGTAAATGTTGAGAGAGTTTTCAGGTGGAGTTGAACCGTGTCTTCAGGTTTTGTGTTGATGTTCTGTCATCGAGGATTATCACAATCCCTGTTGAGGACACTAAACATCCGATAGCAACACGTCTTTGTGCTGAATGTGTTGGCGTTTGATGGGACAGCTGGAATTTTCAACTCTGACCTCATCGGATTGTTGCTGCTATTTTTGAAGGGTTTATTCCAATGCAACTCGTCCTCCTAAAGTGCTTTCATTCAACACAAACCCTCTGGAAACTTCCACCCTCCCATGGACAGAAAATCACACATGAAGGGTTCTATCGTACACCGGCGCAAGTGTTTCAGCCCGACGCAGTTCTCATTTCCCCGTCCTGCGCCTTTGTTACGCCTTTACTGACGTAGAAACCGCATGACAACAGTGTCGTGGACAAATGCAGAAGTGGCGTCTAGCAAGCCACTAGCTTGTTTCGAGCAGTCACCTATTTATGGACCAGAATTATACGCAACAATTCTAAACGTCATCAGCGGTGGAGTTGAAGACAACATATCCCATCATTCCACACTCCTTCACAGCGTCATCAAGCTACGCCGTTGTTCCAGTTTTGATCCTGCGCCCTCTAGCGGCGGGTGTTACAAACTGTAGCTTTAAATAGCAAATGCATTTGTGCTCTTTTGTGCGCCCATGGGCGTGTTGTTCTAAAAAAGAGGACTATTGTTGACGCGTTGCTATTGTGAGGAGCTGAAAAAAGGCCATAAACCAACACAAACCAGGTCTACAGTCTAAAGTCAACCGCGCAATATTTGTTTTGTTATTTAAAGAGCGCGTAAGTAGAAAATGTGCGTCTGGGCGGAGCACAAAACATGCCAAATGTAAAAAATAACTGAAGTACAATGTAAAAGATTATTATTGCGTACAGAAAGATAAAAATCCGGCTTGTCATGTAGATGGTCTTTGCTCTTGCAAATTCCGGCGTGTAAATAGCGAATCCGCCATGGCGCGAGGGCAACTGGCTCTTAAAGGGAATGAGCGATGAGACTCTGATTGGTTTACTGCACGTTACGCCCAAAAAACACCCATTACTCATTAAGAGAATCGGGACAACCCGTTTAGACCATGCGCCATGCGCCGACCGTTTTCCCCTCGTTAAACTGGATTTGGACACGCCCAGGGGCGGACTGGCCATCTGGCATTCCCGTCGTTTTCGTTTGGGGCCAGAACGGATGCATTGTCCGCTCAGACGGACGTATTATAAATAAGATTGCACGCAACGCGAATATAAAAGACACATATGCATGCCACCCCCCACCCCCGTCGACAGAGTTAACCATACATGCATCCCCCCAGTCGACAGACCCGACCATGCGCACAACTCCCGTCGACAGAAATGGTGGAAGGCCGATGTGGGCCATTAATGGCAGGGCCGATTTGACTTCCCACGACATCAGTGCACCTGTGCCGTGCGCTTAACACTTGTCCACACCGGATGCAGCGAGATGCGACGCAACAAGAGAACGCATTAGAACGCACGTGGCGCGACAATCACATTAGAACAAGCCGTGTGTCTCGTCGCATCGCGCTCGTCCGTTGTAGACACGGTGTCAGACCATGCCTCTAGATCGTTAAAATAGGCCCTTCTTAAATATCTCAATTAATTCTCTAAGACGTCAGTAAGATTAAACTGAGAGCACAGGTAAGTCTCGTGTGCGCCTCAGATGTTTCTCTTGAGAAGAAGAGTCAGAAATGTGTCCGTCATTACAGTTTGAGAAGAGATGTCAACAATGTGTCAAACTGAGCTCAGATGTGACTCGTCTGCGATCAAAAGTCGATATAATTCAAGATCTCAATATCAACTCAAACATTTCTCATCACGTCCAGATGATTTGACCCCTTTAATCCTCCCGACGCTTCGTTTCATTCTCTCCTGAGCAGGTGTAAGAGAAACATCTGAGACTACGTTGGGACGTTCTGTTCAGGTCCTCGCTGATGTAGGTTCTGTCATTTTTTAGCCTCGTGTTGTTGAATTGTTGCTGTTGTTTGTGTGTTTTAGGTTCAACATGCCTCACGATGACAGTCCGAAGTGCCGTGAGTCTGGTGTCAAGCATCAGTATCACGTCATGGCTCCGACGCTCAACTATGACACCAGTCCGTGGTCCTGGTCCAAATGCAGCCGCAAACACATCACTGATTTCCTCGAGTGAGTCTCACGGTCTGTGTCTGGATTGGTTGATATCTGTAGATGTTTCTCACTGGTTTGGGTGTTTGAGGAACTGGTTTATCGGGTTGACCAGTGTGATCTGGTGTCGTGGTTTTAAGGTTAAGATGACCTTTGAGTGAATCTTGAATGGGTCGCGCTCTCTCTTTCGGTCTGCGTCTGTCAGCTTTCTCTCGGGGTGCCGGACAAACAATTATTTAGTCGCCGGCGTGCTTGGCCCCTCGGCAACGGTAACCGGGGGCAACTACTCATTGAGGGCTTCTCAGAGTTCCTTTAAGACAGGAAATGTCAGTTCTAATGAGATTTTCTCTGGACGTGAGCCTTTGATCTTCTGCTCGAGTGGATGCAGAGAGAGAGAGAGAGAGAGTTTGTATCACAGCCAGGACGAGCGAGTTACGCAGTGATGTGTGTGTGTGTGTGTGTGTGTGTGAAGGCGGGACGTTTCATCACTAAATCAAAACTTAAACAGTGTTTGTGGAATATAAAGAGTAAGCACTTCTCTCTCTCTCTCTCTCTCTATCTCGCTCGCTCACTCTCTCTCTCTCTCTCTCTCTCTCTCTCTCTCTCTCTCTCTCTCTCTCTCTCTCTCTCTCTCTCTCTCTCTCACACTCTCTCTCTATCTCGCTCGCTCACTCTCTCTCTCTATCTCTATCTCTCTCTCTCTCTCTCTCTCTCTCACTCTCTCTCTCGCTCGCTCGCTCTCTCTATCTCGCTCGCTCTCTCTATCTCGCTCGCTCTCTCTCTCGCTCTCTATAAAGAGGTTTGGATCTTTTAAGGTAGAGAGTCACTTTGGAATCTCCACTTCCAGGATTGTGAAACTGTCTTCTGTGGAGACTGTGGGTGACTCTGCTGGAGGGATGTAGGTTACATATTCTTATCTGTTGAAGTGATGGCCTCTCTCTCTCTCTCACACACACATCATCAGAAAGTGCACTAATGAGTGAAACAAACAGGTGTTTGACATCTCCGCCAGCTATAAACTGCACATAATCACACATCACAGAGTTTCCCGTCAGCACACTTTATGAAGGTTGTTTTGTTGAAGGGGTTTTTGATACTGTCTTAAACTCAATGAGCTATTGAGGGATTTTAAGCCCGACAAATTCAATGAGCGCTCAATGAAATCTGCTGAAACAGCTGTTCTTTTGTAGCTTTTAAAGAAAGGGTGTGGTGGGACGACATGCACAATGTTACAGAGCGAGAGACACTTGCAGTGATGATAAAACACCGCTGGAAACTCTCCCGTTCGGTGCTTTGTGTACAAAAAGAAAAGAATAGAGGAGGGAAAGAGCGTCTTTACCGTAGCCCTGTGGAAATCCGCTCTTTGTGCCGTCTGGTGTCTAACTAAGTCCAGTCAATCATTTACCGTCAGGTAACAAAACAGACCACCCGGCCCCGGCTCCATGAACCTCACACATGACCTACAGACACCACGGCATTCATATCAGACCATTGTCACGTGACACACTACAGGGGCCCGATTCACGAAACTGACAAATATAAGATTGTTCTTAAGATATATGATAGGTAGTTCGTAAGAATGTTGGTAAGATTTCTTTGACATAAATGACATATGCTTCGTCAATGATTACACGTGTTGTAAGTGTAGATGTTCGTACCTCGTATTCTTATATAGCCTAAATATTCTAGCATTTGATGTCACATGTTAGCTAAAATGTTAGTATTTACTGTAAAAGTTTTTATTGTAATACTTCTTGTGTGTTACTACGGCGTAATATTTGTGACCCTCTCCGTTTCGAGTCACTTTGTCCCAGAATAATGTACGAAGTGCTCTGTTTTTAATGATGAACGCTAAAGTAAGGGAGCTAACGTTAGACATCGTCATTATTATATCAATATAAAAATTCCTTAATAAAGTAAACGTCAAAATGATGATTCTGGCTCGATGCAAAACCAATACATGTATTAAACATCTTACTTTTGAGATTTAAGACAACCGTGAGGTGATGTTTACGACAGCCTTTGTTTCGAGAATTTGGATTCTTCATTTTTTTCCAAAGATCAATTTCAAGTTTTTTTTCGGGAATACAGAACGTTCCTAACTCTTTTCTTAAATTAGAATTGAAAAGTTAAGAAGAATATTTTCCCTAAGAATGTTTTGTGAATCCGGCGGACCTACTGAAAATATCTTCTTAAAGGGGCGGTTCACCTAAACAAAATTCTGTCATCATTTCTTCATCCTCGTGTGTTTGTAAACCTGTATGTGACTCAAACACAAAAGAAGATATTTTGAGGAATGTTTTGTCTTCATGCAACGGAGTTCAGTTTGATTATCTGCGTTCTTCAAAATATCTTCTTTTGTTTTCCAAAGAACAAACAAACTCATACAGGTTTGAAAACAAAATAGTTTCCCTTTAAGACAGACAGAACAAGCTGGTTTCAGTTTCATCATTCGACCGTAAACAGCTGTTGTGTGTTTGTTGTGTTTTTATATGTTTAACAGTACGGGTTATGGTGAATGTCTCTTGGACGAGCCTCCGGGCAGAACGTATAATCTTCCCGCTCAGCTCCCGGGTCAACTCTACAACGCCAACCGACAGTGTGAACTCATGTTCGGCCCCGGATCACAAGTCTGTCCGTTTATGGTACGACATCTGTCAACGTCAGCTCATAACAGTCGCACGAGTATGTCAATGATGAAGCTCATGTAAATCTCAGACGTCGGGCACGTTTTAATAAGCAGAGACGAGACCTGTGAGAGGATCCTTTCAACCGATGTCATCACTTAAAATGACAGTTTACTGGTTTATTCAGCATCTTATATGACTCTGAAAGAAGAAGATATTCAGAGAAATGTCTCAGTGGTTTTGTGTTGGCACGGGGTGTGACGGAGCAGATGTTTGGTGTGTATTTCAGAAGCAGTGTAAGCGTCTGTGGTGCACCAGCGCGGAGGGAGATCACAAAGGCTGTCGTACACAGCACATGCCCCTCGCTGACGGATCCGACTGCGGTTATGGGATGGTAAGACGCTTTTCTCAAACTGTGCATCCTTTGTTGTTGTTAGACAGTCAGCCGTGCATTAAAGTGAAATGTCAGTGATGATGAAGAGGGAATCCGAGCTCCACCGCGACATTCAATCCTTACAGGAGGCATGAATCCAACACGACACCAGCCGGAACATGATGTAGCGCTGACACTCGAGGATCTTCTCTGAGATGCTAATGAATCACGTTCCGATCTTTGAGAGGGTTTGATGAAGCTGAAGTGAGTCTTTGAAACGCTCGTCTCAGTTGCGTCGGCCTGTTTGAAGCTCTTCAGCGCGTCACCGAGAGAGGGAGAACCCTTGAGAAACGTGTTGTTGACTGAGTGAAGAAAGCGTTGATGTGGACAGCATGTTAATCCAAGCACATCACTGGAGAAGAGCCAACACTCATCAGACACGTCTGAATCAAGCGTGACGCTCACCTGCATCTTGAACTTCACCAATCATTATAAAACAAGCGTTGGGCGGAACTAGTTACTAAGTAATTGATTACAGTTATTTAATTACTTTTCCCTTGAAAAAGTAAAGTAAGGGATTACTCTTGTTTTTTCTCTAATTTAATTATAGTTACGCCCATTTCACATCGAGTCCAAAATTTCCGCACGTAAAAAAATAAATACCACCTCACGTTGTGTCAATCACCTTTACAGACTGCCTCCGAATTTTCGTCCGTCATAAATAAATTCGGACCGGGTTCGATTTTCTGCGTTTTTCGTATCCGTGGCCTCTTTTAACAATTCAGAGACACCGTACAAAGAGCGTTAAATACGAAAAAACGCATACGAACATTTCGGACTGTATGTGCATAGACCTTTACCTCTGAAGTAATTGAGCTAAATACTGTGTGATATATTCAATATATCAAATATTTAAATCATATGCTTTAATGTATAATTCTCACATTTGCATAATTTGATCAGTTAATAAGAATCATTTATTTAGTTATTTATTATTTATTTGAATGAATTAAGGGCAGTTTCATGTCTTTCCTGAATCACTTAACAGTCAAGGATGATGTAGGATAGAGAAAGTCATTAGTAATAAGTAATTAAATACTTTCTGGAGAGAGTCATTTGTAAATCTAATAACACTATTGAATATGTAACTAGTAACTAGTAATGAATTACCTTTTGTCATTCCACACGTTTATAGATGCTTTCACCGGACGCATAACAATTCATTTTAGATTTAATTGATATCAGTATTAATTGATATTAATATTTTATTGTATTACATGAAATTAAAACTACTCAACCGTTATTGAATCTTTGTGGAGGTGTTTGGGCCACATAATGTTTGTTGCCGCTGAAACCGCCTTCAGAGTGAAAATGAGGTTTGAAGTCTGGATGTACTTCATCGTGTAGCCTCCTCTTTGTCAATCCTAAAACTTTGTTCTTTCTCGACGAACACAAATATGTTTTAAGAAGGTTTTAATAACATTCCCATTACGCTATGAAAACATCTTCATGTTTCAAACGCTGCACTAATGATGTTTTCATACTTACATTTCAATAGTGTTTAGCAGTGACATTATGTTGCTAATATGGCGTTTTACCGTGAGAACGCCATCGAGGTTCTGAGAAGGTTCTTATTCAGTTGCGTTGTAGTTTTGTTCGTTGCATTTAGGAATACAGGAATGTTTTCGTGTTTCTGCCATTCAACAGATGACTGTGTTTTGTTCCACAGTGGAGTTGGGCAGTTTTTGAGATAAACAAACGTGTTTTATAGGATCACAGTTTATTAGGCTGGTGATGATGAGGGTTTGTGATTCATTTTCTGTTCAGCGTGACAGGAACAGGAACACAAAGTGTGTTTCTCTCTGTGGATTCTCCTCTCTGGTGGCCCCTGCACCTTTGTTTGTGGTGGGGTGTCACCTCTTCATGAGGCGTTTGAAGTGGCAGAAGGTAAAAGCAGGAGACACCTGCCCGTCTACAGCTCTTTAATGTGGAAACATGGGCCGTTTGATCCCCGCTCAGCTCGGGATGTACATGAGTCAGTATGTGATGAAGCTCCAGCCGCTGATGTTTCAGTCTGTGATGTAAAGCGGCCGATCCATCCGGTGTGGGGCTTTGATTCTGTCGCTCTCCTTCTCTTCGGCCTCATGTGTCTCTCCACCGGTCTCACTGCCGTCTCACGGGATGCTGCTGCGTGTAATGTGGTCACATGACCTCAGCGGTCCAGTTCTGCACTGATGAGGACATCGCATCTGTACCGCTCGGCTCTGACCCTCTGGCATCTGTGTGTGAGAGTGTGCACGTGTGCGTGTAGATGTGTGTGCGTGTAGATGTGTGTGTGTGTGTGCGTGTAGATGTGCGTGTGTGTGCGTGTGTGCGTGTGCGTGTAGATGTGTGTGTGTGTGCGTGTGTGCGAGCGTGTAGATGTGTGTGTGCGTGTGTGTGCGTGTGTGTGTGTGTGTGTGTGTGTGCTGTGCGTGTAGATGTGTGTGTGTGTGTGCGTGTGTGCGTGTGGTCGAGCGTGTAAGATGTGTGGTGTGTGTGCGTGTTGTGCGTGTAGATGTGTGTGTGTGTGCGTGTAGATGTGTGTGGCGTGTGTGCGAGCGTGTAGATGTGTGTGTGTGTGCGAGCGTGTAGATGATGTGTGTGTGCGAGCGTGTAGATGTGTGGTGTGTGTCGAGCGTGTAGATGTGTGTGTGCGAGGTGTGCGATTGTGTGTGTGCGATCGTGTAGATGTGTGTGGTGTGCGAGCGTGTAGCGGTGTAGATGGTTTGTGTGTTGTGTGCGTGTAGACGTGTAGAGCGTGTAGTGTGTGTGTGTTGCGAGCGTGTAGATGTGTGTGTGCGAGCGTGTAGATGTGTGTGTAGCGTGTAGATGTGTGTGTTTGTGCGTGTAAGATGTGGGTGTGTGTGCGAGCGTGTAGATGTGTGTGTTGTGCGGTAGATGTGTGTGTGTGGCGTGTGTAGATGGTGTGTGTGTGTGCGAGCGTGTAGATGTGTGTGTGTGTGCGAGCGTGTAGATGTGTGTGTGTGTGCGAGCGTGTAGATGTGTGTGTGCGAGCGTGTAATTGTGTGTTGGTGTGTGCAGCGGGGTGTAGTGTGTGTGTGTGCGATGTGATGTGTGTGTGTGGCGAGCGTGTAGATGTGTGTGTGTGTGCGAGCGTGTAGATGTGTGAGGTCTGTCATTAGGACCTGAAGGGATTCACAGCATCAGCTCTTGTGTTTACATGCAGCAGTCGTGTGTTTTGTGTACGTGTCATTTGTCAAACACACATCGGATGATTACAGATCAGCTGTCATGTTGTGAGTGTCACAGTTACACAAACTCAAACACAACACATGAAAGAAGAACACTTCACAATTCAACGGAGTGTGTGCGAGCTGGGGATTGTGTGTGTGTGTAATCAGTGAGATCCTGCAGGTGTTTGTACATGAGTGTGTGAAAATGAGAGAGAAAGAGAGAGGATTCAGTGCTTGTTCTCAGTCTTTCATGTGCTGATGGATGCACATTTACACAATTACAGACTGCTGTAAGCACACACACACACACACACACACAAACTCATTACATTACACGCACACACACACAACCTCACACACACATAACAGTACACACAAACACACACACGTTCTTATAGACATTGTTTCATATCATGATTGTGATGTTTTGTGTTGATTTCTACACCTGTTCACCCGACTAATAAACATCACAATATAACACAATGTATTGTACATAAATCACAACCCTATAGAGTAACTACAACACTTAAGAATGCTATTTTTATTTTCCTTAATAATCTTTCAGGACCTTACAACAGCTGTGTGTGTGTGTGTGTGATTTGTGTGGTGGTGGTGGGTGTGTGTGTTCAGGAACCACAAATGTGATACATGTGTGGGCTTCAGATGCGGCTGATTTTCACTCAACTCAAAAAATATACGTACAGCATTCTCAATATATGAAGAGGCAAAGTATAAACCCTACTCTATAGAGATAGAGAGAGAGAGAGCGAGAGAGAGAGATAGAGAGGAAGGGGAAAAATAGAGAGAGAGGGGAATATAAAAGAGATCGTAGAGAGAGAGAAGAGCGAGAGATAGATAGAGAGAATAGAGAGAGGGAGGGCCAGTGTAGGGGAGGATGAAGTAGGAGAGATAGGAGGACACGAGGATGGGGAGCAGAGTAGAAAGAGATAGAGAGCAAAATAGAGCATAGATATACTAGATAGAGCGAGAGAGGGAGATAAAATGATAAATAGAAGATATATAGTAGATATTAGAAAGATAGAGCAGAAAGAGGTAGAGAGAGAGAGAGAGAGAAAGGAGAAAAGCATAGAAGAGAGAATCAGAGAAGAGATAGATGGAGAGAAGATAGAATAGATAGAGAGGAGAGGAGAGAGAGAAGCAGACTCAGAAAAGAGAGAAAAAGATAGACGAGAGAGCGAGAGAGAGAGAGTGGGAGAGAGAGAGAGAGAGAGCGAGAATCATAGGTGCGAGGAGGGTAGCGGAGTGGGAGAGAGGAGTAGAGGGAGAGATGAGAGCAGAGAAAGAGAGAGAGAGAGAGAGAAGAAAGAGAGAGATGGTAAAGACGAGAGTAGAGAGAGAGAGAGAGGGATAGAGAGAGAGCGAGAAGAGAGAAGAGAGCTAGAGAGAGAGAGATAGAGAGAGAGAGAGGGAGAGAGAGCGAATAGAGAGAGAGAGGAGTAGAGAGAGAGAGAGCGAGCAGAGATCTATATCTTATATATATAGTATGGGGTCAATATATATATGATTATATATATATAGCTACTATGTAAATGGATATATATAGCTCTATATATATAACTATATCATATAAATCTCCTAATATCTATCTATAATATATAGGAGATAGTTGTATATCTCTCATACCAATATATATATATCTCTCTCTATATAGCTCATGTATATCTCTATATATCTATCTATAAATATAAATATATATATATATATTATATATTATATATGGCTATATATCGCATCTACGACTATATCTCTTATATAAAATCTATATTCTCTCTTCCTCACTCTAAAGATAATCTAATATCTCGCTGCTCTTAGATAATATATTCGTGTATATCTATATATCATCTCTCTCTGTCGATCTATCTTATATCTGTAGAAAAGATACTATAGATGGTATAGCTATAGGGCGTACAATAGATCGCTATAGCTACTGGGATGTCTATATATATCAGAGAGAGAGAAATAGCGAAGGAGAAGATGGGAGAGAGAGAGCGAGAGCAGCAGAGAGGAGGAGATGAGAGAAAGAGAAAGACAGAAAGAAAGAGAGAGAGAGCGAGAAGAGCGAGAAGAGATTCGAGTAGAGAGAGAGAGAGGGGGGGAGAGAGACGACGAGAGGAGAGAGAGAGAGGAGGGAGGAGAGAGAAGAGAGAGAGAGAGAGAGGAAAGAGAGAAGAGAAAGAGAGAGAGCAGAGAGAGAGAGAGAGAAAGAGAGGAGAGAGAGAGAGAGAGAAGAAAGAGAGGAGGAAAGAAGAGAGAGCGAGACTAAGCTAAATAGCGAGGTGAGGAGTCGTAGAGATATGGTATGCGAGCGATAGATAGAAGAGAGAGAGAGAGATATAGGGAGAGAGAGAGACGAGAAAGAGAATAGAAAGGAGGAGATATATAGTATTCTAAATAGAGGCAATCACAATAGGGAGGGGTGAGGGAGAGGCATAATAGAGAGAAGAGATAAGAGAGGGCGATAGTAGCTAGATAGATAGAGAGTGAGATAGAGAGAGATAGATAGGAGAGAGGCACGTGGCGAAAAAAGACAAGAAGTAAAGGGAGACCTGAGCGAGAGAGAGATAGAGAGATTAGGAGCTAGAAGAGATATCTATAGGGGGTTATAGAGTAGGCCAGATAGCTAGCGACATAGATGCTATGGGATGTATATATTATCTACTCGAAGTCGCGAGAGAGACATAGAGAAGAGACTGAGAGAGAGAGGAGAAGAGAGAGAGAAGCACGTAGAGAAGAGATCGAGAGATGACTAGAGAGCTAAAACGGAGCAAGAAAGGCAATTACATCACGCAACCACGATATCCTCTCTCTACACTCTCAAGATATGTATAATCTTACTCTATATCTAACTATACACTAGATAAATCTATCTTCTCCTCTCGCCCTCCCTCTCTCTCTCTCTTCACCTCAGGCTGTTTCCACACCTTCAAGAGTCTAATTGAAGGTCACGACAGGTCCAGATGCTTCTGTTGGCAGAACAAACACTCCATACATATGGCAAATGTGTGTGGTGTGTGTGAGTGTGTGTGTGTGTGTGTGAGTGTGTGGGATGTGTGTGTGTGTTAGAGGATGTGGTGTGTGTGTGTGTGTGAGTGTGAGTGTGTGTGTGTGTGTGTGTGTTGTGAGTGTGTTGGTGTGTGTGTTGTGGGTGTGTGTGTGTGAGTGTGTGGGTGGTGTGAGTGGTGTGTGTGTGTGTTTGAGTGTGTGTGGTGTGTGTGTGTTTGAGTGTGAGTGTGGTGTGTGTGTGTGTGTGTGTGTGTGTGTGTGTGTGTACACTATAATGTCTTCTGCTCTTCTCCTCAGAGCTCTTTTAAGTTGTTTTCTCTCTCGCTGCACCTTTTCATGCGAAACAAAAGCCCTGTAAACATGTCAATGGTGCTCGGAGTGAAACGTCTACTCTGTCAGCTCTGTGGAGAGGCACTCGGTGGTCCCGGTGGTCCTGCTCTGTTCTCAGACACACACACAATGTGAGGTTATGTGTGTGTGCTGTATGGCAGCGTATCTCACGTTTTATCTGTACGGCAGTGAATGCACACGCACGTCCTGCGGTCCGCCGTGTCAGCTTGTGTCGAGTCTCACAACGTGTTATTTTCCAAACTCATGTGGAAATGTGTTTGTCAGCGTGTGTGTGTGAGGTCGCTCCAGCTTTTGTTTCACTGCAGTTTGAGACGAATCACCTGCATGTCCTGCGGTGAAGCGCTCGCACTCCATATTTAGTTCTTTCTTAGAAGAGAACCGAGCAGACGAAGCCGCAATATTCACATCTGCATCCTCCAAACACCCACACATGACAGTACACATTAGGTCCCCACCGGGATATAAAAACATGTACACACACACACACATGACAGTACACAAACACACACGCACACACACACTTTACAGTACACACAAACACACACAAACACACATTACAGTACACACAAACACACACACGCACCCACACATGACAGTATACAAACACACATGACAGTACACACGCGCACACACATGACAGGACACACATGACAGCTCACGCACACACACACTTTACAGTACACACAAACACACACACACTTTATTTTAAGACTTAGACGAGAGTCTTCTGATGTCAAAGCTTTGTGTGAGCTCTCAGATTTATGTCTGTCTCAATCGGATTTTGCTGATGTGAAAGAACACCTTCATAACACTGAATTGGTCTTGAATCATTGGTGCTGCACTGAATTCTGGGACGGCTCAGAGATTCACATGCAGTCTGATCTGTTTCTGGATTTATAATGATCCTCCCCTTCAGACCCGAGCTCTTGTGTGAACATTCTCTGTCGCTGATAAGACGTGGGATTGGTTGAGGACAAACAGCGGACCAGTGACTTTTACTGTGTAATGATGATAATTGTAAATTCCAGCGGAAGAAGGCCGGGTAACGTTTCCTCCGCTTATATATTATCAGAGGAAGAGAAACTGAAGACACAGATGTGTATCTCTCTCTCACACACACACACACAGTTTCGTTGTTTTGCTTCTGAAGCCGTCATGAACACACACTCTCAGCTGTCAGCACACACACTTTTTAGATTTCCATCTCATTCTGTTGAGAGATGCAGTGAATATAAATCAACTGTATTCATTGAACATTGATTTTCCATTTGAAATAAAAAAAGGATTTCCAAGGCAATGTAGAGTATTCCAATCTTAAAATGACAAGTTAAAACAGAGCAATGTATGAATGAAAGAAACGTGATCGAGAGAGAGAGGCTCTTATCTTGACTCTTGGGTTTCTTCTGGTGGGTAACAGTGGCGTACCTCCGTCTCTTCAGCGCTGAGAGACAGACGCCAGGCTGTCGTGCATTCCACCAGCGGTGTCGACCCAAGAGATTCTGTTACCACACAGAGAATAAAACCCCTCGCTCTGCAGAGATTATACTGATGATGATGATGACACACAGCGGCATGACTCCAGACGGACAGAACGTTCAATAAATGTCCGAAGAGTTTTCAAAGTCATGTTTTTTATTATGTTAAAGGAGCTGTAGGTAACATTGAGCTTGGTATTGCAGTCCAAATTAAAAATAGATGCGAGGGTTTTTCATATCCAGACACTTTGGCCCGATTCACATTTCGCACCGCGGGTCATTTGAAGAGAGAAAGAGGCGCAGCTCGCGGTATCTGGAGGCGAAATGTGAATCGGGCCTTACAGGAGTGCACTGGAAAGCATCGACACTTACGCTGTAAGTTAATCTGATCATATCCACGTTCACAGTAGTTTTGTGTTTGCAGATACAACTCAATCAGCGGCTCGTTTCAGAGGTCGTGTCCTTAAAAGTTTTAAAATAATATAGTAATTCTTTCTAAGTTTGCAACGTGATAGTACTGGAAAGGGAATCTGCTCCGACACAGATCGTTTGTTTGCTGCAATATTCAGTGATTGTGTGGAAACACACTAGCGGGTTAATGGTCAGTGGGCGGAGTCACACGGACCAAAACAAAAACGCACACTTCAGACTGGGATATCTGGCTATAGCAGTGTGTTTTGGACCAACCAATATATGAACTTAACATGTTTCCTAAATACTACGAACATATGAATGTATTGTTTTGGTTTAATACAGTCAAATTATTACATACAGCTCCTTTAACATGTTTTTATTGTGTTTTATGTATCTTTTGAGTTATTATGGCTCAAATCAAAACAAACCAACTGCAGTTGATATTAATTGTAATGCACAATAAGAAAATCTCATTTTGGAACCAAACTCTTCATATATACACAAGAGTCCCTTAATGAATGTATAGTGCTGAATTTCGTTCTTTAGTTAAAGGGAACTGGTTATGTGACTTCTGTATATTTCTCTTGACTTCCCATTTTACAGTATATGGTATTTTAACAGTGTCACGGCCCTGTCCCTCTTTCTCCCTCCGTGACCCAGGGACTACATTTCCCATGATCCTCTGCACTCCCTCCCCTGTTCTGTGTCTTGGGTGCTACTCCATACAAAGTAGAATGCAGTTGGACAGACAACTGTGTGACTTAACAGACTGAAGTGACCCCAAACGTCCTCAGGCGCCCGAGGAATAAAGAGGCGCTGGTGTGAACAGTCCATGTGAGGTCGTCGGTGATGTTCACCTCAAGGAGCGTCAGGTGTCCCGTCGATGGGGCAGTGTTCCTGCCTCCTGAAATCCACCACCAGCTCCTTGGTTTTGTTGGCTCCTTCCACCGGTGTGTCAGACTGCAGATCTCTGTCACTGTCGTGTCATCGGCCAATTTCACAAGTCATCATCTTCACCTGCCAGCCATCTCCCTCATCGCCCGGACACTTTATAAACTCCCTCTGGTTCCACTGTCATTGTCTTGTCTTAAATGGAACCACCGGAACGTTTGGGAACCCTGTGGTTGTACGCTTTGTATTCCTGTTTTTAATTAAAGTGCGTTTGCTTTGGATCTGACCTTCGTCTGTGGGCCGTTCTGTTACAATCAATTGTTGTAAATGACATTTTTTATGCTTTGTCAATGCAAAAATGTACTTTTGTCATGCCATTAAAGCTCTTTGAAGTTAAATCTGGGAGAGAGAGAGAGAGAGAGAGAGAGTATTGTCTGATGATAATACAAGAAGACCAGTTGTATATTACTACACAACACATCACAGTGACACACTTCATCCTGACGTCTGGTGTGCTGTAGGGTCTTTATGTAGTTTGCTTTACATTCAAGTGTACTGTATAATTGACAGTCAGCTGAAGCATTGTTTTAATCTGTGTGTGTGTGTGTGTGTGTGTAGTATTGCAGGCATGGGATGTGTGTGAATAAGGAAGTGGATATGAAGCCTGTTCATGGTGAGTGGGGTCCGTGGGGTCCGTACAGTGTTTGTTCCAGAACCTGTGGAGGAGGAACACGCAGCACAACCAGAGACTGCAATAAACCTGAGTGAGCACACACACGCACACACACGCACACACACACACACGCGCGCACACACACACACACACACACACGTTTTATTATCTCCGTGGGGACAGTCCATAGGCGTAATGAGTTGTATACTGTACAAACTATATATTTTATCCCCTAAACCTAAAGATCATAGAAAAGTTTTTGCATTTTTAAAAATGATCGTTCTGTACAATTTAAAGCTTTTGTGCTCGTGGGACCTCAGTTTTGGTCCCCACAGTGACACGAGTCCCCATGAGCTGGTGTGTATTCAGGTTTAGGTCCCCACCGGTATATAAAAACATGTACACACACATTCACAAACACACATTCACACACACACAGAGTGATGACAGCCTCCGAAATCTTGACTGTTCCAAGATGGCGACACATTGTCATGTCTGGAGCGGTCAGATGTGCAGTCTTCATATACATCTCTATGATGAAACCCCTATTTATATAAAAAAGATCTCCTCATACATTTATATATCCAGGAACAACAGCATTTCCTTTCATTCCGAACTATATGAAGTTTCACAGGTGTTATCAGACTTCTTTTGCAGTTCACTGATAAACAGTCCAGACATGATAAGAACATCTAAGTGTATGTGCTGATGTCATCATTCTCAGGCCGAGAAACGGAGGTCGTTTTTGTGTGGGTCGCCGGATGAAGTTCCGCTCGTGTAACACAGACCCGTGTCCTCGAGGCCAGAGAGACTTCAGAGAGGAACAGTGTGCACACTTCGACGGGAAACACTTCAACATCAACGGCCTGCCACCGTCTGTGCGCTGGGTGCCTAAATACAGCGGCAGTGAGTGACCTCTGACCTCTGACACAGTACACCATCAGACGACATACCAATCCACATTTCTGGACTTCTAGTGATGTCATCAGTTTTCCTTCAGATCGAAACGATTAATCCACTGGTGTGTTGTCACAGTTCTGATGAAGGACCGGTGCAAGCTCTTCTGCCGTGTGGCCGGGACGATGGCGTACTATCAGCTGAGGGATCGAGTCGTAGACGGAACGCCGTGTGGACCGGACACATACGACATCTGTGTTCAAGGCCTCTGTCGGGTACGGAAGAACATTCATTTATATTGAATCCTACTGAAGCGTCACTCTCATGATGATTGTGTGTGTGTGTGTGTGTGTGTTGTTAGCAAGCAGGTTGCGATCACATTTTAAACTCAAAGGCCAGAAATGATAAATGTGGATTTTGCGGTGGTGATAATTCCTCCTGTAAGACGCTGGCGGGAACCTTCAACAACGCACAGTATGGTGAGGACTACACATATCCCATAATGCACTGCCACAGTGTTTTATTTGCCTAATAATGTCATTTACATGATAGTAGTGGTCCTGGTGAATCTGTTGAGTTCTGTGTGGCATTTATAATCAGGTTTAGATGAAAGAGTCCCTCAGTGCTGCCCCCTACAGACCAACACATCACCTGCTGTCTGGTCCTCCTCTCTTCTAGGAAGAGAAGAGAGAGAGAAGAGAGAGAGAGCGAGAGGAGAAGAGAGACGAGAGAGCGATCTCGAGAGCGAGTATCTCTCGCTATCCTCTCTCTCTCTCCTCTCGCCTCTCCTCTCCCTCTCTCTCTCCTCTCTCTCTTTCTTTATGTTTTATCCGTCGATTCTTCTCACAGGTTACTCGTGAACACCTGATCGTTTCCATATTGATGATGGTCTTGTGTCTCTCAGGTTATAATGTTGTGGTTCGGATTCCTGCCGGTGCGACGAACATTGACATTAAGCAGGTCAGCTACTCGGGGTCACCAGAAGATGATAACTACCTCGGTGAGTGTGTTTGACATTCATGATGTGGTGCTGAATCGTACAGCTTTTCCTCGTAAAAATAAAATTCATTTCATGTCCAGTTTTATCTCATGTGACAAGTAGCCGTGTAATAAGCAGAATAATGTACAAGCTGCCGGCTGTTATCACCAAATACAACACCTGATCACACTCCATCCATCCATTTTCTTCCGCTTATCCGGGGCCGGGTCGCGGGGGCAGCAGTCTAAGCAGGGATGCCCAGACTTCCCTCTCCCTAGACACTTCCTCCAGCTCTTCCGGGGGGACACCGAGGCGTTCCCAGGCCAGCCGGGAGACATAGTCCCTCCAGCGTGTCCTAGGTCTTCCCCGGGGTCTCCTCCCGGTGGGACATGCCCGGAACACCTTCCCGGGAAGGCGTCCAGGGGGCATCTGGAAGCTGGCCCCTCTCTCCATCTCCCTCACCTGATCACACTGTCAGGGATTATTTCTGCGATAACCACCGGCTGCCTGTACATTATCCCTTACATAATATCAGTTGATATTTCATTTGTGTCTGCTAAATCAATTACTGTTCATGTAAGTTTACTCTGCGTGAGAAACTCAAGGTGTGACGTGTGGATGGGTTGAAATGCATGAGACTTTAAGCCCTGGTGACGTGCTTTTGTGTTCTGTGAGTGATTCATCGTTGTGTTTTTTCGCTTCAGCTCTGTCTGACGGACACTCCAACTTTCTTCTCAATGGGAATTTCGTGGTGTCCATGTTTAAAAGGGAAATGACGTTTAAAGGGGCTGAAATCGAGTACAGCGGATCAAACACGACGACGGTGGAGCGCATCAACTGCACAGAACGCATCGAGGACGAGCTCGTGCTACAGGTTAGACCCTGACACCATTACATCCAATGATGATGTCGGATTACTGATGCTGATAAGACTTTGTCACCAATGGTTTCTCACTCACATTTAACAGTGTTCAATTTCAGTTATGCCACTAAATGACGGTGATAAAACCGTGTGTGAAGTATTGTGTCTTGTGTGTGGTTCAGGTTTTGTGTGTGGGAAATCTCTACAACCCAGACGTGAGATATTCCTTCAGCGTTCCTGTTGAAACCGAGCGAGAAGCGTTTGTGTGGGACGCGACCGGTCCCTGGCAGGAGTGCACTCGCATGTGTCAGGGTAACATCTTTTAACTTCATTGCTTTATACACAGCGGTGTGTCCGGGTCTTTCTCACGGAGTGTGTGTGTGTGTGCAGGAGAACGTCGTCGGAAGGCCGTGTGTGTCCGTAAGAGTGATCATTTAGTGGTTTCTGAGCAGAGGTGTGAGTATCTGCCTCGACCCCGCGGCACAACAGAGTCCTGTAACGCACACTGTGAACTCAGGTACACACACACACACACGCGCACACACGTGAGATGACATGATGCGTGACGTGTCATCTCTTTGTGGGTTCTCTCATCAGGTGGCATGTAGCGGGCAGGAGCGATTGTTCCAGTAAGTGTGGCCCCGGGCACCGTACGCTGGACGTGTTGTGTATGCGCTACAGTCAGAACAAGAGACAGAGTGAGCGTGTGGAGGGCAGAGCCTGCGCAGATCTGCCCAAACCCCAGACCAGAGAGGCTTGTCATGGAGACTGTCTGCTGAAGAGCTGGCAGTACAGCGCCTGGTCTCAGGTAACACAAGCACCTGCTCTATAATCGGCTCGGCCGTCAGTGTTCTGCAGCGTGTCATGTGACTGTTATCATGTAGTGCTCCAGAAGCTGTGGTCAAGGCGTCAGGTCACGACAGGCCTTCTGTATGAATAATCTGGGCCGCAGGCTGGTGGACAGAGAGTGTCATGAACAGCAGAGGATCCTGACAGAACCCTGCAATGATGTGTCATGTCCTGATTGGTCGGCAGGAGAGTGGAGTGAGGTAAACACTCAAGTTATCAGCATCATATTAACATACGATAGCCCCTTAAGTACATCACTATATACTACACTTTACTATACTATACCTTGCTATTATACACAATACCACATGATGCTACGCTACGTGGTACTATACCACACAATGCTATGCTACTCAGTACCAAACCACACAATACTACGCTACACGATGCTATACCACATGGTGTTGGGATACATGATACTATACCGCACGACGCAATACCACACAACGCAAAGCTACACGATGCTATGCTACACAATACTGTACCACACTTTGTTGCGCTACATAATACTATACCACACGATACTATGCTACACAATTCTACGCTACACGATACTATACCACACGGTGTTGCGCTACACAATACTAAACAGCATGACACAAACCACACAACGCTATGCTACATGATGCTATGCTACATAATACTATACCACAAGATGCTATACAACACTATACCACACAATACCATGCTTAACAATACTATACCTCACGGTGTTGCGCTACACAATACTATACCACATGACACAATACCACATGACACAACTATGTTTCACGATGCTATACCACACAATGCTATGCTACACGATGCCATGCTGCATCACTCTGCACTATACACTTTATATATCACTCTACCGTATGCCTGTATTATATTGACTCACTATAGGATATTACACACTCAACTGTACAACATGAACACAGAGAACTCAACACAAGTGCTGTGTCGTGTGTGTTTGTGTAGTGTTTAGTCACCTGTGGTAAAGGTGTCAGACACAGGCAGGTGCTTTGCATTCTGGGAGATGAGAAAGTAAGCGAGCAACGCTGTGATGTCAGCACTAAACCGTCATCTGTGGGCAGCTGTGACCTTTCTGAATGCTCGTCCTGGCAGGTCGGAGTCTGGAGTCCGGTATGAACATTTCATGTGGAATGCTTTCTGAGGTCTCGTTGTGATGTGTGTTGTGTAACTGAGTGTGTTGTGTGTAGTGTACTGTGAGCTGTGGACAGGGATATCAGATGAGAGCCGTCCGGTGTGTGTCCGGAGATTATCCACAGACGCTGGACGATAGAGAGTGTAACGCAGCCACCAGACCCCGAGACAGCCAGGTACAACACACACCTGTACACATAAATCAACATTGTTTGGAGGAGGTACGATCTAGTGAGGTGTGTGTGTGTGTGTGTGTGTGTGTGTAGGACTGTGAGATGTCAGCTTGTCCTCGCACAGCATCAGTTTTAAACACACCTGGACCAGCAGAACCCGCTCACATACAAACACAGTGGAGATACGGCTCGTGGACCACAGTGAGTAACGCACGCACGCACAGACACACACACATGCACACACACACAGACACACGCACACAGACACACGCACGCACACACAGACACACGCACGCACGCACACGCAGAGACACAAGCACTCACAAGCACACGCAGACACACACACACAGAGACACACAGAGACACACAGACCCACGCACACAGACACACGCACGCATGCACACACAGATACACACACGCAGACACACGCAGACACACACACACAGAGACACACAGACCCACGCACAGACACACGCACGCATGCACACACAGATACACACACAAGACACAACACACAGACACACACACAGACCACACACACCACTCACACACACAGACCCACACACACAGAGACACACAGACTCACGCACACAGACACACGCACGCATGCACACACAGATACACACACACATAGACAGACACACGCAGACACACACACACAGAGACACAGACCCACGCACACACACACGCACGCATGCACACAGATACACACGCAGACACACACAGAGACACACACACCCACGCACAGACACACGCACGCATGCACACACAGATACACACACACATAGACAGACACACGCAAACACACACACACAGACACACACACACACACACACACACACAGACCCACACACACAGAGACACACAGACTCACGCACACAGACACACGCACGCATGCACACACAGATACACACAGAGACCACACACCGACACACCACACACAAACAGACACACACACGCAGACCACACACAGACACACGCACACAACAGGCACACACAGACACACACACACGCAGACACACACACACACACAGACACACAGACCCACACACACACATGCACACACACACACAGACACACACACGCAGACACACACAGACACACGCACACACACAGGCATGCACACACACACACACACACACAGCAGAGACACACACACACACACAGACACACGCACACAGACACACACCACATACACACACACACACAGAGACACACACACAGACACACAGACGACATCGCACACATGCACACACACACACACGAACACACATAGACAGACACACACACACACAGACGCACGCATGCATGCACACACACACACACAGACCCACACACAGGTCTTTAGTAGTTCCTCTCTCTGATGTGTGTGTGTCAGTGCTCGGTGTCGTGCGGTGAAGGTCGGAGAGGACGTTACGTCAGCTGTAGAGATGCTCAGGGGGGCGTCGCCGATGAGTCTAACTGCGCCCTCCTGCCACGCCCCCCTGACTCCTCAAGCTGCTTCAGCCCCTGCGGCCAATGGAGAGACAGCGAGTGGTCCACGGTGAGTACAAATCATCTTATTCACATGTGTATAGACAACACTGATCCAGAAGCACTTCTGCATCAGTGTTGTTTGCGTGGTGTTAAATGCTAGTGTTTATTTTGAATAAAACATCAGTGTGAGTCGCTGAGCAGCTCATGTTGACCTGGTTTCTCTTCAGTGTTCGGTGACGTGCGGTGTGGGTCGCTCCACGAGACGAGCGGTGTGTATGAACTATCATCACCAGGTGGACGAGTCTTTCTGTCACCCGGATGAGAAGCCCAACACCGAGCAGGAGTGTGCCGTCGCCCCCTGTCAGTCATCCTATCAGCGGCCCAATAACCAGCCACCCCACGACCCCGGCAGTCACCCCGGACATCACAGCTGGAACGTCCCATCAGCCGACAACCAGTGGAGGACGGGACCGTGGGGAGCGGTGCGTCATCTCGTAATGCCCATTACAAACACACACTTTCAGGCCTGCGGCGCTAAAGAGTCACGTGACCCGTACGCTTCGTGTGATTGGCCGTATCTGGAGATTCCAGGCGGTGGTGTTGCACACATGTCCAATGTTCGTTTTCCGTCATATTTTACTTCGATCATCTGACTGCAATTTTCCTCATTAGCACATGTGGCCGTTAGCTTTGATGTGATGCATGCTGGGATTGAATGTGTGTTTGTTTAATGTGAAGGGTTGTCTGCAGGACTAAATGAAGGATATAACGAGTGTGTACAGTATATTCACACGACTCCTGCTGATCTTTATGTGACATTATCAGCTTATTAAAGTTGTTTACCAGAATGAGATGTCCACTGTGTCCACAGTTATACAGCCCATCACACAACTGCACGTGTCTCCTCCAAAATCATAAGAGAAATGAAGTCATATTTGATATTTGTGTGTGTCCAGTGTTCCAGCACGTGTGACGGGGGCTTTCAGAGGAGGGTGGTGGTCTGTCAGGACGCAGACGGGCGCAGCACCAATTACTGCGACGAGAGACTCAAACCCAGCGAATCAAAGAACTGCAACTCTGGACCCTGTCCACACTGGAACTACGGCGTCTGGGGAGAGGTGAGACACACACACACACACATGGTGGGTTTCCATGATTCAAGGGGACATTCCATAGACGCAATGGTTTTTATTCTGTATGTCATATTCCCTAAACCTCACAATCACACAACACTTTCTGCTCTTTTACATTCTCAAAAAAGTTCATTCTGTATGATTTATGAGCTTGTTTCCTCATGAGGACCAAAAAATGTCCCCATACCGTAGGGTTTACCCTTCTCATACACACACACACACACACACACAAGGGTACGAAAACACACACGTACCTACGTACACACACACGCATGTGTACATACACACACACACACGTACGCACACAAATGCATACATATACACACGCGTACGTACACATGCACACACACACACATGGGCATACGTACACAAACACACACACGCATGTGTACATACACACACACACGCATGTGTACATACACACACACACACACGTACGCACACAAATGCATATATATACACACGCGTACGTACACATGCACACACGGGCATACGTACACACACACGTACGTACACGTACACACACACGCGTACACACGCGTACACACACACACACACACAAGCGTACGAACACACACACACACGTACAAATGCATACTTACACACACAAGCGTACAAACACACACGTACGTACACACACACACGTACGTACACACACTCATGTGCGTGCACACACACACGCATGCGTACATACACACACACACGTACACACACACACACACTCTTAAACACATGCATCATGTGTCTGTTTCTCTCTCTCAGTGCACGCAGTCGTGTGGCGGCGGTCAGCGGACGAGGTTGGTGGTGTGTCAGCTTCCGAGCGGTCAGAGGTTAACCGAACACAACTGTGATGTGCTGGAGAAACCACCTGATGGGGAGCCGTGTAACACCAGGTCCTGCCCCGGCACCGCTTCCTGGCACAGACACGCATGGCAGCCGGTACGATAGCCACTCTCTCTCTCTCTCTCTCTCTGTGTTTTCTCGCTCGCTCCGGTGTCTCATGAGCTGCTGGAGACGCTGGCCAATCAAAGGCCAGATGCTGTTGTCATGTGTAAAAAGTTCCTCAAACACTGATTGGCCGTTGGGGCAGGTGTTCGATGAAACACATTGGGCAGTGTGAAGTTCATGTATGTTTTCCACAACATTCGGGTTTGTGTTGTGTTGTGTTGTGTTGTGTCCTGACGAACGAATTCTTCATAAACAACTTGAGTTTCAGCTTTATTCAGAGAACACAAGTGTATATTTGTGTATAAGAGTTGATTATTATAATAATTATTACTCAACGGTATCATATTGTATATTGTATATGTATCGTTGTACAGACGTTCATCAATATTATTATTTAAGTGTTGTGTGAACTGGTGCTCATCGACTGTCCACTTGTACAGATGAAAATAATTTGATTCTCTTTATTTTATTTTATTTTGTTTTGTGAAATGATTATTATTATTTTTCAGTATGTTTTATAAATATTATTTTTGTGGCGTGTAAAAATATACATGACCACACGTTTACAGGATCTTTTGACAAATACCTCATCGTTTCGTTTATGTTTGGAAATGCACTCGCATGAAATGCGAACCACACGCAGAAGAAAACAGTAGTTAGGATCAACAAAGAGAGTTAACACTGAACACGGTGCTGATTCATGAAATCATTCAGATGTTGTCCAACGAGTGTTATATGATATTATTTTTCTATTACAGTTGAAATAAAGTTACAGCCGATGTCTGTGAACGAGACTTTAAGAGCATTTTAGCTCTTGTCTTAATACTCCAGTTAGAAATCTCTTCAGACGTTTCCTGCTGTCTGTTTTATTTCTGTCTGAAACTGAAGGTTTTTCTTCCATCAGCCGGGAGAATATCTCGTGAGAAACACCGGTGCTCGACTGCAGTTGAATGATTTTAAAGCGTTCACATGTAAATCAGTTCTTCTCCGCAGGACTCATCTGCTCTCAGACGTGTTGAAGGATGCGTTTTATTTATTTGTTTACAACAGAAAATCCAGCGCTTCAGTTTTATAATAAATGTTATGTGGGTTTTTTTTGGCATGACACTAAATCCATCCATCCATCCATCCATCGCTCTCTCTCTCTTTCTTTCTCTCTTTTTTAGTTGTCGTTTCTTTCCTTCTTTTCTGTTTTAAACTCTTGGCCGGTGTTGAATTTCGACTCCCCGTGAGATTTTGACTCCCCTACTTCTGATTGGTTCATTCACTTAGGACGCAGCTTTGTGATTGGTCCCTATCTCTAAAGCCCGCCCCCACACCTAACCCTAACCCTCGTAGTGGAAAACAGGGGAGTCAGATTTTGATAGGACGCCGGCCCTCATGACCTCATCATCATGTTGTGTTTCTGATGTGTTTTAATCCCATAAATGTTTTTGAACATTTGTTTCAAACTTCACACTGTAAAAATGATTAAAGGACCTAAAGGTGAATGTTTGTGTTGTTTTTTGTGTGGCGGTGAAATGGCTTATTGCAAACACACATATTGTTGTTCAACATTTCTGACCTTCGCTTTGATTTCAGTGTTTGGTTACGTACAGACACGTTAAACATGATATTGATTCGTCTGTTTCTCTGTCAGCGTGTGTAATGAGTGTTTGGCAGCGTGTGGGATTTCTACATGTGGAAATGATTTGTCTAATGGCTTTGCCGCAATGCATTTGGCCAGAAACACTCTGTATTTTGCTTTTACAACAACATTCGCTGATAAGAATCACGTTTGGCAAGAGTTCTTCATTTGAGAGGCATGTTGAGTGTTTAGAAACGAGGAAAAAAAGCCTCATTGTAATCACTGCTGTGCTGGAAAACACAAACCCAGGTTCAGGTTTCAGTTAAAAGCATCTTTATATTTCAGGTATACATGCAGGTTTCAAATGTGACATTGATATGTATGAAGTCTGGAGCTTCAAAGAGCCTGAAAGTCTTAAATATTCACTAGAAGAACTGTGAGGTCAGAGCGTCTGTAGTGTGATTGTCATTCAGGTTTATTTGTGGAGGTACAGGCTCATAAATCAACATGTCGCCGCTCTCCAACACCGCGGCTGTTTTCTCAAGAATAATCATAATAAAACAACACCGCTATTAGTGATATGATAGGCTGCAGACATTTACCCAGCATGCTGTGGGGTGACGCATGGACAACAACCTCGTAACATTTACATTCATCGCATGAGACACTTGTGAGCAAATCATTTAACTTTAGTGTGTATGAATGTAGAAGATAAACATCATGTTGAATAGGAGTCGCTCAGGCCGGACCCTTCCTTCCATCTCATTTGATCTCTGATCGAAAATATTTTTATTTTTTGAAATAAAGAAATGATGTTTGAATGGGATCATTGTTTATTTTGCTGAATATCTTTTATAAGACTAGAACGGTGAAAACAACATAAACCACAGATCAAAACATTGGTTCGTTTTCTGTTCAAATCTCACATAAAGTAGACTTTTATTTCTGTGTTGTCTGCACAAACAATATTCCAACACACTAATTGACTTCATTAAATGACGTTTATATTTCTTTTATACGGATATATTTGACAGACACGTCATGGGAGAAAACAAAAGGAACGCTCTTATGTTTAATTGACTGGAACTGGAATAGTAAAACCTGTCAACATTTACTCCAAATTATACATATGAATGGTCTGCATTGAAGGAGAAAACTTGTTCAGTACATGTGTAATAGAAAGACTCAGAATCCCATCCATGACCTTTCACATCACACAAACATGTCATACTACATTGAAACTGAAATAATGATGTGCGTTCATTTATCTCAATCAATAAAGCAAAAGTATTTTTACTCCCATGAAGTTTATTAATATAATCGGTAATATGGTGAATCTGTGGTGTGCCGTGTTGTGTTGTTTGTGTATTGTGGACGTGATTCTGATGTGATCCATATGTTGACCCCCGAGGGCTCGACCACCAGGTCACATGACTCACATCATTTCACTTCCTGTTTTCTGTTGCTCGTTTAATTAAAACAACATGAATTACCCTCAGAATAGAAAATAACAGACCTTTAGCATTCCTCTTTATTCCTTACATGACCGCTTTAAGAGATTCCAGACCTTCTGACGTCTGAGAAAGAGAAGCGTTCTTCATGTTGAATATGAAACCTTTTATTTTCAGAGAAGGAATTCAATTCTGTATTTTTCCCCATAATCAGATTTCTGCTGTTGTGTTTGGCATTGATCTGATCAAACTGTTCCGAATAAGAAGATGCAATCATTTGTTGCATAATAAAAAAATATAATCAAATATAATGAGCACGACACCCAAAGTGTTGCTTATATAGATTTACTCCAGAAACATCCGTTTTTAGTGTATAAGGACACTTTAGATTTCTTTTAAGATCTAACAATCAGCATCTCATACAGAGATCACACACTTTTAACCGTTGAACATTAAACTTTCCCTTTTTTTGGCATCTTTAGGAAATTTTGCGAATTATTTTTAATCCAGAATTCAAAGGCTTCCACTCTTATGAGTTCCATTAATACATTTTGGATTCAAATTAACGATGTAAATTGTGACACTTTGAAGTTTTTCTAGAAAAGCACTTAGGCCACCCCTTAGAAAAATCTCCGTCTGTGCCCCCTCTTGAGTGTCACGTCTAGACAGCATTAAAGGTTTCGTTTTATATAATCATGCAAATAATTGTGTGAAATAAGGATTGATTTAAGATCACGGATGGTGTCAGAACTCTGAGGAGACAGACAGAGATCACGAGGGCAGATTGTGTGGAATGAGAACGTCTGGATGTGTTTAAAGAGTGTGTTGCCAGAGTTCAGAGCAAATCCCCATTTAATCCTGATGACTTCACTCTCTGTCAGACACTTTAAACGTCATGAATCTGATCTGACATCTGTCAACATCTCTTTCCGTTACATGATGACATGCTCTGAGTCTGTGATTTTGGCAGAATTTAAGATCATTTGGAAGTTCACGTCGTACCATTATAATGAATCTCTCTTAGAGTCCCAGTCATTTTTTTAAAGGTACCTGTTGGTTGTAGTTGGATGTTGGATCTGTCCGGCTGCCGTCACTCACAGATTTGATCCAGATGTGTGTGAAACGTTAAACAGATCCGTCTGTGAGTCATTAACATGTGTTTTAAAGAACACGGTCAGATGACGGCTCCGTTCAAAAGCATTTCACTGCACACGTATGTCAATATTTACACGGTATGAAAATGTTTATGACAGAAGATGTTTGTTTAGACGTCTGATTTTAATATGGGAATGTAAACTTGGCAGGCTAGAAAAACAACCCGTTCATGTGGAAACCGAGGCCACGCGTTGACGCCAGAGATTATATGACATATAATTACAAGAAAATGCTCGGTGAAGAAAACTCACGTGATGATTTCATGATGAATCTGACATGTCGGACGAGAGGATGTGTCCAGCTGGAATAAAGATTTGTCTTTTAAGTTCTGCAGCAGTGTTTGGACGCACCTTTAAGACAGCACTGGTGACCCTGTAATGAGTCTCTGAGGTCAAAGGTCAGGGGTTAGCACATGTCATGTCGTTGGTCATGTGACTTTCTTTGTTGTGTTAATGAGAGAATCTCAAGTGCGTTTGCTCTCTGTTAGGTGTTGTGTTTCGCTAATAAAGGTTTAATATATAAAAAAACATCTTTAATTAAGATTTAGATGATTGTTTTTCTTCTGGGCCAATGAAATCCAAGTGTATGGAGTCAAAGTTTGTTGTGTTAAAGTTAATATGATGATTCTTTTCAAGCTTTATGAACTCAGTTAAACCGCAGCCGGTCTGTCCTCACCTCATGATGGGACTGAGCGATATATATCGCGATTCACGCGAATTATACATGTCCAAACCGATTCTGTGTATTACGCGCAGCTCTTCCGTGAACTGCGGCTCTTCGAGATTGAGTCGGTTATAACGTGCGTTTGAAAAAGCAACACTCGTCAAACATCATCACTATAAATACACTTTGTTATCATGAAAATACCCGATAAGGTTTGGAGACCAGCGATAGAATATGACTACTGGCATTTCCTGGAACTGATCGTTCTTCTTCTGTTTCCCATATTCAGAGTTTCCGTGTGAGAGCGCCCGCTGGCTTCTTCTTCTTCTTTCGTTTATTGGCGGTTGACAAGGCAATTTATGGTGTATTGCTGCCACCTACTGGACTGGAGTTTGAAGCATTAATGGGGAAAATAAACACAAAGCAAAAAATGTATATATATATATAAGTGATTCTTAATTTCTGTTGTCCATTTAGATATCTAAATATGTCTTACTGTATTCCTGTTTGTCCAGAGGAAGTGCTTCACATATTTGATAGATTGAAATCTTACATAATTCTTCTCTTTCTTTATTATGTCCTGCACAGTGTAGAAGTAGCGCCCTCTGGCTTTGGATGTGGCGGCCCAGCCCTACTTTAGTTGTTTATTGTCAACATTCCAGAAGTCCAGATGTGTGTCGTCCAGCATCTGCGCTGAAGATAAATCTGTGTCCTGACCTGCAAACAAACCTTCCAAACATTCATTGGTTCCTCAGGTCACAGTCAGCGATGGCGCTCCATTGGTTGATTTGAGGTTGTCGTTGCGTCTCTGTTGGGTTTGTGTTGCGTTGGGTGATGAATGGTGATGTTGTTTGTTTGAGGTCGTGCCAGCGTCGGTGATGGACGGGTGCGTGACGCGTCCAGATCTTTGAAGAGTCTTTCTTCTCATGTGGTTTCCATAAACACACACGTGACGTTAATGTGGCGTGCTGGAGGAATCTGACTCAACTTTGACACGTCTTCTTATACATGAGTTTGGACACATTATAATCATGGAATGTTTTTTGGAATCGAAAGTCGATTCTATTGGTTAAATCCTCTCCAGACGCTGTGATGTCATCACATCAACACATCTTTCATAAGTTTATAGACACAATTTAAAATCATAGTTAATTCATTCAAACTGTGGAATAACACACATTTCGCTTTGAGAGTTATTTTGCCACCTAAAGTGAATCATGATGGTCGTCAGTGAATTGACAGAAATGAGCTCTTGTCATTTTCTCAAGCAGTTTCTTGATGCTTTTTAAACCACAGCGAGCTCATTTTATGGCAGACGCTTTTATCACTCGCACTGTATTTAGTGTGGACGTGTCTTTGATCGGTATCGATTTGTAGATTTGATCAGAATATTTTTACTTCACTGCATCATAAAACTCCACAACATTTCACGTTTTTATTGACCTTTTAGGTTCATTAAAATCTAATACTTCATGACATTTGCTCAAATGTTCTTACTTGAGTAAAGACAATTTCAAAAACAGTCATGAGGTTTTCTTCACAATTGTGTTTTTGGTATAAAATGAAAGTGTATGTTTTGTAATGAAAGAGACGAAAGGTGTTTGCACAGTTCTATTCTAGATTCAGACGTTTGTGCAAACACCTCCAGATGAGAAGATCAAGAGAATCATTTCAGTCGGTTCACTCGACACTTTGTCCGACATGTGAAGTGTTTTGAAGCATTGAGGACACATTTGGTCTCTTTTCAGATGTGTTTGAAACATACAGTACATGTAGAAACGCTGGTTTTAACATGATCATGAACTCTAAAATAACACGGACATGTGTGTCATTCATATTTAATGTGTGTGTGTGTGTGTGTGTTTAATCAGACTTACCTTACAGCAATAGAGCTGAGGAGCGTCTGGAGATCTCGTCTGGTCTGTCCTCTGATGTGTGTGTGTGTGTGTTCTGATGAAACTCTCTCTGTCGAAGCGAGAGAGGGTGAGAACTGAGAGAGAGCCAGAGAAACTCGAGAGAGAGCAAAGAGCGAGAGAGAGAGAGAGAGATGAGCAAGAGAGAGAGGAGGAGAGGAGAGAGAGAGAAAGGAGAGAGAGAGAGAAGAGAAGGAGAGAGAGAGAGAGAGAGAGAGGCATAAGAGAGAGGAGAGAGAGAGAAAGAGAGGGGAGAGGAGAGAGAAGAGAGAGCAGAGAGAGAGGAGAGAGAGAGGAGAGAGTAGAGAGAGAGAGAGAGAGAGAGGAAAGAGAGAGAGAAAGAGAGAGAGAGAAAGTAGAGAGAGAGAGAGAGAGAGAGAGAGAGAGAGAGGCAGAGAGAGAGAGGAGAGGAGAGAGAGAGAGGAGAGAGAGAGAGAGAGAGAGAGAGAGAGAGAGAGAGAGAGGAGGCGAGAGAGAGAGGCAGAGCGAGAGAGAAAGAGAGGAGATAGAGAGATGCTCTCGCGGAGAGACTCGCTCTATCTCTCTCTCTCTCGCTCTCCTCTATCCAATCTATCTCATCTTCGCGGCTCTCTCTAACGGCGATAAAGTTTGAGGAGTGGTTTATCTCACTGTATTTCCTCTTCATGTACAGACGTGTGTGTGTTTGTGTGTTATCTTTGTGTCTTTGATGTGTTCCTCTGGCAGACTGCAGACCTGTGTTTAAAATACCTCTCTAATGACTCTCTTTATGATCTGTTGGAGAGATGTTGACTGATCTCAGATCAGAATGGTTAGCTGATGTCACAGCGCAGCAGCATAGACTTTCTTCATACTAAATATCATTTTTTCAGTATTGTTGTGTTGTGTATATGTGTGGTCGGGTGTGTGAAGGGTTGTGTTGAGGATGTTGATGTGCCGGATGTTCACATCTCTCGTCAGGATCTGTGTGTTTATATAATCCAGATAACTTCTTGATGAACAACGAATCTTTCTCATTTAAAGTGTTGATGTGTTTTGTGTGCAGTGCTCCGTGTCGTGTGGTAAAGGAATGAAAGAGCGAGAGATCATGTGCGTTGATCTGAACCAGACCCAGACCGATGAGGAGAGCTGTGTTCATCTGAAGAGACCCAGATCACAGAAGACCTGTCGAGCCGGACCCTGTCCCACCTGGACCACCAGTCAGTGGGGAGCGGTGATGACACAGATTGATCATTTTTTAAGCTTTATCTGTATAGTTTTCCTAGTTGTGAACGGCCTTAATCGATTTTTAGAATAGTCATCTCTAGTAGAATCGGCGGACTCTGATTGGCTGTACAGACCCTCAAACTTGCCCCCCGTCACTCATACAGCATCAATTCAGACATGTTTTATGTACAGAAACCCTCCAGACACCCGCACGCTGACTGATTTGTGATTGTGTGGTGTTATATATTGTGTAGTTTGTGTAGCTACAGTGAAGTGTTTGTGTGTTTCTTATTGTATATCAAACCAAAGACTTAATTTGATAAACACCGTGCGCTTGATCATAAAGTGTGTGTGTGTGTGTGTGTGTGTGTGTTGTAGTGTTCTGTGAGTTGTGGTGTTGGCGTTCAGACTCGTGAGGTGTTCTGCAGATTAAAGGTCAGAGGTCGAGTCAGTGATGATGTGTGTGACACGCGTGTTCGTCCGGAGCGGATCCAGTCGTGTTTTCAGACGGAGTGTCAGACACACAGCTGGACCACACGCCGGTGGCAGAACGTGAGTGACAGACAGATCTATTCAACGATATGTCAGTTTAGAAAGCTCAAACAGCTGAGACCAGTCTAAGCCTCGTCTGTGAGACTGGCATGAGAGAGGAACATGTGTGTCACTGACCTGACGTCACACCACTGGCCTTCAGCGATGACTTCATCACAGGTTTAACATCCTCCACATCAAAGGGCGTTTAGGGAAGTCGCGCCACTCGGCGGCCATGTTCTTACATCATTCAAACAGAATAGATTTCCCAGCATGCACCTCCCTCAGATGTCAAGTGAGATGTGTTATTGTATTTTTGAAGTAAATGTTCATGTTCTGTGTGTGTAGTGTAACGTGAGCTGTGGACAGGGTGTGAGGTTCAGACCGGCCTTCTGTGTGGACAGAGACATGAATGTGGTTTCTGACAGTTTGTGTGACGCCTCTAAGAAACCGGACACACATGAGAGCTGTCACAGCGCCCCCTGTCAGCACATGTGGATGACTACACACTGGAGTCAGGTACAGGACAGTGTGTGTCTGTGTGTGTGATGATGATGGTGTGTGTGTGTTTTGTGACGTTGATGTGTGTTTCAGTGTTCGCTGTCGTGTGGTTTTGGACTTCAGCGTCGGGAGGTCTTCTGTTCTGTCGTGCCCTTTGACCTCACTCTGAGCTCTTTCAGCGCACAGTCGTATTCTCAGACGTCTCCTTCTGAATGTCGTGACCCCCCGCCGGCCGACGCGCGGCCCTGTCAGGTCTCCGTGTGTCCGTTAGCTGTGAACTGGAAGCTGGGCCCGTGGAGCGAGGTGTGTAGCGTGTGTGTGTGGAAGCGATGAAGAGTGTTCAGGTATCTGATGCGTCTGGTTTTGTGTGTTCAGTGTTCTCAGACGTGTGGAGCTGGAGTGATGGAGAGGAGGGTGGAGTGTGTGAACGCTGATGATGTCACATCTCACGCGTGTTCACCGTCCACACGGCCCGAGTCTCACGCTACCTGCAGACTGACAGACTGTGAGTCTGAGCTCTATTCACTGACTAAAAACTAGACTAACATAAAACTAGTTGATTTTGGACATTTTGTATTCTCTGATCCAGGTGAACTTCACACGAGCTGCAGGGAGCTCCAGATGAAGGGAGGCGTCAGGAAAGATGGAGAACATTTTCTTAAAGTCAAATCTAAGATTCTTCAGATTTACTGTGATGAAATGCACACCAGCCGACCCAAAGAGTACGTGACCCTGCGCAGCGGCCAAACGGACAATTACTCAGAGATCTATGGATACAGGTAAAACATCTTCACAGCTCAAGAAGAAATCATCTCAACTACTGTCGAGGATAAAACCTGTAATTACACAAATAAATCATGTTATAATAGGAAAATGAGTTAAGGAACTAATTTAATGTAATATTGAATTTATTATTGTATTATTTATTTGATTTTGTAGTTATTTTTGTAAATCTTGTTATTATTAAATATTATTTTAACTTTTTATTTATTTATGCATTTGTTTATTTTTTATACTTTTTTAATATATTTTTTTCTCTTTTGTATTTATTCCCACGTTCATTTAGTTAAATAATATTTATTTATTATGTGTTTTCTTGTACATTTCTGGGTGGATCATGGAAACGAGGAGGTGTCATCATTTGTCAAGAACAAATTTTTTCTAAATATTTATAGCAACGATGATTTTTCATAAATAGAAACAGTACAAACCTGTGCTTTCTAGCAAAAATCATACAAAAATAAATGAGGGCAAACGTTTTATGAGTAGTATTTTATTTTATTGTATTGTTTTGTTATGATTATCTTATGATTTAAATTGAGTTTTTCATACTTCTTCATCTTATGTTTATTGTTTGTTTATTATTTTGTTCATATACTTCTCTTCTCTTCTCTTATTTTATATTTTATTGTTTGTAGCGCTTTGGGTCTTAGAAAAGCGCATTATAAATCAAATGTATTATTATTATTATTAATGAAGTAATTGTATTTGTAAATGTTATGTTTTTTTTATATTATCACAATGATGTATTTATTTGAAATATCGTTCTCTACGTTCTCTATCGTTCTGTCTACTTGAACTAGTAATTATGGGATGGGCTGTGAATGATGCATGCGATGTATGATCAGAACACAAACGGCATCATAATTCAGTCATGGTTTGTGTGTTGACAGGCTTCAGAACCCGTTTGAATGTCCGTATAACGGCAGCAGGACACAGGAGTGCGTCTGCAGGAAGGATTATTCTGCCGCCGGTTACACCGTCTTCCAGAGAGTCCGTCTGGACCTTTCAACGATGCGAGTCATCAGTGAGTCATTCGTTCTTCATCATCGTCCTCATCATGAGACACATTCGTCTGACGCTCTGTTGATTTGTGTTTTCCAGCGACTGACGTGACGTTCAGTCAGACACTGTTCGGTCGCTCCGTCCCGTTTGCCTCCGCTGGAGATTGTTACAGCGCTGCTAAATGTCCTCAGGTATAACACTTCTTAAAGAAACATTTACACATTTCATTGAAAATGAGGATTGTGATTTCCTTTTGTTCTCTTTACTGGTTAGGGTCAGTTTAGCATTAATCTGGCCGGCACAGGGTTAAAGGTCGCAGGTTCCACTAAATGGGTTTCCCAGGGCAACTACGTGACACTGAAGGTTCATCGATCACAGGTGAGGACGACACAGATCTCGCTGACACGTGACTGATTCATGACTCACGTTTGTGTGGGGTTTTATTTGTAGGACGGCAGCAGAATCTACGGCCGCTGTGGAGGGTTCTGTGGTAAATGTCTCCCTCATCCTCACACCGGCCTTCTCGTCCATCTTTAGTCAATCTGTCCTCCGTGAGCTCTTCCACAGATCTCCGTCATCATGTCTTGAGTGGGATATTCTGAACACAATCACTGAAACTGTGAGAAGAATTCAGACTGCAAGGGATTGTGGGTCAAATATTTCTTGTGTTTACGTTGAAAGAACAAAAGGATTCGTTTCATCAGGCAACATTCAGAAAACCAGTTTTTTGGGCATGAACTCTTACAAACTGCACCAGGGGAACATCACGGTACAGTGAGAGCATCAGAAGACAGAACCATGATATTTTGATTCACCGCGGTACTTCACATACCGTAGTATTGAACTGCGCATGGTGCTGATGGAGTACAACGTTTGTTCAACGTGATGAAAAACAAAACTACTGAAGACGTTTGTCCCACACGGACGAAAAATATCTGATGAGAGATTTTCAGAGAAGATCTGATGTCACGGCAGACAGCTCGATATGAACGTGTAAATAGTCAAATGTGTATAGTTGCATATCGTAACAGAGTCTGATCTGAAAACAAACGCTGCGCTGGAATCCGTCAGAGACCCTTATGACTGTGGGTTTATATAGGGAAAGTGTTTTCTGCCTTGTTTTCGGGTGGATTGATCATCGTCAGTTTTACTACAAATACCCTGGTGAAACTATAGTAGCATGTAGTGTAGTAAAGCTATGGTTCATTTACACTGTGGATGCAAATGTGTGAGTCATGGTGCTAATAACAAACACAACAATAGCAGATGCTTCTCGCTAACTAAACTGAGTTAAAAATAAAAATAAATCAAAAAGAATCACTAACATGACCGCTGAAACCACATGAAGGTTTTACTGGTTAACCCCTTAAAGTGATAGTTCACCCCATAAGGAAAATTCTGTCAACGTTCAGAACGGCCGTCCCACCGACGCCCTACGGCCGCTACCAGGGGCGGACTGGCCATCTAGAGTTCCCGATCTTTTTCTGGTGGGCCACTTACGTGTGGGGCCGGCATGGACACTTTGGCCAGACAGACGGACGTATTATAAACGCGAATGTAGGCAACGCGAAGGCATTAGCGAGTCGGACACGTTTGCTTGTAACACAATGACACGTTACATACAACCCCCCCCCTCGACAGAAATGGTGGAGGGCCGATGTGGGTCGAATTATCCAGGACCGATTTTGCTTCCCAGTCCGCCCCTGCTCACCCTCATGTCATTTCATACCTGTATAAATGATTCTGTTCTGATGAACACAGAGAAAGATATTTGGAGGAATGTCAGTCATTAACAATTCTGTGACATTACTGACTGCCATAGTAGGAAAAATGTAATGGTAGTCAAAGGTGTCCAGAACTGTTTTTTACTATGGTATTAGATGATGTCACAGAACAGTCTTACAAATATCTTTCTTTGTGTTTAACAGAACAAAGACATTCATACAGTTTTGAAACGACCTGAGGCTGAGTAAACGATGAGTGAACTAGCCCTTTAAATCCCTGACGGAGACCAGTTGAGACCAGTCCAGTAGTGTTTGTTTGTTTAATGTTTTTCTCAGCATGGTAATATCACTCGTGTAGAAAACCTGAAATCGTCCCAATTGGAGATACTTCACCAGTATAACAGTCTCTTACCTCTTATATTCATGTGTTTATTTATGCTTAACAGTATTTATTCTTTAGGGAACAACCATGATATTCTTACAACACTTATAATCTATAAAGATCGTAACGGTGCTATTTGTCCTCGGACTATGATGGAGGTGCTGGAATGACTTTTCTTTCACACATGTTTTTAACAAATGTACCTTCCTGTAAATCTGTATCTGAATCTTTGTATGATGTATTGTACATCATATTTTAACCAATCAGATATCTCCAAATGTCTTCCTGATTACTCTTGGTTTTATATTTATATTATGTTTCCTGTACGCTTATATATAACCTGAAGATGATTGACAGATGACGAGCAGCTTACGACAAACCTTTGACTATCATTGTGTTGATAGACGACTGAACTATGAGCTCTGTATCAGAAAAAAACTGAATATATATATAGAGAGAAATATAAATGCACTGTGTGCCGGGAATCACGTGATGTTTGTATATTAACAGTGAATGGTTATATTTTAATATTCATACTTGAAGTGCAAAGATTGAGTGATTTTGCATCTTGTTGGAGTTAAAAGCAGAATGCACATATTATCCAAAGATATTTTAAATCGAGCTCTTTACTCATGATGAAGTGTTTTTATAAGAAACCATGAGCTGTGGTGCTACAATTATAAACAAATGAATGTCATTAAAGCTTCACATGTGTTACACAGCGCCGAACTAACTTTGATCATTGAATGATAATAAAACGATGGGATGATGTTTATTTTGCTTTGTTTGGACATTTTCCCCAAAAAGACTTCATGTAAAATGATGTGCTCATTTTGATATTTTTCAAGTACAAGTATTTCCACAGTTATTTATTTGACTGCTGAGGACAATGGCACTATTGTATATGTTCTTACTCGAGTTCACTCCTCCTACAGGTGTTTTTTCAGTGCAGTGTCGATGTTGATTCGTCGGTCTCGTTCCAGCCGCACGAGGGCGCCAGAGATCTGCTGACGCTGTTGATCTGCAGGTATCGCGTCATGTTCAGAAACAAGGATTTCTTTATCAAAGTTGTATTAGGGCTTTCACATCTTGTTTTAAGTAAATACACTGACTTGGAAGACAAACTAACTGCTGAGCAGTTGTGAAGGATTTCTGCAAGTATCTTCTATTATAACTAAATGAGAATATAAATCATCAAAACGTCCTCCGTGTTTCACTCTTTTCTTTTATCAGAGCAGATCACATTTATCATTCTGAGATCATCGTCGGCGCTGAAGTTATACGGTGAATGTGAGTAAACGATGGCAACGATGTGTTTGGGCTGAACTGTCCTTTAAGATCAGTGGTGATTGTGAACATGTGTCAGTTTACAGACGATTCAGTGATTCAAAAGAAAAGTATTCGGAGTCAAACTCTGTCTTCTGAAGCTCCTGCGGCTGTTTGCCGGCAGGTGGCGCTGCGGAGACACTCAACAGTTCGTCATTTAGCAGACGCTTTAATCCACAGCGAGAGTTCAGGGAGCTCGTGAATGCTTCTGTGTGTGCGGTCGTGTCAGACATGATGTTCTCTCAGGATTTGCATGCTACAAAATGGACAAAACAAGAAACTTTTGAGGTATTTATTGCACAAAATGGTTTGGTAAAAAACTGACTGGACATCTCTTTTGGCCGTGACTGTATTTGGAAGTGAGACACATTTACAGTGAATGTGTGGAGTGTCTTTATCATTTACCACCTCAGACGCTTTGTTACGTGAAAGAAATAAACACACTACAGTCATCACACTTCAGGCGCTCCTCTTCATCTTCATCTGCAACAGAAACATTCTCTCTCTCTCTCTCTCTCTCTCTCACATTATTAGAGACACATTATAAGGCTTCAACACGAGCTGGATGTGGTAGTCACATGTCTTTGAGAATGATTGACAGATGTGTGATGTGCTTGTTGAATGTGTGGTACAGTTTGTTTTTGAAACAACCTGCAGCTGGTTAGATTCTAATATCAGAAGATGGATATCAGTAATATCTGTGAGGACGTGAGGTCATTAGAGGAAGCCGAGCGCTCGCCTTGGGATACAACAGCTTTCTCAGATAATATTCACCCTGATGGTGTTTCCAAACACCTGGTCTGATGTCTGTTGTGTCCGACACACAAGAACAATATTTTATAATACAGTGTTTTGAGCTCCATGTGTTCATACATCGCCTGCACTAAAGATTATAGCACACGAGAACACTCAAAACTTATTTATTTAATCTATCAGATCAGATGGAAACTTTTGCTGAGGTCTCATGTGTGTGTCAGATGTTTCTCCCGAGAAAAAGAGTCAGAAATGTGTCATGAGAGTTTGAGAAGAGATGTCAATGTGTCAGATTGGTCTCATCTGCGATTGAAGATGTTTTGTGTCTTTATGTTGTGTTGGCTACAGCTGTAAGGACACTCCGCTGGAGTGAAAGGGAATCTTCAGTTTTAATGGAATCATCATCAGAGTAATCACATGTCTGGATCTGTCTGCGCCGCTCTCCTAATGTCTTTGTAATGGTTTCATGAGACACGATGAAACGATGAACTGTTCATGACGGATGGAACAGATGACCCGTGTGAGTGTGATGGCGGGTCAGATGTCTGATACGATGTTGAGGGAGTGTCATTAAACGACGGGTTATCGCTGAGTTAATGATGCATTGCATCTTGGGAAAATGTTCGGGCTCGGCTAGACTCTGTAATTGGGGTAATAAGCTTTGGTAAACATCATGTCATCTCAGTGTTGGGAATAGAAAATGCCTTAATGATCCATAAATACTTTACTCATTCATTACTTATATTTTTAAGCTAAAGAATGCTAAAGAATCAAATTAAAGGAATCGTTTGGTCATGACAACTCTCGGGATCATGTTAAGCATGTTAATGGTCATGATATGTCAGCGTGTTTGGTTTTGGCAGCCATATTGGAAATGTCAGAACAGCGACACAAACCCATAAACAGACGTGTTTGACAGAAATTCTTCAACATCCTTTGTCATAACTTCATAGAGGTTTAACGTATAAATTGGTGACTTGACAAGGGAATACATCAAGACATGAATTCAACGTAATGAACTGGGGGTACAATAAGCAAGAGGGGCTTAAATGGGTGAAACTAATGAAGGAATGATCACAAAGGGCAGGTGACGGGAATCAAACACTATGGGCTATGCAGGGGGATGATGCCACGCCTTACCTACCGAAGGAGACAGACGTGTAGGCTGCTCTTTTCCTTCTCCTCGTCAGGCTTAGAAACGGCACTATCCCCCCTTCATAAAGAGCGAGATTACGGAAACAAGGGGGCGTGGCTTAAACGCGACAGGAGGACACTTGGCGCAAAGTCACAACAAAGACCACGTGTCTCCGCACATAACAAAACAAGCACCAGACATGCCACTGTCACAACTCTGTCCACAGAACTAGAAAACTCATGACAAGAAGGACAGGATCATGACAGGTGAGGTCAGGAGAAGGTCGGGTGAAGGTCCAGGCACTCATCACAGATGTTTGCTGAGGAATTTCTCAGGATGATGATACATGACAAGTGTTTTAAATCAAGTGTCTCCTGGCAAACATTTAACAGCACCAACATTCCTCAACAATTTGAATTCATGTCTGCTATGATTTGAGTTTATGCTTTCAAAGTTAAAACACCAACCCTGTGTCTGAAGTCTGAATTATATCTCGTTTTATGAATAGCTTAAAATGAGACATGTTTTTGTTTCATGCTTTCCTGTGGCTCGGTGGTAAAAGCGTGGCGCTAGCAACACCAAGGTCATGGGTTGGACCTCAGGGATCGCACATACTCAGATACAAATGCGATGTAAGTCGCTTTGAGAAAAGCATCTGCCAAATGCATGAATGTAAAATGTTCATTTTAGCTTAATTTTTTAGCACATTTTGTAATTGTTTTGCTAATTCTCGTCTAGTTTAGGTTTTTTAATATCATTTAGGCCTGTGTTTGATTTGATTTCAATGAACAGAAATGTGTAAGTGAACTCTAATAACTCGGTTGTGAAGTGTGTGACTTCAGACGCGGGTTCAGTTAGTCTACAGAGACAGAATATAAGTGTCTCACATACAAACACAGTTCAATGAGTCTAGTGGGAAACTCATTTGTGTACGTGACTCTTACAACAGGTTTTGAATGGGGAAGTGAACGCAAACACAAATGTCAACATTTCCTTTGACCTTTGAAGAAGCGCTGGAGTTCTCCTGTTTATTTCACATCCTCAGGGGCTTCGGTGTGAATACACTTCATCATTTTGTCACATTGTTTAGTTTGAGGAAATCAGTTGTTTAATGCAAAACTTCCCATTTTACTTAATCCAAAGTGAAGTTTATAGTTTCTACAGTATACAAAACATTAACAGTGAAAACTCTAGATTCCCACTTTACTCTAGTGAATTGTAGTTTACAAGAGTATATTATAGTAATTATACTACAAAATAATACTAAAATATTTTGAAATATTACCAACCAAACATTACAAAGGTGACAAACTATAGTAAATATAGCATATTTACCATAGTAAACTTGATAATGTAGCATATTTACCATATGACTCTGAATGGATAAACTGTGATAAATACTGTAGTTTACTAATATTAATATGAATATTTAGTATACACTATAGCATGTAGGAGTAGTCAGTGCAGTATATAGTAAACATACAGTAATTTGTTCAGATATCAGTGGACGTGCTGCTTTATTCAGCAGTTGAAAGATGCCAGTGATGACCGATGGCATCGGACGAACCGGACGTTTGGCCAGAAATATCCTTTTCCAGGCATTGTGCTCGAGCACGCTCACTTTAAATAAAAGAATCACAAAGTTCACACAAACCCAATCACCACGCTGGTAAATCCGTAGAATCTGTATTATTATCTTTTCTTATAAAAACAAACCATTACTGAGTGTGTCTATAAATGAAACTGTAACTATGATGAATTTGGTTCTTAAACTGTATTTTTATTGTGTGATTTTATCTGGCGTGGTTCAGTCTGTTCTGATCTCAGGTCAGCAGACTTCTGAGGATATCTACATCATCTTTTACTGGCTTGAATGTGATTTCACTGTCCTACACTTTATATCTGAGTTTCACTGGACTGAACTTCTCTATGTGTCTTTAGTAGGTCTTTACACACCAGAATCAGAGAACTAATGCTGATGTTCTTCACACCGGTCTGACCATATTTGGAACATCAGGTTCCTCTTCAACAGGTACACCACCTTACTTGCGTTTACATTTGGGCGGTCTCAGTAAAATCAGACCACCAGCTGACGTAGATGTGTGGGGGTGTGGCTACACGAGGCGTTTCAGGCAGGTCTGGGTGAGCTTTCGCTTTTACATACAATGACTCTTTTGTACAGACACTTCCATTTCTGCTGTTGTACGTGTCTAATATCTCTTTGCCAATGCATTGATGAAATTAACAGCTGGATGTGTCAAAACATCCTTCAGTTAAATAAAAACAAAACTGAAGTCATTGTTTTTGGTAACAAGGATGAAACTAACAAGGTAAACACACACCTTGACTTAAGAGGTCTAAAGACACAAAGCAAGGTAACAAATCTTGGGGTCATTTTGGAGTCTGACCTTAGTTTCAGCAGTCATGTCAAAGCAATAAGCAAATCAGCCTACTACCATCTCAGAAACATAGCCAGAATCAGATGTTTTGTCTCAAGCCAGGATTTAGAGAAACTAGTCCATGCTTTCATCACCAGCAGGGTGGATTACTGTAATGGACTCCTTACAGGTCTTCCCAAAAAGACCATCAGACAGCTGCAGCTCATACAGAACGCTGCTGCCAGGATTCTGACCAGAACCAAAACATCTGAGCATATCACTCCAATCCTCAGGTTCTTACACTGGTTACCAGTCACTTTTAGAATCAACTTCAAAGTATTATTAATTGTCTATAAATCACTTAATGGTCAAGGACCTAAATACATCTCAGATATGCTCATTGAATATAAACCAAACAGACTTCTCAGATCATCAGGATCAAGTCAGTTAGAGATAACAAGGGTTCACTCAAAACATGGCGAGTCAGCGTTTAGTCATTACGCCCGTAGCTGGAATCTGCTTCCAGAAGACATCAGACATTCACCAACAGAAGCTGCTTTTAAATCCAGATTAAAAACACACTTGTTTAGCTGTGCATTCACAACCTGAGCACTGTGCTGGTTTACATCAACTGCACTTCTATTTCTAATTTATTTTTATTCTGCTCTTATTCTTTTTATATATACACTCACATTTTTAATCAATTTTATTGCTGTTTTATTGTTTCTTAAAATCTGAAGTATTTGTGATCTTAAATCATTTGCATTTTAAAGATACGTCTTATTTCTTTCGGTCAATCATTTTATGTTAAGCACTTTGAATTGCTCTGTGTATGAAATGTGCTATATAAATAAACTTGCCTTGCCTAATACACGCATGAGCAACTTATAACACACCAAAGACACAGAACAACACTTGTTCATGCCATATGAGCTCTTTAATAGGCAAATATTAACATCTGTCTTTGCTATTAGAAATCAGACTGGACCTGATGCTCACTTCATCATAAAAGAGTTCACAGCTTGGTTTTACATTAGTCTGCAAAAACAACAACATTATATAATCTGCTTGATTCCTGAAAACTGAAACAATCTCCTTCACCTCCAGCTATAGCTGTGATTTATACTCTCTCTCTCTCTCTCTCTCTGTGTGTGTGTGTGTGTGTGTGTGTGATTTACACGCTGTTTCGCACGCAGACGCTGTTTGGCCGGGAGGAAAGTTACAGACGTGCACAACAGAGCGTCTGTTCATCACAGCTGTGCCACGACACGCATGAGACCCAAAACCTGTTACTGCAAAACCACATTATAAAACCACTAATGAGGATTGATGTCAACAACAGCTGCGGTGAGTAAACAAACATGTAAACAAACACACCTATGATGAGACAAATGTCACCTATGTCAGTGAGATTACAAGTGTGAATGGAAACTTGTGTTAAAGTGTCGTTTACGTTTCTCCTGAGAAAGATTCATAAATCTGACAAATGTGTCTGTCATCACAGTTTGAGAAGAGACGTCAACAGAGTCAAACTGAGCTCAGATTAGATCTCCACATCAACTCAGACATGTCTCCTCACATTGACTCAAATCCAGATGTTTGACACGTACTGTAATGTTGGTGTTGTGTCATCGTGTTCCAGGGCAAAGCCACTGAACTCCAAACATTCAGACTGATCGACAAACAAGAGCGAGACGATAAAGCGATGGTTTTAGCTCTGCTCATGCTCACGTACACCTTCATTCTGAGGAAAGCTCTGCGTTTCCCATGTGAACGTGGCATGCTGGGATATCGTCCATGTGCAGTGAGGAATATTAACAACCGCGTCTGACAGTCATGTGGAGTTCCCAGAATCACAAACACAGACTGAAATCATACAGAAGAACATCTGCACAACACCGTCTGCAGACGTGTGAAGGTCTGATCAACAGCCCACGGACATTCAACTCACCAAACCTTCAAACAGTCCTTGTTTCGTCACACCTCACCATAGTATCATGTTTGTCAATTCTTCCGCTCATGAAAATGTGACGGTTGGAATAGATTTGTGTGTTTTTCTCTGTCTGATGTAATATAGCGTGATCGGTCACGTGACCTCGACGGCTCAGCTGATTGGATGAATGAAGTGAAGATGGCAGCACTTTCACGAACCGCGCGTGTCTGCCAAACCGCTGTCATGGAGATGAAGAACCGAGGGATTGCTGGATTCTGCAGGTATGTTATGACTCTTGTGCAAGACTGTGAGAGAATCACAAATATACGCCAACTTTATGAGCCACGAAACTTCAAATCAAATGTTAAATCTTTTCCATCAAAATGTGATTGTGAAGTAACCTGCAGGTGGTGATAGAGAGCGTGACAGCCTCTGATCAAATCATTCTGAATTATTGTCATCGTCATTATTATAGGTCACGAATGTCTTCTCCATTGACATGAAAACAAATGATGATTTATGAAGCATGTCGAATGCTCCGGCGTGTGTCACCGCTAACACCATCAGCATCTTTACATTGACAGAATGACCGTATGAAACACACTGAGCCGTTCATCATCAAGGGCTGTTTCCAGGGAAATTCAAGCGCGCTGGCTGAACATTTGTTTGTCAAGATGAAATATATGTCGTGTGCTGCTTTAAAACCTTAAACTTGCAGTTACATGTGAAATGTACTCTACACAAAAAAAGTGCTTCCAAAGCTTCTTTGATGCCATAGGAGAACCCTTTGGTTCCGTAAAGAACCTTTGACATCTGAAGAACATTTCTGTTTCACAAAAGGTTCCTTGTGGTGAAAAAATGTTCTTCAGATTATAGAAAAGTAAGAAAGAGACGGTTCTTTAAAGAATGGTTCTTTGTGGAACCTTAATGGTTCTTGTATGGCATCGCTGTGAAAAACCTTTTAAACACTTTTTTTACAGTGTACTGTATGAGTTCATCTGTGGTAGAATTCATTGTTCACCGATTGCTTTGTGATGAGATGATTTGTGTTGAATGAGGCCTATCCACATGAAACCAGATCAGATCTCTCAGACAGATAACCAGCAGCTCATCTCACGTGTTGTCTGACATCTGACTTCAGTTGATTTTCTCTCGCTTTTGAAAGTTTTCAAGAACCGATCGCTGATGGAAATGACCTCAATATAAGTCTCACAATCAACGAACTGCTTCAGTGATGGGCAGGTTTAGGGCCGTATGAGGATTATAAACAAACGTTTTAATGCTATTCACATTGTATGAATTTATACGTATTATACCATTGTCTGTTTGAATCCTGGATTCTGATTGGCTGGAAGGTGTGCATTAAAACCCTTTAACGCACGGCTAGCTGTGGATTATCCCTTACTTATCCACCTGTTATATGACTCTGTCAATTACTCAAAATTGACCTTTTGGTTGCAAACATCCGGTGTTCACGAACACATTCTACATCTTCTTTATTTCTATCAGAAGAGCAGTGCATGATGGGAGATTTTCTCCAGCAATCGTTTTCTTTTATAATGTCATTGTGATGACAAGCCATTTGTCTCCATCACAGGACACTAATGGTGTGAGGTCACAGGTCAATCTCTCTCTCTCTCTCAGATACCTGGGGTGTCTCATGAGGTTAAAGCATTTCTCTTTCGATTGATTGACTTTTATAAGGTGTAAACCTTTTCACATTTGATCAATAAATCAATTGTCAATAAATGTTGTGAGGACACTGTCTGAGACATGTCAATCAAACTATAAAGAAAAACTACATTTTACATAACCACGTAAAGCCTGTTTTTGAAGTATTGTCTTTATTGTCATCGTGACAGAATTACATCAGTAGTATTGAACACCTGTAAACCACTTTGTGCTTATTTCTTTATTAATGTGTAAGAATAATGACAGTATATTAACTGTGAAGCATGGAATACATTTAGTCTATTCTGGGGATTATTTGTTACGATCAGAACAGATTGGTCTATGGACCACTTCACAAAATGTTAACACTGGTCCAGAAGCACTTACGGTTTCGATTTCTCTTTGTATTATTTGTTTTTTCATCTTATAAATAAATATATATTTTCTGAACATTTTAGACAGGTTATAAATGTCCTGTTGGTTGTATTTTGTTCAAACGGCTGTATAGTGTAAAAGAACTGAAACAGGAAGTTCTGGACCAGCGTCGTTTACATCATCTGAAGAGGTCTATATGCTTTCCGAGACCAAACGTTGATAGGTTAATAAAAACCTTTTTATCCTCATGTAATTAACCTGTAAAAATACCAGAATTCCATCTGTGTGCGTGTGTGGAATGACTCCACGGTCATTGTTATTATTCCTTTTTTATTGTAGCGGTTGAATTATTTAAGGCAAAATGAAAAGTAAATGAAAGAAAGCTGTCGGTGATAAAATCTATTTTTTTCTCCTAACAGGCACTTTCTATAATCAATAGATTTATTGTTGAGGCTCAGTCTGTATTAAAGCTCTATATAAACAAAGGAGGCTTGACTTTATTAGAACGATCAAATCAACTGTAATGCTGGAATACAGAAGGTCACAACAAACATTGACATTATTAAATACTGATCAAGTTTGTGAGAGCTGGGCTCTTTTTCCTTTTCAAAGATCATTCATCCGGTGAACAAACAGAAACACGTCTGTTGTCACACAGAAATCCTCTGTAGACAAAATAATAAATCTGACGAGCACGTAACCTGAAGGAATAAGAGTTTGTTTGGTTTTGTCAGATTTATCCGCTCTAAACTGACGCCCGGAGGAATGAAACTTCAGAAATGCCGTCTGTTCAGCCTCAGATACCAAAATACACCAGAAATGTGTTTACATTGTGACATGTGTGAAGGAATCACGTGTGTTTGTGTTTCGTGAGGGATTCATTCTGTTTCATCATTTAACGCTTGTACAGTTAACAAAAATAATATTTTCCCTTCTTCAGACTGCCTGTGCTCAGAGGTTTTGATGTTCTGTATTGATCGTGACGTTTATATCGTTCTTCAGAGACTGCCAGTCAGTGTTGGGTAAGTTACTCTGAAAAAGTAATTATTTACTAGTTACATATTCAATAGTGTAATTAGATTACTGCACAAATGACTCTCTCCAAAAGTATTTAATTACTTATTACAAATGACTTTCTATATCCTATATCAACCTTGATGAGTTCAGTGATTCAAGGATAGACATGAAACGGCTCTTTTAATTCATTCAAATCAATAATATAAAACTACATAAAGTAATATTATTAACTGACCAAAGTATTACAAATGTGAGAATAATACATTAAAGCACACATTTTAAAGTTAGACTGAATTTTGATGTCAATTCCATGTTTGCACACACAGAATTACACAAAGTATTTAGTTTAATTACATCAGAAGTAACTGTAATTAAATTACAGGAAAACATAGAGTAATCCCTTACTTTACTTTCTCAAAGGAAAAGTAATTTAATTACAGTAACTAGTTACACCCAACACTGCTGCCAGTGATATTCTGCTCTCCAGATGTACCCAGCTTTCTCAATCTGTGTCTGTGGGATTTTTGGGGCGTTCGACTGTCCCCAACATTGAGCCCCAAACATCTCCTGCCGGCTCTTTCAGTTTTCTTCCCTCGACACAGAGAAATCTTTGAGAAATGAGCAGAACGAGAAGCTGAAACCAGCTGTGAGAACGCTGCTGAATAATGCAGTGAAACTGGAAGGTTTGGGAACGCCGCTGCGATCGTACGTGTATATATTAAACGCAGAACTGATGAAACCCAGACGGAGCGGTGACAGACGGAGCGGTGTCACGCTTTGATTCTTCACACGTTTACTGCTGAAGATGTGTGGTCACGCTGATTCCACAACTGTTGTTTACATGAACTCCTCCGGCCTCAAATATCTGAGCTGTTACATAATCCTCAGATAGTCGTTGAGCAGACGCTTTTATCCACAGCGACTTACAATGGAAGCAATTGGAACAACATAAGGACAACAAGTGAAACAAAAACTGGTCTCGTTCAGATCCACCAACCCCAAATCATCACCGCCAATGAAACAAACACTATGAAAAAACATCACAAATTCATGTACAGTCTTGAAAGTTAAAACGCCGACATCAGATTCATGTGTCTTTCTAGTTCATATCAAGTCAAATGACAGATTGTGTTGAGACATCAGCAGTGGAATTATAATGTGAGGCGTCGGACACCTCTCAGTGTTCCCCACAGAAGCACTTTTGGTTTTCCACGGCAGGAAAAATATTGACAGGAGTTACATTTCATTAGAACCTGAAGAGAACCAGAGAAACCAGAAAACCTTCTCCTCACTTTGATGAATGTGGACGCGAGTGATTCACTCTTCAATGATGTTTGTTTGAAGACGAACTGGTTTTGCATGAAACATATTTAGCAACAGAAACAGATCAATATTGATGAGCAGTTTTCTTCAGATTGGTGAGTCACTACTGACTCATGCGATGATGTGATGCTCTGAATCTGTGAACAGCGCTGCTGCTACGAGTCATGAAGACGTGGAAATCACACTGGACATAAACTAGTTGGTTTCTGTTTATTTTATACGTCGCTGTTTGGTGGAGTTGTTAAAGTCATTCCTTTACACCACAAAACATCCGTCTGGATTTACAGAACGCATAAGAAACGTTATAATTCCACATTTATCTTGATGATGTTAATCTCTCTTTGTTCTATCGCTCGTTCTGTTCAGGTCCTTGAATGTTGTGTTAATATATATTTACAGAAATCATCATCAGTATCTTTAATCTTGAATATTAAAAACGCCTAAAGCTTAGAGAGAAATGAAATAATATTCCAGCGGAAGGTCCAGGGTAAAAGCAATATTTATGAAACACTTTTGATCGTGTTTGAGTTTTGTAAATGAGTTACAGGAGCAGCGGATTGTTGGCTGGTTGTGATTTTCACTCAGTGCTTCTTGTTTTCGTTGCAATAAAATAAAGCAGATGTTCTCAGCTCATAAATATCTGAAGGGATGTTTCAAACGGTCTTTGTCTGTGTGAATCTCCAGAGGAACGACTGAACTTCAGCAGCGGGATAGACCTGAAGTCAACATGACGCTGAATCCTTCATCTCATCTTCAATGTGTGAACCGACAAAACATTTCACTATTTATTTATCAGGATATATCTTGTGTAGTGCCGTTATTTAACAACCTTTTTTAGTTGGTGTACTTGACTACTGAGGTGCTGAATAGTTCCCAAAAATGGTCCCGTTGACTTTCCATTGTAGGAATAAAAATGACTGGTCAAGTCTACAGGGACCTACTATTACTTTAAGATGAAATAAGAGACATGTGAAGTGTAGACAAAACAAATGAAGGTAAAGATCACAGAATGTTTGACTTTGTGTCTTCATAGTACAACTTTACACAATAGAAATGATTGTTATTATTTAATAACATCAAGAAGTAGAAATACGTATATGTCTGACAGAAACTCCTTTTCACCATCATCTCAGATTATAATCAGTGTTTAAAAAACATTTTTTACCCGTTTCGTCATGCCAAAGGTTGGTTTTATAACTATCCTTTCCCCCTAAATACTCAAAATATTAAGTCAATAATATCTGCATAATTTGATCATCAGCCTAATTGCCAAATACAAAGTTTCCTCTCAGATGTAAATATGCTGATAAACACAGGAGAATATCAGTATGAGAACAGAAACAAACGTTTAACGTTTGAAATAGAAGTGAGTGATTGTGAATGTGAAGAGAATAATGATGATTTTGTCAATGCGGTCACAAACTCTATTGAGAGAATGGCACCCATCGTACAGCTGAAGAATAAACTCAACACCACCACCACCGGCCCGTAATCTCTTATTACATAGAAATGTTTTAAAATATAAAACGAGCAAAGAATATTACAGACGGTGATGCCAGGTGCATAGCAACACGCTATGAGCACATCTGACCACGACCTGATGCTCGCTGCTCCAAAGATCACACCCAAACCCAACAAAAACTTGAAATATTTCAGTATCAGTATCGTCATACAGAAGGAAATGGATTTCAGTAGATTATATGTGTTTTGTGGTGGTAATATGATCAACAACAGGCAGAATGTAATGCTTTCTCTGATTGGTTCATTGTTTATTGTAAGTACAGATACTGTCGAGGACGACAAGGCCATATTCAGCGCGATGGCAACGTCTGGACTCAGAACGCTTCTTAAAAGAAACGAGAAGGACAAATCCGGTCATCCGTGTGAGATATTTCAGCCACTCTTGAGTATAAATGAGCCCGCGTCGACGCTCTTGTCTGTCTGATTCTTCATTATCATCCTCACCTCTTTCCTCGGGGTCTAGTAGAGTTTTCGGTCGGGAGTAAAATGACGCTCCGTTGAGTGAGATTAACTTCTGGATTTGTGTCATGAGAGCTTTGGTCTGAAGAGGTTTGGTGCGTGTGATTTTGAGAACTCTGCCTCCGCAGGCATGGACGGTCTCTTCGGCTCTACGTGTGAATGGGATGCTGTCAGCGTTCTCTTGAAACAGAAGGAGGATGCAGAACTGCAGAACCTCAGATCCCAGCGGCTCCTGGACATGTTTGAGGACATCACACTCTTCACATTCTTCATCTCTGAGGGTCAGAAGAACAGCGTGAGGTCCAGGAGACGAGAGGAACAGAGCTGTCTTCATGTCTTGTGTCTCTGTGTTCTTCTCACAGGGGTTTGGACCAAAGATCAGCATCGTCCTCCCGTCGCTCTCATCTGCCATGACTTCACCCTTCACAATCTGCCCCGTCGCTTGTCTTCCCAACAGAACATCTGCAGAACGTCTGATGTCACGTTCATCTCCAAGAATCAGGATCCTCAGGTGCTCGTGAGATGAGGCTGAAAGAGAACCTCAAACCCTTTTCTTTTAGAAATGAAAGGAATTTTAGCGTAGCCCTAAATCATCGTGTTCTGTCACATGAGAAGCGAGCCAATGAGAAATGGCACAAAATAGATCATTATGAAATGAACTAGGGACACATTTCTATTGTAAATTCATTCACAAGAAACAAAAGCCGCCTTGTGATCTTTAGATCAAAGATAGATGATCTTCTTCAGTCCTTAAATGCTGAAATACACTTCGATATGCTGTTTTAAACACACATACAGTACTGTACCTTCTAATTGACCAGACGTGATGTAATACCCAATAATGAATACCAGGAACCATTTAGATCTTATTTGGATTAATTTCATCTTAAATCCTGCAGAGGAAAAAGTCATTTTTATGTCTTAACATGAATATCAACATGATCACAAACATGTTCTTACTGACAGTTGTTCATTTTAAAGCATCTGCTTGCTCTTCTTATTTTTCATATACATTTTCATTTCAACTTTTCTAATGCTCTTGACTCTGAATGAAACTGGTTTGACATGATAGGTTTTTATAATATAACGCAGGTGTGGAACAGCAGATTACATGAATTTTCTTTAATTTCATGTTCTTTAAGTAGAAAATGCACAGAAGATTAAAGAGAGACTATACCTTTCAGTTGAATGTATTGCGATGGTAATGTTAATGAAGATCTGTCAGTCGCCAGAGTTATGGCTTGTAGATGAGCTCGTTCATGTCAGTTTTAGAGCACTGGACCAATCAAAAGAAGCAGGGGGCGGAGCATGTGTCACATTCTATAGTGAAACTAAAAGTACCTGTACGGGTAGGGTTGAGATGACACAATAATGGAAACAACCTGTAGTTCTTCACTTGCGTTTACACTTCAGCCATGGGCATTCAATGCAAAAGTACAGTATAACTGCAGACCGACACACAGACAGAGAAAGAGACAGACGGACGGACAGAGACAGACAGACAGATGGATGGGCGGGCGATTGTACAAGCAGACAGACAGACATACAGGCGGACGGATGGATGGACGGACGGAAGGATAGACAGACAGACAGACGGACGGACAGAGACAGACAGACGAGACAGACAGGAGACGGGACACCGACAGACAGACAAAGATCGGACGGACGGACCGTTTTCACTTTTATTTTGAGTGTGGCGGTGAAGAAATGAAATCACATGTACGCAGGTCATTTCGTATCTTTTTTTCTTCGAGATGTTTTATAAATATGTAAATGTAATAAACATGCTTGTTTTAAACATGTTTGGTTATTTTTAACCCCGTTCTAAATTCTGTGTTGTTGTAGCTCACGGTTGACTCAAAATCTCTTGCTTCATTTACCCAACAGCTGGGTTGAGGTCCTTCTTGACTTGAGTCACCTCCTCGTGGATACACATCTGGTTGGTTATCAGCTGTGGACATTGTGGATGCAAAAGACTTTATTCCTGGAATGATCCACATTTACATACATTTAAGGGATATGCATTCACATCAGAATGTCATGGTTAAAGTCAGCTGTGAGTGTGAAACTGAACTCCGGAGAGATGATTATTCATTCTGCTCATGAAGCATTTGTGTTTCGGCTCAGACGACAGCCGTACATTTCACATCCAGCTTGAGGGGTCTCCACGTGACAATATTTCACAGACACAATCTGTGGCCTGTTCAGGGATTGAGCATCAGATCTAATGATGAATGACCTGCAGGAGTAAATCCTTCAGAAACATTTCTGTGTGTGTATTAAATACTGTGATTTATTTCATGTTTGAAACAGATACTGATGCATGACGGAAGGTCCAGATCTTGACAGGTGAGACACCTGTTGATATTTCTGTTAACATCTGCCAGCTTGTCACTGTGAAAGGAAATCCATCAAGTCAATTTCATCTTGGTTTTTGAAAGAAAAGGATATTGACTTTTCTGGCGCCTCAGATAGAAAATGTGCTGACGGTGTGATGTGTGCTGTCACAGATCAATATTGATCATTTTTACAGCTGCGCTTTATAAACATGCAGGAAAAGTGAAGAACATGATACCAGTCGTGATGTGCCTCACAGAATAAAGACTCATTCACACAAGTGTGCTAGTATACACTATCAAACATCTGTCAAACAACAAGTGTAAATATATATTGTATTTAAAACTTAAAGCAGCGAAACATATTTAACCGTGTGAACCTAAACTACAAATAAGAAAGTGTACTGAAAAATACAACTATAGGATTTACTTAATTTTTGTGTACAGCTTTTTTAAAGTAAATTTTACTTATTTTTTCGGTCAAGTTTTTGCACACAGCTTTTTAGGTCAAATGTACTTTTAAATACTGTGTGCAAATTTTGCACAAATTTATCCAAAAAACTAATAGTTGTATTTTATAGTAGGCCTATACTTTCTTATTTGTTCCACTTTCAGTCTCTTCTTTATATACTTCTCAGTTTACTACGGTAACACTTCAAGTATACTTAAAAGTACATGTTTCTATTACATAAACGTGGGCCAGATTAGCACACATACAAGTATAATACTTACACGTACATACTGTATATACACTGTACAACTTTGCTGTAATTTCGCAGCAGGTTTGCCAGTAACTTACTGTAGATTTAATTTACAATTTTGTTTTAAGCATAAACTTACCTGGTTTATATATTTTTCTTTCATAGACCAAGACTAAATATCTGAGGTCACTTTTCTTGTTATGTTAACTACAGCAAAGTTGTACAGTGTACCTAAAAATACATCTGAACTTTGCTTAAGTACATTTAAGTAAACTTGAAACAAATCTAAATGTGTTTATCAGAGGGTTGCTGGGCTGTTGTGGTGCACCTTGCTCACCGGATTAAAACTAAAAGCTCACGGGTCGTTTTATCATCTTCCAGAAGTTATTTAACCTCACTTCGAGAAGAACCTCTGAAACCTCTGAAAGTTTGATTTGTTAATAATATATTTCATGTGATAAACTGAAGGATTCAGAAGGAGTCTGAAGATGGAGAAAACTCTTAAATCTGATGTGCTGAACTGGATTGATGTGAGGTGTCCTGGAAATGTTTTTGTTCTGTCAGTCTGGATCATTTCTGAGCGCCGGCGGTGTTGATGCGCTCTCTCGTGTCATCGGATTTAACAGATGTTTAGTTTGGACGTTCTGTTCAGAAGGAAAAAGATCAATTTTATAAGAATATCTCAGAGCCTTGTCGCTTAACAACTGCTTCCACAAAATCTGTAGAAAATAAAGTACAAAGTCGGGTACGGTGAGGTCTTAAATGTTGACTTCATATTTCTGAGGGAATCTCATGAAACTATAAAGAAAGTGTTAATTGTGGTTGCTGTGACAACGCCGATGACATTTCTAGGGGTGTAGGATGCATTGATAAACTATAAGATTTCAGTTTTCATAAATGTGTTAAAATGAGTCAGATTATCTCAAAGCAATGTGGAGAATGTAGATTTGGGTCTTGCTCCACAGCTTGAATACATCCAGCGTTCTGAACACTGGTTGTGAAGGGGGATTGTTTGAAATCACTGTTTTATTTGTCCGACTCCAACGCAAAACCATCGCGCTTTTCACTGCAAGATACGGTTAAGCAAATATCTGAGATATCCCACAAATCTCTTGCAAATGGATTGGATTAGAATTAAAAGTGTGTGACATCCAGTTCAGACACAAGTCATGTCGGATGGTATTAAATATAAAATATGATGGTAACATTCCTGAAAGCACAGATAGATTATACCTGAGTCATGGACTTTTGTGAACTTTCCAGATGTCATCTGATGACCTTTGAGATGATACAAGCCGTAAACCAACCTGAAAAGGCTTTCCTGTTAAAAAATGATTTCACGATGCTGTTCACTTTATTTAAACAATTCATTTAGTTTTAACACCATTGTATTAGGTTTTATGTTCAAACACAATTACATTGTGTTGAACGGACTAAAAGCAGTAATGCTTTGGCTTACTCAAATTAACATGTTTCAATCAAGTAGATGAAAATAATATTTGATGCTTGTTCAATTTACTTACATAAATCAAGTTAACACAACATAAACGAATTTAGTTGCATCGAAGTAGCGTTATAGAAACTAGGAACAGGATCGCACAGGGCTGAATTTGGACATTATTTGGACATGGTTCTTTAAGTTTACCCAGTTCAGTTTAGTTCATCATACATTAAGTGTTTGAGTAGAGATAACATATTTCTGTTGTGTGGAACCACTGTCCACAGTTTAATTAAGTTAGTTTGAAGATCATTTTTTCAGTGCATCATACGTGAAACATTTATTTCATCTTTGTGCTGTTTATTAGGTAACATTTGAAATGTGATTCAAAATATTTCCAAATGATTGGGATTTAACATAAAAACTCACATTTGTGTGTTGCTAAAAGTGTCAACCTTCATTGACATGTATGTGTAAAATATTACAATTAGAAAGATAATGTACAGTAGTGTAAATCCTAAACCGTTACTAAATCATTGTTTCCTTATGGAACTTTGCAATAGTTATTGCAAATGATGTAATTCAATAAGTAAATGTGTCTTTAAGGTTCGGTGTATTTGTGCATGTTTTCTGCCAGCTGCAGTCCATCTGAAGAGAGATTTGAGCTCACCAGCATCTGCTGAGATATAAATGCCACAACATCTACCTCATTTTAGCACTGCACGAAACCTTACGTTTGGAAAGATTGACAGGAAAGACACAGAACAGATGAGAAACAAAAAGAACACCAATAAATAGGTGAAAAGGACACAAGTTTGGCGAAAGCACAGAGTTGCGTAAGTCACTGCTGGACTCCACACGGAATAATAACAAAACAGTTGCACCCGTGCAGACACACACACACACTCACACGCGTGATAGCTGAAGACTCTGACAGAGACTTGTGTTGGCTCTAAATTGTTTTAATAACTGTAAAAATTAGGCAACAGTGCATGTTAAGTCTCTCCAGGGACAGAGAAATCACCACACTTAACATTTCACAACTCAACTGGAAAAGCAAACTGACATTTACAAATGATTTACAAATGTGAGCAAAAACTAAACAAACGTGGAAACTGTTTTTATTCCTCTAGCAGAAATATATTGTTATGACGATATATACACAAGGAACTTCTGCACATACATGTTTATAATAGATTCTGATGAACAATTTTGGTACTTTGGTTTGAGCAAATGAAGCCATGTGTCGTTTCTTTGGGTGCTGTGCGCAGACTTATGAAAACATGTCGTTTAATTCTGCGTTATAAATGACCTCTGTGTGTGATTTTTTTTATATTTCTGGGTCAAATCTTTGAATCACAAACTGTTTTCTTTACGGTTTTTACATGATATATATTTTTTAAAACATATTCATCCTGACAGGAAACTAAAGAAATGAATATTAAACCCTGCAGTACAAAGATGGAAAATCCTTGTCCTTATGAGGACATTTTTTGGTCTCCAAGAGGAAACAAGATTATAAATCATACAGAATGAACTTTTTTGAGAATGTAAAAGAGCAGATAGTGTTGTGTGATTGTGAGGTTTAGGGAATATAACATACAGCTTGTACAGTATAAAAACCATTGTGTCTATGGATTGTCCCTGTAAAACATGGAAACCCAACATGTGTGTGTTTGCGTGTGTGTGTGCGCGTTTGTGTGTGTGAAGTGTTTTGTGTGTGGGGTGTTTGAATCAGTGTGTGTCTGTTTTCACCTTTTTTGTTTTCACTTTTATAACTTTAAATGTTTTGCTTATAGTCAATATGTTTCATGCACAGCTTCTTTGTAACAATGAAAATTGTAAAAAGCACAATATAAATAAAGTTGACTTGACTTATTTTATGACTTTTATTCACTTTTAATTGGCTTTGTAGAGCTGTTTGTCCTTTAAGGGCTACTGTGCAAAACATGGCGGCTAATTCAATGTATGAAGGTAGAAAAAGATCATTGTAAGGTAATACAAACATCATTGCGGAAGGTCTTTATACGCCTCTAAAGAAATAGTTTTCTGTCAATAGATCCTCCTAAAAACCCCACATTGCTCCTTTAATATGCTTCTGTAAGTGAACTGCACTTCATTTCTTTACTTCTATCGTAATCGTATCGTAGTTTCACCAGAGCATATTTGTACTGTTCTATCCTTTTATAGAAACATTACAGGCACATTCATATATTAAAGCTCACAGAGCTGTGGAGACGCTCCAGAGGGGTGTGTGTGTATATAGGCTATATATATCCGCTCCAGGGCTCTTACAAACACTTATCAGCTCATAATGAAGTGAACGATAACACGCGTGCCAGTCCAGATGACATCATGTGACTATATTTTCCACTGATGCCAGTCAGTCGGTTCTGTTCTCGCTCTCTAGAGAAATAAATGTCCTTTTAAATTATTTATAGCTCTTACGTCCATCATTCACAATGAAAAATCACTCGCCATTGGTGTTAATGGATCTGATGGCTTGCTAGGCTGTTGCTATGCAGGGAGTATAGATTTTGCGTGGTTGCTAGGGTATTCTGGGCATTGTTGAATAGTACACAGGACTCGTGTGTGTAGTCCAGATGATGCGAGCGGAGTGTAAGTCTCACAGTGGGCTTTGTTCAAACCAGTATCGCAAAATATGAACATTTACAAGAGATTCCACAGAGATCTGTAAACGTCTTATGAGTCAAACCCACAAGAGCTTGTGAATGAAAAACTCTCACGAGAGGAAACACACCAAAGGCTCTCGTCCTCTCATTTGTTGATGTCACGTGTTTGTTCTGTACTGTGGTGTGAGATCATGTATGTTTCTGTGTGTTTAAAAAGACATCAACACAACTGCTTCACTGTAAAACCTAACAGTGAAAATCGCCAAATTAAATTAGTAACTTAACATTTCAACAATTCAACTCAAAAAAGTATTATATAAAGCAGAATTTATGACAGATTTTAATGCCCATGTATCAGTATGGCTAGAAAAAAACTGTTTGCAATTACATTTGTCCAAAACTGTATGTATGTTTTTTTCTAAATCAAACAGTATCGTGATAAGCCAGATGTTGTTGTGTCCAGGAGACGCTCCGGGTGGTTTCTCAATTTAAATATCTTGGAATACTGAATGACTCCAAACTTGTGTTTCAGGTTCAAAAGGTTTGTAAGCAGGTAAAGTTTAGTCTCTTTCATTTTAAACCCACTAGAGATTGAATGTAATGAGAGGCAGCCAAGATGTTAATGCACTCCATGGTTATTTCTCCCATCATGGACCCTGAAGCCATTAGAGTCCCTATATAAACATACACTTAAAGTTCTTGATAAGAAACCGTCACTCTCTCATCACTGTCCTATTTAAAAAATATAGAATCTGCTTAGTTGGGAAAATGTTATTAAATATGCAAATGAATGTCTGATGTACAAAATCATCCATCTTAGTAAATGTGTTAGTATTAGATCAAGTGCGCATCGCTCCACTGGAGGTGCTCTGAGAGGAGATTGTATTGCACCATTCAGACAGAGTCACTTTAGTCCGTCCGCATTTTCTATTAAAGCGGCGTGAGAATGGAACACCATCCAAATATTCATAAGAAATCAAGAGTCATATGAATTATTTAGAGCCCAGTTAAAGAAATGGTTAATAAGGACTCAGCACGGTCAACACTGCAATTTGTGTTCTGGTTGTCCATGCTACTTGGTATTGCTTTTTATCTTATTTTATGTTGTATTGTTAGTTTTATGACTGTTTCTTAAAATGCTTTATTACTTTCTTGTTTGTTAACTATATATTTTTTAAGATGACATGTAACATTCTGTACAGGGACTACGGATGAAAAATAGCTTCTGCTTATTCTGCTACATTTACTGTAATGTTTATCAATATGCAATGTCCCGGTTAAATTATTATTATTTTTTTAACAAGAAATCAATCTGAACCATTTAAGTAATCATATAGTTGTTAAGACTTATTTAGATTTGTTACCTGAACTCAAACAATCTTAACATCTTTAAGTTGAGTTGATTTACTAAACCAACGCTTAAAAATACAAAGTAAATGAGTTTAGGATACTCATATTTATTCGTTTTAAAACTAAACGGTTTAAGGCAGTTTCCTCAAACGGTTTGAGTCACCGTGACCTGTCGGGTTCTACAGTGTTTCTATTGCACTTCTAATAGCAGACGTCTGTTCCAGTTCACAGAAAGACCGTCTTTACCCGGGAGATAACAGCGGATTAATCTCTTCTCTTCATCCTGATGGGCATTGACAGCATCATCATGTCACAATGACCTGAGATCAGTCGTGGAGATCAGTGTTGGGAGGTAACACACTTAAATCATGTCGCTTTTCCACGAAACCTTTCAAACACATACGATGTATCACAAGCAAATGTGACGTTCCAGCAACGATGGCACATAACTGTTGGCTTCATTTCGATAAACGTGTTTCATTGAAGTGCCTTCATAAGAAAAGCACCAATAACATAATCCTCCGAGGCCAAATGACCAGGTCACACCAAAAATAGCTTTTAAAAAATAGTGTTTTTGCGTTTTCATACGAGCGATGTATTTGAGTGATGAGTTTGTGTGTGTCAGTGCTGCCGGCGGTCTTATAAACGTTTATTTGCTCTTTGGAAGAAACAATTCTGGGATCAGAAGGTCAGATTGATGGAGATACTGATGTCACATGTGATGTAGATGTCATCCCACGAGTCCCGATCAGAGGCTACGTTCACATGACATTCTACATTCACAAGTTCTTTCTGTGTTTTGGGGGGAATCGTCTTCCGTCAAACTGCCATCCAAGAGCTGGCGGGGGGTTTCAAACACTATTTTGCTTGGAGCTTGTTCATGGAAATGTGTTTCATGAGTTTGCTCTCAAAACCCCAAAACAACACGGAGAACAAAAACGTTTATAAAGAACAAACTCCCGCAAATGTGTTTAAACATGGAATGAGGAATATGTTATCGCTCAGATGTTTCTCTTTTATAGCTCAGGAGTTGTGTCTCACTTAAGTCTCAGATGTTTCTCCTTGTTGAGGTCAAATCATCTGGATTTGAGTAAATGTGATGAGAGATGTTTGAGTTGATATTGAGACCTTCACTATTGTTGATTTTCGATTGCAGACGAGACAAATCTGAGCTCAGTTTGACACATTGTTGACGTCTCTTCTCAAACATTTGTGAGATTTCTGAGTCTCTTTTTCTCAGAAGAAATATCTGAGACACACATGAGACTTTCATTTATTCTCGGTGATGTCCAAAGAGAACTAATTCAGATATTGATTTATTAACGAAAAGCTGTTGGCTCTGTTCTGACGTGTTCCGGGCACATAAGATCCCAGGAGCTCTACTGACCTTCGGATCTAATGCTCCTGAAGTCATCGTGTGTTAACATCAAAGAAAGCACACTGTACACTCGCATCAATTCCACACGAGTCAGACATTCTGTTCCATCTAGAAAGTATGAGATTCAGATTTTTCCAACTTCCGAGACCACCAAAACCACTTTAATACCAGTTGGTCAAAAGAAAAATAACTTTAAACAATGATGTTGTTCCGCAGACGATACTTCATAACGCAACGATCCATTCTCAAACGTCAAAACACTTCAACCACAGAAGTTTTGATCCCACACCAGCGTGTACGTCACAAATGAACCCTGATGTTTGCTTGTGAGAAGTTCAATAAGAGCTACTGGAGTAAAGTTAATGCTGTTGGACATCTGAAACATTTCCACGTCTTTGTGAAGTAAAGCGTGCCGGTCTGATCGATTCTCAAAGTAAACATCTCGCAGAGGAGAGACCCGTCAGCCCAAAGCTCTTGGTTATTAAAAGTATCTGTGTGATGTAGAGGAGATCATGAATGATGAATCTGCACCTGATGGATTTTGCTGTGAAATGAAATATGGTTCGTTTGTCCCGGTGCCATCCAAACGGTCAACGCGGATGTTGATGTCCCATAATGCCTTTCATCTGTGCGTCTGGATAATTTCCACATGCGGCCTTTTAATATCAGCTGTCGGGTTCAGTGTTATGTAACCGTTCACGCTTGTGTTATATAAGACTCACTAAAATCTTTATCTTGTTTGCACATGAAACAAAGAGAACAATCTGTATATGTGTGGATTGGATGTGGGTTTATGGGTCAGTCTTTGTGTGCTGTGTGTATGAGATCTCATAAAAGTCGACATTTGATTTGAAATGAAAGCACAGATATATGGGTGCGTTTGTAACTCTCGTTCACATTTAACGCATGCTTGTCGGCTCATTCTCCTTTAGATGGACCCGTGTGCAAATAAGAGCAAAGAAAAGGGGTTTTAACCAGATACATATTGAAGTCTGAGTCTGAGCACTACTGAAACTCTAAATAGTCCTCTGAGAGACTTGATGGAAAAGTCCTGAAGTCAAACATCAGGATGTGATCAATCTGTGGTTGGATCCCTCACACGCGGCTCTCAGCCTTCTCATTATATGTCTAAGCACACGATCGGTTCTTTCTGGGAATGAAGCGTCTTAGTTTCGTGTCGTCGTTCTGATGGGACGTTTTGGGCTGTATTGACAGACATTGGATTGAGTCACACTTAAAAATCTATTTTACATTCAAATGAAGCACATTGTTAAGCACAAAAGTCTCTCCCTATTCGTCCGATGTGCATATCCAATTCATCGAAATATTTTTTATGGATAGCCTACAAATATATACATTTCTATAAAACTGTATTTTATGATGTTTTTTTATTCTATCATTATACTTGATTCATTTTATCATAATACTTTGTCAATATTGAAAGAACACACAATCATGGCAATAAAGTTGAATGGATAGTGGAGAGAGTGTGTGTCTGTGTGTCTGTGTGTGTCTGTGTGTGTCTGTGTGTGTGTGTTCAAGGTAAGATGAAGTCGGCCTACAGAAAAACAGACGAAGTGAAGTGAGCTGAAATTAAAAATGAATATTTCATTTGAAGGAGGAGGAGGGTTGTTTAATGTTGGTTTAATTGTTTCTCAGCTGCTGAGAGGTTTGTGAAAATGAAGTACTGATGGAGAACTGATGCCCATATAATGATCGTCCACTGGCACCAGATGGATTTTTAATAATACAGATTTTTCATCGACACTCTCTGTGTCTTCAGTTCCAGTTTTACAGTCACATTAAAAGTTCTCGAGGCGTAACTCCAGACCAGAATATTATGGAGAACCATGTGCATCTTCCTCAACCACACGTAACCTCTCCAGACCTGTGATCACATTCAGCATACTCCAGAAAATGTTGTTGTGATTGATTTATATCTCACTTTTGCGTAATCAGTTTATGAATCTGGCGATGTCTTCATGCACTGGCTGCAATCAAAGTGATAAAAAAATGTAATCACTTCTCTGACATTTTAATCTTTGATCTTGCTTGCCATATTTTGGATGAATAAATCCTTTACATAATGGAAGAAAATGCTAGGCTGTTGTTAGGAACTATTTACTGTGTTCAATTTATTTGTTAATTGTTAATTTATATGAAGAAAATGATCAAAGAGCTGAGCTCTCTCTCTCTCTGTGCTGTGGATCATTTAGAAGTTGAATTTTTACAGCATTTCGTTTTGTTAAATAACCTCTGATGTGCTTCATATGATATCATGTAAATTGAGTGAGAAATAAAGTATAACATGACCGGATCAGCCTAAGTTTAACAATACAGAAACAGACATTCATGTTTCACACGGTAATGCGTTTGATCGTCTGGGAAAAACTATTTTACTAATTATAAAACTATTTTTTTTATTTAAAATTAATTATAAGGGCAGGAATTTTGCATTCGAGATTTTGCTTATTTTGCATTATAATATTCTATCCACCGACTAATTATAAAGATGCGCGAAAGATGGGAGAAACTTCCGGTTTAAAGTTAGAAAACGCACTTATGACATCAGCATTCTGTCCACTACTGTATAGAGGAATGGGACGATGATTTTAATTCTTGACGACGGATATTTAACTGTATTGATTCTGTTGTTGTGACCATAAACACATGTTGTAAATCATATGTTTTAGTATTTAAAAGCAAACTGCCACGAGTGAACATTTATAAATCTGGCCCTTAAATAACATGATAAACATTATACCAAAGATCACGTGCCTTTTTAAATATTCTCATAGGTTTTGTTAAAAAGACGATAAGTGGAAGAAATAGCCTACCTAACGTTACTATTCACCAAGATATCAGATGAGAAATATCGTCCACGTGATGTGATTTATTCCAACAGATTTCGACAACACGTCTGTAAAATATGTGAATTTTGTTGATGATAACATCTATTTGAATTCCCTTTAAAAACTGCAAACTCTTTTTAAACTATGAGCACATTCGGACTATGTTTTATGTTCGTTAACTGTTTTCCTTGAGATAAGCGGTCCACACTTTGAAGGTCGTAAGACCTCTACAGTCCCTCACAGGAGCAGACGTCCGTCTCACCTTCAGACCCGCGTGTGAGAAGCGCTCTTTCTTAAAGTCCCATGAAATGTAAAAATTATTATATTTTCATTAAATATTGCATCGTTTATAGTAAATAGTTTATCAATGTGGGTCATTTTCTTTTAAAAATTCATGTGCCCTCATAATCTTAAATAAGAATCTGACAATTCACTTGCGCCCTGAAATGACTGTCCATCTCAAATGACGTCAACAGAACGAACAGCAGGTGTTGCTCGTCAGCTGCTAAATTATGTTTTATAGATCCACATAAAACCAACAGAATTACAATTCAAATATTAATCACAGTGCCATTTTCTGTCATCAGAATGAGTTATTCAAAGTGCAACAGCCGGAAGTTATACCCATAATCATTTCTACAGCACCCCCGAGAATAAAGTGGATTATTTAGGGTTTTTAAATGATATATGACCCGGTGACCCGGACATGTTCTTGGCAGGTTGGTGAGATTCTCCCGCACTGTGTGGGAATGTGTCAAGGCTGTAGATCCCCACAGTACGTGCCAGTAACACACTGCAGACTTTAGAGGGGGTGGCGACTCAGGGTCTCCTCTGCAGGGTGGGAGGGGTTACAATACCGACTTCAGCTGTTGTTGCTGGTTGGTTTGGCTCGGCGCGTGTGACGCGGGTTTATAAAGCTCGCTGACTTTGAGCACGACCAGAGACAGTCAAGGAGAGACACTTGTAAATGTTTGCGCACTCTCATGGCTTGCACTTCTTTCCATTCGTCAAATGCTCATTATACATAGCTAAATATTTATTCCAGATCATTGCTCTTGTGCTCTTGCCTCTCTCTTCATCGGAGGCAAAATGGTGATGGTTCACAACGGCTTAGAGCGCATCTGGACACCGGCGTCTCCATTTACGCACGGGGAAAGCGCGTCGTTTGCGCACTTTTAAACACGTTTGACTACTGTGTATTTCGTGCGATTTTGCAATGGACGACCTCAGCAATACATCACAAGCCTTGAATTCCTCAAACCCGTTCGGTCGGGACGAAGAGGTCGCCAAAATCGAGATCGCGGTCCTGAGCGTCACCTTCGTGGTCGCGGTCGTCGGAAACTGCAGCGTCCTGGTGGCCATACACAACACCAAGAAAAAGACTTCACGCATGCATCTGTTCATTAAACACCTCAGCCTGGCCGATCTGGTGGTCGCGTTTTTCCAAGTGCTCCCACAGCTGTGCTGGGAAATCACCTTTCGTTTCTACGGCCCGGATTTTCTCTGCCGAATCGTGAAGCACCTGCAGGTGATGGGCATGTTCGCCTCCACCTATATGATGGTGATGATGACCCTGGACAGATACATCGCCATCTGTCACCCCCTCAAGACCCTCCAGCAGTCCACCCGGAGGTCTCGCGTCATGATCGGCGGCACGTGGGTCGGCAGCCTGGTCCTCAGTGTCCCCCAATACTTCATCTTTTCTCTCAGCGAGATCAAGAAGGGCTCGGAGGTCTACGACTGCTGGGCGCACTTCATTCAGCCGTGGGGAGTCCAAACCTACATCACGTGGATCACCGTGGGCATTTTCCTGGTCCCTGTCATTATATTAATGACCTGTTATGGGTTTATCTGTCACAGCATCAGGAAGAATATCAGATATAAAACCAAAAAGACATCAGCTGCTGGCGCGTGTAGGAACGGGTTGGTGGGGAAGAACTCGGTCAGTAGTGTGACCACCATATCCAGGGCGAAGTTAAGAACCGTGAAAATGACTTTCGTGATTGTACTGGCTTATATCGTCTGCTGGGCTCCGTTCTTCACCGTGCAGATGTGGTCGGTGTGGGACAAAGACTTCAAATGGGACGGTAAGAAGTCTTTAAAAGCTTCATGCAAAATGCAAATTCTGTCATCGTGTATTCACCCTCGTGTCATTTTAAACCTGTATGACTTTCTGCAGAAGAACCCAAAATGGACTTCCATTGTATGAACCACTGAGACATTTCTCAAAATATCTTCTTTTGTGTTCCACTGAAGAAAGAGTCACTACAGGTTTTGATGTATTTATTTGTTCCGTAATTGATCGATTGATTATTTGTTTAAAACCTGTTTTATAAGGTTTAACAGATGAGCGATTCATTTGTAGTTCAAATAGAAATAACACACTTTAAATATGATTCACTCCTTTGTGTTTGAATATACTAGCAAACCGTTTCTGATACCAAAAGCAAACATTTTTCAATTTCTTCGTGCTTAATGTCGTTAATGTACATTTTCACAAAGTTATAAATGTCTGAACGGTCATATTTATTTTGTGATGTGCGCCATAGAAAGTGAAGATATATTCAGATCTTACATGATAAGTGAGATGCTTCATATGATCTGAACATTTAAAACAGCGAAACATCCAGAAAAGAGAGAAGTCAAAGAAAGACTTCAAAATACAAACATAAAATGATATATAAATGTAGGAAAAATTAAAGCACAACTGTGTGAAACTGCTGATGCAATATGGGTGGTTGGACATATTGTGATGCACAAATAAAAGTTAAAGATAGATACTAACAAGCCATATTCGATTATATATATATATATATTAGTTAACAGATCATGAAATCACATTTGTGTGGACATGAACCTCTATTGTGTTAGACGTTTGATAGGGTTTGTTAATGTGACGCATGTGTTTGTTTGTTTGTGCGAATAGCAAACTGCACCTTTCACCAGGATTCATGATTTATTTAAACACACTATATTCTAGTGTATAAATAAAAATAAAATAAATAAACATCTTATATATAAATCTAACATATTTTCTGATCATAAAGTGTTTAGGCTATTTGCACAATATGTGATGAACATAATCTCTCTGAAATGCTTATCAAGATCACGCATGACTCATGAGAGGGTTTTATCACGCCATAGATGTACAGATGTGGGATATTTATTTGACTTGTTTTCAGCTGACCGATTAGTGTAAATGACTAAATGCCTAATACAAAGAAACATAAAAAGGTTTATTAGTGAGGACCTTACATAGATGAATTATTATCATATTAGATACACACACACACACTGGTTTCCATGCCATAGACTTCCATTGATTTTATACAAGACTGATGATATATTCCATCCCCTAAACCTAAAAATCACACAAACCTTTCAGCATTCGTACATTTTCTATGAATATATTTTTTTATGATTTATAAGTTTTCCCTTATGGGGGCCTAAACATGTCCCCACAAGGTCAAAATCTACTGGTATAACTATCTTACAGTGATGAATACCAGTACACACACAGTCACGCACGCACACAAACACACACACACACACAAAGAGGCACTCAGGCACACACACAAAGACGTACGCGCACACACACACACACACACTCACGCACACATACACACACCCAAAGACGTACGCACACACACACACACACACACACACCCAAAGACGTACGCACACACACAAAGACGTACGCACAAACACACACACACATTTTGTGAATGCAGATTCTATAGAAGGTTTCAAAGCAACAACATAAACAAACGTTGCTGCGCATGCACGCTTTTGTGACCCAAACTTAACTTCCGGTAAACGTCCGCTAAGAGTCCATGTAGATGATCTCTGAAGACAAGCAAAGGAAATAACAAGTACACAACATTAGCTTGGAACTCACAAGTATGTCTTGCCAGTATTGTTTTGAGTTACCAGCAGAAGAACCCTTCCTTGGCTCAACATAAATGAGACAAAGTTACACGACCTAATTAACAAATGATTCATTTATTAAAATGGATATACGATCAAATTCAACAAATTCTTTATTCAATACAATTATTATACGGTAAAATATCAATATAAACGAATAATAATGAAATCAAATATCAATAGTTAAATCAGCCACCAGCCAGAGCGATCAACAAACCCAAAGCGGATGTTAACTGCGCCTCAGGCGTCTTTATTTCCATCAACAGTGTGTTGTGATGTGTCCACCGTGATTCAGCTCTGGACTTACAGATGCTCTAGCGCACGTCTCCTGTGGTTTATCGTTTGATGAATGTGTGTTTTGTCACTGTGTGCAGACTCCGAGAATACCGCCGTGACTCTGTCTGCGCTGTTGGCCAGTCTGAACAGCTGCTGTAACCCGTGGATCTATATGATCTTCAGCGGTCATCTCCTGCAGGACTTCGCTCACTGTTTCCCCTGCGGACACAAAATCCAGAAGAGCTTCAGGAAAGAGGACTCGGACAGCAGCATCCGCAGGACCACGCTGCTCACCAAAATCACCAACCGCAGCCCCACCTGCAGCTCGGCCACATGGAGAGAACTCGACCAGTCGCCAAAGACCCACAGGTCAGCTCAGACCGAGACGTAACGCCGGCGGCCCTTTGGAAAGCCGTTTCATCCAGGTGCATAAAACTGGACGCCCACTGATCAATGAAAGGTCCCAGAGGAAATAGAATGTATTGATTTCTGTCATATGAAGGAATGAAGAGATCAATGTGGACGGGTCATTCTCTGGCATGTCTAAGCACAGACGTTTATGAGATCCGACTAGTTTTGGTAGAAGAAGACAGTCATGAACTCTGTTGTGCGTGGTGCCAAACATCACAGGTTCTCATGACTTTCTGTTTGGGAAACGTCGGAAAAAAGAAAGCAGTAAATCTCTTTGGGGATTGTGGTACAATCATGTAAAGCGGTGAAATCTGTCAAGTTTTTCCTGTGAGACGCGTCGACAAAAACACCATTTATTTTGCCAGCGATTATTGGCCTCTTACGCCAAAGTCAACCGGACACCTGCGGCCGGGAACAAACCCAAGATCTCACTGACGCCAAAATATAAAAGAAATGAAATGAATGTTGCACTAAAATAAAACACTGAAGAAACGCTCTGATTTATCAAACGTCAACAAACCCGACATCAACTCGTATCTCCAATTCTTGTTATTTGCCGTGTGAATCATCTGGTTTTGCTTTTACGTGTCACAGTGCCATAGATGTTCATCACACACGGAAACTTTCTGCACGGCTTTAACGCAGAGCCAGATACGGCTGTGTTTGTGAACTGTGGGTTGTGTTGTATTGTGTTGTGTTGTGTATCAGGACCGACCCGTAGAGAATCACTGCTTCACTGCTAGATTTCAAGTCATTGTTCACAATCATTATTATTGCAGTTAAATGTGTTTGATGTACATATTAAATATCAGATTGTAAAGACATGCACAAGTGTTTGTCAGATGCTCGTATTTGTGTTGATATTATTGTGAATGCTCGGCGTTTTCTCGCCAAACTTAAAGTGTGTTGCACGTCTCACCAATGTCTCAGTGGATCAATGTGGCAATAAATGAACCTGTGAGGATTATAGATCTGTGCTCGACTGTTTTTACAACATACTCTTCTACTTTATATCATTCAAGTGAAACTCTTTCTTAAAGGGGTTCTCATAAATGCACCGGAGCGAACACAAGATCACTGAAAGTCACTAATATTTAAATACTAATAAGTTCTTGCAGTGTAGTGCTACTTTCTGTATGGTGTTAAACCCCTAAAAACATGTGTACTTTTAAGGGTAGTTATTGTAGTAAGCATACTTGTACTTGGAACAGTTTTATTTTATTGTGTACTTTTAAATAGACTTAGAATATTCTGTCAGTATAAGTATATATTTTAGCACTGTTGTGTAAACTTATATTTTGTAAGTGAATTACTAGCATCTGAAATGAAGTGCTGTTTACTGTAATATTATCATCGTAGTCGGTCGGTTTGTTTAAAACGTTTCGTATCACTAAAAACGTTCCGTGGTGCAGTTGTTAAGAGGAAGTGATGCTCATTTTTCATCTATGTGAGGACAAAAAGTTCCGATACACAACACAATGCTTCATTCCACAGCATTCAACATATGAAGGCTCTTGAGTTACACAATGAAAATCACCAGCTAGGACTCTTTCCAAACATCCCATAATAGCTTAAGAGTTTCCTGTTTGTTACACACACAGACCGCAGCTGTTTGGTCTCCGGAAAGAGGCGGTGTGTGTGTGTGTGTGTGTGTTGTGTGTGTGTGTTGTGCTGTGTTGGTTGCGTGAGTGTGTTTTGTTGCGTGTGTATGTGTGTGTGTGTGTTTTTGTCTGCGTGAGTGTGTGTGTGTTTGTGCGCGTATGTGTTTTGTCTGCGTGAGTGTTTGTGTGTGTGTAAGTGTTTGTATGCGTGTGTGTGCGTATGTGTTTTGTCTGCTGTGAGTGTTGTGTGTGTGTAAGTGTTTGGTCTGCGTGAGTGTTTGTGTGTGTGTAAGTGTTTTGTCTGCGTGAGTGTTTGTGTGTGTGTAAGTGTTTGTATGTGTGTGTGTGTGTGCGTATGTGTTTTTGTCTGCGTGAGTGTTTGTGTGTGTAAGTGTTTGTATGCGTGTGTGTGTGTGCGCGTATGTGTTTTTGTCTGCGTGAGTGTTTGTGTGTGTGTAAGTGTTTGTATGCGTGTGTGTGTGTGCGTATGTGTTTTTGTCTGCGTGAGTGTTTGTGTGTGTAAGTGTTTGTATGCGTGTGTGTGTGTGTGCGTATGTGTTTTTGTGCGTGAGTGTTTGTGTGTTGAAGTGTTGATGAGTGTGTGTGCGTGTGTGTGTGTGCGTGGGTGGGTGTGTTGTGTATGTGTTTTGTGTTGTGTTGTTTGTGTGGTGGGTTGTGCTTGCGTGTGTGTGTGTTTTTGCGAGTGTGTTTTGTGTGCGTGTGCGTTTTGTGAGTGTGTTTGTGTGTTTTGTGTGTTGTGTGTGCGTATGTGTGCGTGTTGTGTTTGCGTGTGCATGCAGTGCGTTGTGTGTGTGTGCGTTGCGTGTGTGGTTGTGTTTGGTGTGTGCGTGCGTGGGTGTGTGTGTGCGTGTGCTGCAGTGTGTGTGTGTGTTTGTGTTTGGTTGCGTGTGGTGTGTGTGTGCGTGTGCATGCATGTGTGTGTGTGGTTGTGTTTGTGTGTGCGTGCGTGTGTGTGTGTGTGTGTGCATGCATGTGTGTGTGTGTAGCTTTCCTGTAGCTCAGTGGTAAGAGCATTGCGTTAACAACGCAAGGTTGTGGGTTGGATCCCAGGGGATTGCAAATACCTATGTATAAATGTATATGATAATGCAATGTAAGTCGCTTTGGATAAAAGCGTCTGCTAAATGCCTAAATGTAAATGTGTGTATGTGTGTTTTGTCTGCGTGAGTGTTTGTGTAAGTGTGTGGTTGTGTTTGTGTGTGTTTGTGTGAGGGCGTGTGTACACTTTATTGTCTGAAATGTGTCTTGCGTTACAGCAGTTTCCCTCAGAATTACAAAACCAATCTAACAGAACTTTCTCACACACACACACACACACACACACACGGACAAAAGCAAAAGCAAAACTTCTCTGGAACAGATTGACCTTGTGTATGAATTATTCAACACTAATACATCTTGATGTACAAATTAATTCTTTAACCTAATTCGACCGTATCTTGGTACCTTGTACGGCAACATCACAAATTCAGTATACAACACATGATTAGGTTCAGAGACAATATTATCAGCTAGTCGAACAAGATTATTGTGGTAAGATACTTCATATGCTTTGAACACATTTTAATAGGTTGATTAGATTTGTTTTAGACTAACAGATAAACTCATACACCACACTGAATTACAGTCCTGCAGGACGCTCGGGATTACGGACATAAAGAATATAAAAGAACTGCTTTCTTGCTTCAAATGGTCTCAGTCTACAGAGAACGTACACTGAGAACGTGACTGATGTTCTCTTCATGTGTCACAACAGGTGTTGAATGAATGTCAGGAGCAAGCCCGAATACTCTCTCCTCACATGTTTCATGTTAGTACTGAGGGCATTATAGTCACACCACTCCACCAATTGGTTTACCCCCATCGGTGCTGTTCTAAATACTAATCATGGGAGAATACATCGGTCGGTCCTGTGACAATCATCTGTATATAGAGTAAATAACATAGCGGAGCTTACACAACCCTGAGGTACACCAGCATGTGTTTTTTACTTCTGTTGACAGGACATTGTTCCCTTTAACTCTTTAGATTCTATTGGTAAGAAAAGAGAGGTAGCATTCAATTAAGAATGAGCTTCATTGGTTTAGAGACACAAGGGTGTTAACCTGAATAGTATCAAGCGCAGATGAAGAAATACTCTCCACACATGAGTTAGATGAGTAATGATATCATTATATGACATCATTAGCCAAATGCTGCAGCAGAATTCTTAGTATTACTGAAGTAAGGGCGAAGGGTCTATAGTCTGTGCGTTCCTTTGGACAACATGTTTTTGGTGTTGGTTTTATGATTGAGGTTTTCCACATTATCGGTGCCATCTGTACGATGTGAACTAGTTCATTGTTACTGGCTTCATTGTCTGTTACCACCTTTGTTAGGTGAGGATACACCTGTCATCTTTCTAATCGTTTTTGTTCCTGAAGGCTTCCTCTACGCACTTCTTTTGCTTTCCTCGTTTTACTGAATGCTACATTCCTTCTATTTATAATTCCTTAATATCCTTGGTAACATAAGATGTATTATTTGGATAGACTTGAATGTCCTTTGTGGGTATTAATATAGTTATTAATCACTTCAGTTCTTTCATTATGGAACATTTCCCAGTTGAATCAATCAAAGCCTTCGACTGACCGTACTCTGACTGCTTTCTTTTCCAATTTTTTTAACTTTGTTTTGTATACTGGAATCATGCACATGACGTTGTGGTCAGAATTCAGTACTGGTGGTCTACATTTAGATAAATAGGCATTCACAAAGCGCTCGTCCAAAATATCTTTTTTCTTTCCTTGATCCTAACTTAACATATTGTTTTTGTGCGTGTGCGTGCGTCTTTGTGTGTGCATGCGTTTGTGTGTGCGTGCGTGTTTGTGTGTGTGTGTGGTGTGTGTGTGTACTGTACATGGAGACTTCTCACATCAGACATGTGTGTTTCCATTTTCCATTCCATTCCGTTTTCTACCGCTTGTCCGAACTACCTCGGGTCACGGGGAGCCTGCGCCTATCTCAGGAGTCATCGGGCATCAAGGCAGGATCATGTGTGTTTCCATGGTAACATTTTTCTTTTTCACCTTTGACCTTAATGTTTTCCAGATCCACACCAGAATTCCAGTGGATCAGGAATACCAATCATAGACTGCTTTAATCTCTCTCTCTCTCATCAAAGCTGAAGGTCAATTCTTATTATGCGTACATGTTTAAATAATATATTATTCTACATCAATCACATGTTCTCTGGTGAATTGAAATGTTTTGCACTGTCAGTATGTCGCAGGCAGGTGTCATTTTCTCTCTTCACTCATTCCAGCAGAAGGAAAGCCTCAGATGAAGAAGTCCTTTGTTCCTCGAGCAGAGTAATGACGGCCGGCTCCGCTCGACTCTCTGAAGATGAAACACAAAACTGACGGAGGGTCTGGTGATCCGTCACATCAGGTGAACACCGAGAGTTCTGTCACACAACTGTATGATGTTTGCTCTCACTCTGTTATGTAAGACTCATGTTCTCATTACTTTGAAAGTTGATGTTACCATGAACCCGAATGATTCTCTGGTGAGGGAAACTGGATGTCATGTGCTGTTGTTTTCTGAGATCTGTCAGACCACAATTTATAACTCCATGCGCCCTTACATAAAAACAATGAAGTGTACTTCAACTTTAGCCGAATATAGTAAGAGCACACTTGAATAAACGTATTTTTTACTGGTTGCATTAAAGTTGCTATTCTCTAAAGAGACATCCATAACTCCTCTATACTGATTCACCCAGAGAGCAAACACACACACACACACACATCTGGATTGACTTCAATTCCGTCTTAATGCCATAATGGAGATGAATTGTTAGTTGTAGAACAGACGGCTTTCCATTTACTCCTTCCAAATCCGACTGATGTGGCCGTTCTGGCCTTCTTGTATACGTGTGGCCTGAAGCTGAAGTATAAAATGTTTATTCGATGGAGAATCAAAGACTCAAAGAGTGTTTAAATATTAACATTTTATGGGAGATTTACTGTACAAGTCATGATGGCCATGAGGTCTGAAAACAATGTCAAATATAATCTGATTCTCACTTACTATTTCACTGAGACCCTGAAGCTCTGACGTCAGGAACGACAATCACAAAGTATGAAGGAGACAGAATTTACACATGCATGATCCCATACAAAATACGTTTACAACAGACCTTTTGTTAAAATGCATCTTTTTCACATTTAATGGATGTTTTGGAAAGTGTCTGCGTCCCGCTTGCACAGATTTGAGATGTTAAAGGGACAGTTCACCCAAAAAGAAAATTCTGTCATCACCCTCTGTTGTTCCAAAAGGTTTGTTCTGCTGAACAAAAAGGAAGGGCAGCCTCTAAATCATCTGCACTCACCCTCCTGGATCTATCTGCTGCTTTCGACACTGTCAACCACCACATCCTCCTGTCGACCCTCAAGACTATGGGTGTCTCTAGAGCGGCGCTAAGGTGGTTCGAGTCTTACCTCTCGTATAGGTCATTCAGAGTATCCTGGGGTGGTGAGGTCGCTGAGTCCCAGCATCTCAGTACAGGGGTACCCCAGGGCTCAGTTCTTGGACCGCTGCTCTTCTCCACATTCACAGCGTCCCTAGGTTCTGTCTTTCTGAAACATGGTTTTTCCTATCACTGCTATGCGGATGACACACAGCTCCTGTCACTTCAACCTAATAATCTGACGTTTTCTGAGCGCACCCCGGCATGCCTGAATGACATCTCACTCTAGATGAAGGACCATCACCTGCAGCTAAACCTTGCAAAAACTGAACTGCTCTTGATCCCAGCTGACCCAAAGACTCAGCACGACCTTTCCATCAAACTAGGTTCATCAACCATTACTCCGTCCAGAATGGCCAGGAACCTGGGAGTGGTAATGGATGATCGATGAGCCGAGCGTACGTCACTCCTCTCTTCGTTAGGTTGCAATGGCTTCCTATAGTCGCTCACATCACATTCAAATCTCTGCTCTGGGCCTACAAAACCACCAATGGTTCGGCACCCCCATATCTTCACTCGCTAATCCAGACTTATGTACCCGTCCGATCCCTGCGCTCTGCAACCGAACAACATCTTCTGGTGACGTCCCACAAAGATAAATATCACTCTCTTGCGAAGAAAAAATCACTCTCACGCACTTTCTCCAGATGTGTTCCACGACTCTGGAACAATCTCCCTCTTGCCACAAGATCAGCGGATTCTGTAGCTGTCTTTAATAAACGGCTAAAAACACATCTCTTCCGGTAACATCTGACCCATTACCATTAGTACAGTCTTCTACTTCTTTTCTACTTTCCTATCCCCCCCCAAAAACACTCTTAGCTTTGTATACTGTGATAGACTGATTGAGACCAGTGTTTATTGCACCTATGCATTGTTGTTCTTTTGTTGCACAAATTGCTTTCCCCTACTTTGTGCGTCACTTTGGATAAAAGCGTCTGCTAAATGACTAAATGTAAATGTAAAAAAATATTTGGAAGAATGTCAGTAAGCAAACTGATATTATTCCCCATTTACTGCCATAGTAGAGAAAATAGATGCTATGGGAGTCAGCGGGAGATGAGATTGGTTTGATTACTGACATCAGAACAAAGACATTTGTGCAGGTTTGGAACAACCTGAGGGGGATTAAATGATGACAGGATTTTCCTTTTTGGCTCTTGGAGCACATCAACACTTGCGGAAAAACATGTTTTGATTTTTATTCAAGTCAAAAGATTCCAGGACAGTTTATGTTTTACTGCTGTACCATTTATGTCAGCGGTGTTTTTACTGTTTTACATATTTGATTTTCCAAAATATCACATTTCAACTTCTAATTCATCCTGTGGTGTTTTTGTGCTTTGGACAAGAACGATCTTTACATTTTCATTGAAGAGAGATGCCGTTTGTGTTTTTCCTTTGAAACCATAAAACAGGTTTAACAACATAAATCACACACACATTTATGTACAGTATTTACAGTACATTTCATGATAAATATAGTATTTTTTTTCTTCTGAAAGTATTGTTGTAAAAAAATATCCCGGTAAACCTCATGGATGTACGACTACAGGACGTGTAGAAACCACAGAGTAATCCTCTTGAACATCACCTCGTCACCATGACGACGGGTGTAGCACAGGTCAGCACAGCTCACCTCACAGTTTCCCTCAGTTTAGCCCTCTCATCTCTCTCTCTCTATCTCTCTCTCTCTCTCTCTCTCCGCTCTCTCTCTCTCTCTCTCTCTTCTATATGTTTATATGCTGTATGGTAAATGGATGTCTGGTGCTCTAAAGGTCAATCTTGATAAAGTCAAGTTTCCCAGAATTCTCAAAACACATTCTTTAGTGACACTCAAGCACATTTGTCTTTTTTACATACAGTGAGGACTGAGAACAGATTCACAATCTGACGTTTAAATAATGTTTTTTACAGCCTGATCAATTTTCAAACAACGGGAGGCTTTTGAATAGTTATGATTTCATTATATCACTGTTTTATTGCTCATAATCGCACAGCTGGGTGACTGTAATGCATTTTAAGACACAATGAAGTCAAAAGAAGGATCTCCAAAACCTCAGTGTGCAAAAACAAAAACTGTAGGCGAGAAATAGCCGGATGGTCAACTGCTTCCGCCGAGATTCCGGAGTGTGGATCAGATGGACACTTATCTATCCCATGATGCCTCGGGAGCAGAGCAACGGTCACATTTCAAAAGTTCATGTAAGTTCCAATAAATGAATTATTTTTTATAAATGCTCATGTGTAGTTTGTTGCTAATACGTCATTGGTCAAAGAGCATAGGTCACAGTATTTCTGAAATCTATTCATACTGCACCCGCTCATACTCAACATTCTTCTGTTGAGCAAAACATTCATGTATTTTGGAGAAAGTGGGAAACTGTTCTGGGGCACTATTGACTCCCATAGTAGTTTGTTCCCACCGTATAGTCAATAGTGCCCCGGACCTGTTTGGCTATGATGGAACTGTCACTTTTAGGTGAACTATCACCTGCTTGTGGAAAACTCGCCGTCAAGTGTTGCTACGTGTTTGTTTTTTAGTATGTTGCTGTGCAGATTTCCGGCGAGGCCCTCGATCATCTCTCTGTGATATTCTGATGTGTGTGGAGGGTTTAGAATCAAGGCTGAGAGTGTTTATCTGAAACTGAAAGGCTTCGACACATCAGGATGTTCAATAGGACGTCTTTATAAAGTGTGTTTTGATGAAGTCACAGTGTGACGTGTGAACAGATGAAATCTCCACTGCCTGACATTTCCAGTCCTCTCGTGTCTGAGAAATCAACCTTTAAATCTGCTGTGGGTTTACTGACCCCGGGTCAGAGGGCTTTAATGAGTTTCTCTACACGAGATCTAGACTCTAGATCAGTTTTAACTGTACTTTGGCTGAGAATCTGGCATGAGAGAGCTGATCTTGGATCAGGGTAAGAGGTTTAACGTGTGATGATCAGTTGATTCTTCCCAGATGGACTGAAGGAAAACTGTAAAGAATTTGTGTGGTCGACCGGCTCCTCGTGACGCCCTATAATCTGTTTATATTTTTAAATATATATGTGTTAACACATGAAAGATGTGTAAGATATCAAACATGGGCGAAGATAAATATAACATTTTCTATAGGAGTTGTGTCCCAAACACAACTAAAATCCCAAATAAATATGTTCGTCATTATGGACGCCTCACATTGGAACAATATTGAAATCTCATGCCGTTCATTTCTGTCTTGATCATTAGGCAGATGGAAGTAACTCACAGTAAGTGTTCACCTATATTTCTGAATTGGTGACATAATACGTTTTCTAGAATACGAGGAATGTAAGTCTAATAGCAAATGATTTACAGGACTTTCTCACAGTGCCACTATGATGATTTGTGTCATTACATTAACATTCATCCATCCACAACAGCCCAAAACAATTCCCTCCCAAACTTAAGAAAATACACAGAAGGTTTCTACACCAGCCAGGACCAATAAATAACAAATGACCGGAATCAAGCCCTCAGAGCATCCATAAATCCAGTGTTTGATAGGATGCTGATTTAACACTGTGAAGTTCATAAAATGACCCATCAGCCCTCAGTTTCTCCATGTTCCTGCTGCTCGAGCTGTTCTCAACACAGACTGAAATCTCTGAAGACCGCATGAATTCTGTTCTTGTGACACAGCGACCTCTAGTGGAAGCGAAGAGACATAACAGCGCTTTCGAAAACCATTTCCCCTAAAATAAAGAGTCTGCACGTTTACGCGCGACAAATGTGAGCATTAAAGCAACATGATTATATATTTATACATTTCATATTTAAGTGTGAACTATCTATGGCTTTGGTTACAGGTCCTGTCACACAACAGATGTTAACACAGCATCAGAACATCTGCTGACAAATCCGTAATCTGATGTTTTCTCAACAGTGGTGTGATGTGTTAAATACTGTAACTAGAAAAAACCTCAGAAATATATTTTCTATTTTATTAAATTGTATTTAATAGTATTTAATATGGAAAACATTTTCCCGAGAGAGACAGAAATGTATTTACAGATTAAACCACAATGGTGATTTTTTTATTAAGCCACAATAGTACATTTTCATTTAATCACCAGTAGCCTCGGCCACTAACTTTTGTGATCCTGTTGTGATTCATGTAAACTGCTCTCAAGACTTATACACCTGATGTTTTATATTTTCAACGTTTATTCATAAAATTCAGCTTATAAAATCGATCCAGTGTTGTTGTTCATTAACTAAAAAGCATTATAACCAGTAGTGTGTTTCTGCCGCAACACACATAAGTTAGTGAACAAAGGTCATGCAGAAAACTTTATAACACACAGTAAGAGCAAAAGATGCCTGAAGTCAAGCCAGCCGAACACTCATAAACAGTTTATGGGCTTCAAAAGACATTTGGTTCAAAAACATTGATCAAATGCTTCAAACGTCCCTCGTGATAGTTATTCTACTAAATAAAATAGAAATAAATGCACTGAGCTGAAAGAGTTAAAGGTTCATTTTGAAAGTTGAACTCATGTGAGTGACCTGAGCGATGGTCACATGACTGCGTGTGAGGGGCGCGCAGGCTGCGGTGCGTTTACAACGCCGTTGTGTAGTGCGCGTTTCCGCGCAGCTCAGGACGCACACACACACACACACACACACACACACGCGCACACACACCATCATGATGACACGCGTGAGATCGGCGGTCTCCAGCATCCTCGGCGGCATGATGAGCTCGAGCGCGGAGGAGAATCACGCGCACCGCGCGGATCCGCCGCTCCGCTTCCAGTACTGCAGGCCGGATTTCCTCGCGCTGTCTCCGGATGAGGTGGAGTGCTCGGCGGATCACATCTCGCGACCCATCCTCATCCTCAAAGACGCCAAGCTGCCGTGGGCCGCCGGATACGCGGAGTGAGTACCGATGCGCTCGGGCCGTGGACGCGCAATGGGTCGACATGCAAGTCACATACGCGGACGCTGCGGTTGTTTTGATTCTGTTTAATAATCACACGCGTGTTGTCACGAGGGACAGAGATCCCGATTCATCTCAAACATGCATGTGTATGTTCTCATGCTGATGGTGCAGCGCGCGTGTGCGCATTTTACGCATTATCACCTTGGTCATGTGAAACGGCCCTGCTGACATGAACAACACGGAGTCGAATGCTTGTAGGTGTAAAGGTTCTTATGGGAGTTGTATTGGTTTTACAGGAAAATCCAGAAAAAAACAAGCATCCATGTATTTAAAAGCCATGACATCATTTTCAGAACAACATGACTTCGATCAGAATGTTGTGTAATGTCTGTTTTCAGGAGCAGTGAACTTGTGTCACGTGGTTGAAATGTTCCCTCGGATCTGAGTGTTTGTTTCCCTGGTTGAGAAAGTAAAAGGGCGTTTGCCAGCTTCCTCTTCTGTAGGTGTTGGTGTGTGGAAGTGAGAGCTGTCAGGCCAGTAATGTGACCGACTCGTTTGTGATGAGAAGACAGAAGCAGAGAACATCAGCAGTTCTGCATCAGCTTTCATGAGGACATCAGCTCATTGTTTAACAGAGACCAGTGAGAAACTGAAATACTGCGGCTCGGTTGGTCTGGGATAGTTTTGCACCTCTGAATCTCAGTTTGCTACCAAACTGCCTGTAACATGTCATACAGATAGAGATCATTCGGTTGATTTATCACCATGTGGTTTAGGTGCTTTTACACGTTCCCACATGCATAGCTGAAGTGCTTTTGTGTGTACTCTATACACTGCAAATATGACTTTCTTACTTAGTATTTTTCTCTTGTTTTCCAGTACAATGTCTAAAAGTTCTTGAATCAAGAAGCATTCTCTCGATGAGCAAAACGAGAAAAAAATATGAAATTTCAGTTTATTTGTTTAGTGAATTCTAAAGACAAGCTAAAAATCTGCCAATGGGGTGAGAAAAATCTTGAATTTAGTGACTAAGAGATTGGCACCATTGGCAGATTTTTTGCTTGTCTTTAGCACAAATTCACTGAAATTTCATATTTTTTTCTCGTTTTGCTCATCGAGAGAATGCTTCTTGATTCAAGAACTTTCAGACATTGTACTGGAAAACAAGAGAAAAATACTAAGTAAGAAAGTCATATTTTTGCGGTGTAATAATCAGAGATGGGAGAAAGAAATCAATCAAATGAGGGTTTTTCCTGTGGGAAGAAACTGGTTGCCTTGGAAACCCTGAAGTGATGGGGTCAATGATGTCCTGAGTGTTTTTAGACTCACACCGGTACTCGTCACATCATCTGACGATTTGATAAATGTTTAAATAATGAAGAGATCTGTGCGCTGGAGGTCCAAACACAAGCACAAGATGAATCTGTGAACCATCACAATTGTGTCTGTGACTGTCTTCAGAGAGACTGTTGAATGTAAAGTGTAAAACTAATGACTGGTCTTAAATCTCTGTGGGTGGAAGTAAAGCCTCTGATGAAAATGAAGCGCACACTACAAATAAATACAAATACGGTACACGTTTAATATCAAAGTTGTATTTGTCACACAGAGTGATAAACGCGGGTAAAAGCGCTCTGAATGAAGACCAGGCGTGTTGTGAGGTGGTGGAGCTCAGAAAGAGACCCGAAGACCACTCGAGTCCCGGTTACACCCCCACCAGCAGGAGGCGCTCTTCACTTCCCAGTGCGGACATACTGGAGACCATTGACAACCCAGTGAGAGGATTTCATCTTTATTTCCTCATTTATTATTCACGCAGAGCATGTCACTAAAACAACCCTTACAAACGATGCGTGAGTCTTGTCATAGATCTTTTTTCACGTGTCTGTGTGTGTTTAGGAACACAAAGAACTGAACTTTCATTACTGGGGTCTGTTTGACGGTCACGGAGGTTCTGGTGCCGCTGTGTTTGCTTCCAAGTTCCTTCATCTTCACGTCGAGGAGCAGCTTCAGGAGGTGCTGGAGATCCTTCAGAATCCCTCCCTACAGCCGCCCACCTGTCTGGGTGAGGAGCCCACCCTCCATCACCTCCACCCCGTCGCCGGCTGCTCGCAGCGAGGTCTGTCCAGAGCCGCGTCTCTCCGGGGGGCCGCGGGGGCTCCGGGCTCTCCTAACACCATGACCCCGCGCTTCTTCATGGAGAAGAAGATCAAGCAGGAGAGTCTGGTGGTGGGAGCTATTGAGAACGCCTTCAAGGAGATGGTGAGTCTCTCCGTCACGTGAAGCATGTATCCAAGGTTCAGAGATCTGCGGTTGATGTCAGGGAGATGAAATGGCCACTAGGTGGCAGTCTAAGGCTTGATGTTGCTGTATGAGGTGTTTGTGTCTGTGTGTGTCCACACATGATTCAGGACGCACATATAGGCCGAGAGAGAGGCGTGTATTGGATCTCTGGTGGATGTACGGCTCTGGTGGTGATTTATTTACTGGGAAAGCTGTATGTGGCCAATGCGGGTGACAGCAGGTGAGACGTGAGACACTCGCTCTTTCATTTGAATCAAACATAAAATCAGTGTGTCCATCAAACGCATTCCGTAGAAGCGTGAAGATGTTATAAAGGTCTTTGCTGTTGTGTTTAAGAGCTCTCATCGTCCGTGCGGGAGAGATTATTCCCATGTCCAACTCTTTTACTCCGGAGTCGGAGCGTCAGAGACTTCAGTTCCTGGTGAGAATCACAGTCACACTCAGCATTTACAGATATCACAACGAATAAATAAAAGACTTAAACATTAGTGCAGTATTTATCTGATATGTGGACTCTGTTTGAAATACATTTATTCTGTATACTGCGAATCAATTTACATATTAATGTAGCGTACACCTTAAAGTCTGCCAAACTGGAAAAACTCATTTCGTACTTAATGCACTTTGCATCAATCTTGCATTATAAAAGACTAATATTATTTAAAAAATGACACGACTCTTCACAAAATTGACATTGAAACATATTGTAGGCTTAATATTAAGAAATGTGCGTTGTGTACAGTGCACGTAGCAGTGCACATAAAGTGAAATTATAATTGTTTATCTAAACTATACTGCGTATGGAAGAAAGGTATTCCAGATTGTTGTACTAAGATCGTGACTGATCACGGAGGATTGTTCTTTCGAGGGGAGTAAGAGCCTGCACTGTGTTTTGTTTGATTCTCGTCCAGGCTCATCTTCAGCCGTCTCTGTTAGGAAACGATTTCACACATTTGGAGTTTCCCAGAAGAGTCACAAAGAAAGAGGTGGGGAAGAGAATGCTGTATCGAGACTTCACCATGAACGGATGGTCAGTTCCATCACATCTGTTTCTCTTAGAAACCTCTGGGACGTATTCATGTTCTCCAGTCCAAATGTTCTTATCTGACACCAGCAGTGTTGGGCAAGTTACTTTAAAAATTAGATTACTGTACAAATGACTCTCTCCAAAAAGTATTTCATTACTTATTACTAGGGCTGTCAAACGATTGATCACGATTAAACCATCAGAAATAAAAGTTTGTTAACATAATGTATGTCTGTACTGTGCATAATCATTTTGTGTTTAGTGTTTATAAGCACATTCAAATACATGCATATAAAAAAGAAAAATATAAAAATGAACAAACATTTATAAATAATTTAATATAAATATAATGCATAATAATAAATAATTACATCATTTGATAAAAAAAATATTTCCTTAATATTTACACATGTATATGTATGTGTTTATAAATACAAAATTAATATCCACACTACACAGAGCTATATAACATAAACACAAACTTTTATTCTGGATGCAATTAATCGCGATTAATCGTTTGACAGCCTTATCACTAATGACTTTCTATATCCTACATCAACCTTGATCAGTTAAGTGATGGAAGAATACACATGAAACGGCTCTTTTAATTCATTCAAATAAATGATATAAAATTATTAAAAAATAAAATATTATTAACTGAACAAAGTATTACAAATGTGAGGATACATTAAAGCAGAGATTTTAAAGTTAGACTTTGCGTTTTGAAGTCAGTTCCACTATTGCACACACACATATAACACAAAGTATTCAGTTTAATTACATCAGGAGTAACTAATTAAATTACAGGAAAAATCAGAGTAATCCCTTACTTTACTTTTTCAAGCGAAAAGTAATTAAATTACAGTGACTAGTTACACCAACACTGGACACTAGTGGCATTAATTCTATAAGTCTTACTGTACTGTACTGTGTGTCAACAATTCACTCAGTTGTGTCTATGAGCGCTTTTCCACCATCGCGCTGAATCCTTCTCGTTGCTTAATGGTTTCACTCCATGCCGATCCGTGCCAGCCGGTACATAAATGGTTTCATTCTTCACAGCAGTGCTGAGAACAGAAATCTTTAGAAGGTAAACACAAGACTGAGCTATCAGACAACCGTGCTGAAAACAGTCTGTAGTCATGCCGTGTCCAGCCAGGTCCACGTGGAAACATATCTGTAACCCTTCCAGACAGGCCACGTTTACAGGATTTTCCTTTGTGTTTTTGAGAAGTTTCACGTACACATGACAGCGTTATCATTTACACGGATGCAGGAAAACAGACAGTGGATGGCGATGTTGTTGTGTAAAGAAAAAACGAAAAGTTGCACTTTGAGGCCCGTTTTCAGTCCCCAAAACCCTGTTTTCGTCTAAACTAACGGCTGAAACGCATAAAGGGTTTTACGCTTTCAGTTGAAAACGACGTCGTATAAACGGCCTCGGCTTAGATCGGTTCAGCGCGATGGTGGAAAAGCGTTCTATTCACAAAACATCCAAAGCATTAAAAAGCACTTTTTTTCCAATTTCATGTGTTAAGCCATGATTTGAATAATAATCAAGCCTTTTTAATTAAAATAGAAGTGCCTTGGATATCTTTGTGAAACAGAAAATTAAAACCTTACCAAAGAGCATCTTCTGGGATTATTTGATATCCTGGATGTGCTTTTGCATCGACACAATTGTGTGTATTTTTTATTTTTCCCTAAGAAATATTTATAGAACTATGCATCTGAATGATCCTGATGTCTGAATGAAGCATCAGTTGAAACAGTTAATGGAACAGATGATGTGATTTATGTGACACGGTCAGCTCTCACTATCAGGCAGACGTTTGTGTTTCAGTGTTTGTCTGTTGTGTTGTCGTGTTCAGGGCGTATAAAACGGTTCAGGAGGAGGATCTGAAGTTTCCACTCATATACGGAGAAGGAAAGAAGGTGGGACTGCTTGTGGAATACAAATGATATGTTATATAAGGCAATGCTGAACTTTGAAACACTCGTGTATAGATAGTTGAAATATACTGTAGTATGAAAACAAAGTGAACTAAATGAATGATATTTTATTATAATATTTATCCGTGAACGGCATAATAAAGAAGAAATGTTTAAAATCTTTCGTTCTTCTTCATCTGAAACTATTTTGTTCTCGTCTATTATAATGAGAATAATAATATTAACCGATGTTTGACTTGTCAGTAAAATGATGTGACGTCGCTCATAAGATGTCTGATATTATCTCCAGGCTCGTGTTCTGGCCACCATCGGCATCTCCCGCGGCCTCGGCGATCATGACCTGAAGGTTCACGACTCCGACGTCTCCATCAAACCGTTCCTGTCGTGTTCTCCAGAGGTCAGACGCCTCACACACTACACAAATGATCATTATTGTCACGTGTTATATAACCAGATTACATCACATCATCCTCACGGTTTGATTTCTCTCACAGAAACACACACACAGTTATCATGTTCTCATTTCAACATATCATACAATCACCATTTCTGTATGAGAATCATTCAGTAGATGGTGTCTGTCCTCCTCTCCGCTGCGCTCTTCTGACATTCTCTTGATCTTTAATTCACTCTGTGTGTGTGTGTGTGTGTGTGCGTGCGTGTGTGTGTGTGCGTGCATGCGTGTGTGTGTGTGTGTGTGTGTGTGTGCGTGCGTGTGTGCGTGTGTGCGTGTGTGTGGAGTTCAGCGACGGTTCAGCTTTGTTTTTTTCATTTTCAGCTTCTCTTTAATCTCTTCCTCCTCCGGCGGGAATGCTCTTGTGTAACGTGTTGAAGTATGTAAAGTATGCTTGCGGTGTGCTGTCTGCGGAGGGGTCGACTCGCCCACTTCCTGTCTGCTGTGTAAACGGTGGGGTCGAGGTCAAAGGTCAGGGCAGGGTCACGGCGGCCAGACGTTACGTTTGCTCTTATAAATCGGATCGGATTGTTTCACGTTAATGTCGTTTTAAAGCTTTATAGACGCTTCGAGCGCTGCTTATCCAATCAGATGTTATAACGGGAAGAATGTGTACTAATGTGCCTCTTAGAAAGTGATGTTCAGTGGATGTTGTCATTCGTACAGGTGAAGGTCTATGACCTCTCTCAGTGTGAACGCGGCGCTGATGATCATGGTCATGGCTACGGATGGCCTCTGGGATGTGCTGTCCAATGAGGAAGTGGCAGAGGCCATCACTGGTTTCCTTGGAAACTGTGACCCTGATGACCAACACAGGCAGGTTCATCTGTGTTGTTTGAAGCAGTGATGGATGACTCTTACATGTTACATTCATTTTTACATTGAGCAGCGTAACTGAGATGAAAAATGAACATGAAAATATTTTTGATATCCTTTAAGTCTACTTCAAATGTATTTATACTACTGTATACTTTCAAATAAACTGTATGTAGATATATGAATATCAATGTTCTAGTAGTATTGATATTGTTTTAATACTACTCAGGACTAAATTGGCTACTTGTAAGGGTAAGAAAAAAAACTTGAATTTAGATTTACATAATTCAAGATTCTTTTTTGGTTTGTTTTTAACACAAATTTACTTAATTCTCATATTTTTTTCATAAAACAAGACTAAACATCTGAAGTCACTTTCCTCGTCAAGTAAATGTATCTTGATTGAAGAATATTTCGATATTTGTCGGGCTGTCAAACGATTCATCGCATGCAGAATAAAAGTTTGTGTTTAGATATTGCATTTAAATTTTGTATTTATAAACACAAACACATGCATGTATACATATTTAGGAAATCTTTAGGTGTATTTACTTAAATGTACCAATGTTTAAAATTATATATAAATGTTTGTTAGTCTTTGTAGTAAATCTTTTTCTTATATATATGCGTTTATGTGTGTGTTTATAAATACAAAATTACAATAACACTGTATACACAGACATATATTATGTAAAAACAAACGTATATTCTGGATGCGATTAATCGCGATTAATTGTTTGACGGCTCTAATTTGTACTAGAAAACAAGACAAAAATGCTTTTTAAGAAATTCTTTTTCTGCTGTTGGTATAAGTTAAGTATACAGCACTTAAGTGTCATTATATATCTGCGAAACAAAAGTCGACGTGAAGTACGCGCTCTTATTTTGTGGTTTAAAACACATATGCTTTTGGGATTGGCTTTTTGTTTTTCATCTTAAATTGAAGATATTCTTTAATCTCCTCTGAAAACGGATTGATAAAATGACTGAAGAGTAAAAACCTCTTGTTGTTGTTCAGGTACACCATGGCCGCTCAAGACCTGGTGATGAAGGCCAGAGGTGTTCTGAAGGACCGCGGTTGGAGGATCGCTGGAGACAGACCGGGATCTGGAGATGATATTTCAGTCTTCATAATTCCTCTGATGCACAGCAGCAGTAATGAAGCTGATGCGAGCTGACCCGTCAGTTTTACACGCACGCTCGCAATATAATCCTGACGGTGTGCTTTGAAGAGCCGCAGCGATATTTCAAGCCTCTCAGTGTTGGTGGGATCAGTATATGAGTTATAACGTTTGCACTATGACTCCGGGAGGGTCCGATGGTTCTTTGAAGTTCTCCGTGGACAGATGTGCGCCCTCCACAGAGTGTGTTTATCCACAGAAAACTCATTTGGCAGCTAGGCGGAACCCACCGTGTTTTCGGTTCAGGACATTCGTTTATCCTCTCAACGTGTTTATTTTGCGGTTTTCCCTTTTTTTGAGTTCCCCAAAAATCAAAGCAATTTTCTCCTGAATGAAGTACTGAGATATTGTAGATGAATTAAAATACGGCTGTGTAGTTCGCTTCACCTTTGCTTTGTATGTTTCCACTGAGTTCTGCTGTCTGATCTACACGTCAGCCGCTGGAGTTATTGTATAGTTTGTATTTCACTCGCGGGGGCAGTTTAAGGTTTTTGCACATGGTTTTGTTATTCGTATGTGTAGAAAGGTCTCGATGCCGTCGTAGCTCTCAACCCTCATCTCATGGAAACACAAATCCATCCACAATGACGCGCGGCACTACACGTCATCCGACGATAAAGTCGGTGTCTGTCAATCTGACGGAGGATTTTTGCTTCATGTGGTTGATGGTTTAGACACTCGTATTTGATTTTGCTCTTGGGATGTGTGCGAACTGAGAGTCCAGCTGACAAACACCCCGTCGCCGATTAAAACTAGACAAACTCAAACTATTTGATGTGTTTATTGGGACTTTATGTGCCGAATGGTTTTTTATACTCACTCCTACCTGCAATCTGTTGTCCAGAGCTCCTGTGTGGAGGTCCGATGAGCTCTGACTTAAACCCATCATGATCACAGTGGCACCTTCCTCTCGTACAGCACAAACCCGCTGAGATCCTTCACATCTACACACACACACCCCACGAGCGGCCATCTGCTCTACACAACCCAACTGTGACCAACACAACACTCATTTGGTGGGTGTCTGGGTGGTGCACACGAGTGATAGAATGATTCATGTTTGTGTGTAGCTCCATTAATGCTTGAATGTTGGTTTAAACCGTCTATAGATGTTAAAAATAATAATGTCTTCTAAGAGACATTCAAACGGATAAAATAACATTAAAGTGGGTCATGTCGACTTTATTTATATGGCGCTTTTTACCATTTTCATTGCTGCAAAGCAGCTTTACATGAGACACGTATAAGCAAAACATTTCAGGTTAAAAAAGAAAACACAGAAAACAGACACACACATCGATTCAAACACCCCACACACACACATTTAAGATAAAGGAGAGAAACACAGGTCAAATATTAAATAAATTCCTATATGCATGATTCATTTTAAGTAAATGATACTTAAATTCCAATTCTGAGCTGTGTTTGATCATGTCTCAATAAACTGACTTTTCTAAACGGAGAGAAAAAAGGACGCATGACTGAATAAAGTCATAAACTAGGCTACTGGAAGAGTTCACTTCAGAACTTGCCCCCGTTCGCTTTCCATAATAAGGTTTATTCCTACTATGGAAGGTCAAGTAAACTACTCCTTTAACGTTTAAACGTACAATATCTGACCCAATAAAAAAGAGCCAAGGCCTTGAGTGTCTATTCTTACAGCTGTGTTTAAATACTGCCCAAGTGTGTTATTAAAACCGATCATTCTCAACAGGGCCATACACGACTTGGACTAGTCTAACAAGTTAGTCATCTCCTTTATTCAAGTCAGTTACATAAAAAGGTATTTTGGTCTAATTGGAATCTGAAGTATACTGATTGGTCGTATATCATTGCTAGTCAGTGACACCAGTTGTTAAGATGCAGTCTTATCTGAGCGGGTGCGTTTATGCAACCGGCCCCAGAAGTGATTCACGTCCAGGTGATAATTCTGCCCAAGAATGGAAGTCTAGAGAACAAAGATAAATCTGTGGATGAGGGACAGCCTTGGGAATCCAGTGACGCCCGAGTCTCATGATCTCAGTTTGAGTGGATGATGAAACACTGAATGATTCAGACACAGCGGTGCATCAGACACCGCAGCAGAAGTTCATCCGCAGGTCATAAATGCAGCAACACTGAAGAATTCTCTCCGTTTAAAGGCTCTGAGTGAGGTCAGCCATCTGTGAAAGCCCTTTAATGGAGACCACCTTCAACATCCCAGAGTCTAGGACAGGACGCTTTCATGTGTCGAATTTCATTCCAGCTTCACATTTTTTGGTTTTTGTGCTCCCTGAAAACCGAACCCACGACTGTTGTGTCGCAAGCACAACGCTCCACCGCTGATGGTTTGGGGCGTTAGAGTTACAGACACACAGGGTCTCGCGTGGCCACGGTCGGCGTTCAAACGCGGTGACGTCAGAGGCGCGTTCAGCCAGTCCACGTGTACATCAAACGCACTGCATCCACGAGCTCACGAAATGAGCTTCTTTTCTGTGCACGTGCGCTGGTTGAATCGCCGGAGGCATGACAGGTACCCCGTACACGTCACGACCGACGGTTCTACCGTAGTGGGCAGCAGAAGCCACGTCACAGCTCTCTTCATAGCAACAGTGCGACCTACATGCGCTACACATCCCAAGGGCGAAATCAAGCGTGTATTAAAACACATAACCCCACCCGTCCTGCTCCCGAGGGTAAGCTCGGATTTTCCGCTGCGCTCGACAAAAAAACTCCATTTTACGAATCGAAACAAGGGCGCAGTTGAGCGACCACAGCGACGGCTACACACATTACAGAAAGAAATCAGACTCGTAATACATCTCATTTAATGAAGACTTACCATTGAATCTACACAACTAGCAGACAAATCACATGCAAACCCGTCACACAGACACATGACGAAATACATTTAGCACATTTTTCCTGTCGATTCGAATTGCGACGCGAAGTGAATCCCAGCGCGGGAAGCGCGTGACCGGCACTGGCAAGGGAGTAGCTTGCGCAGTCATCTCCATAACGGGCAATGTCACATCCCAAACCAACAGCACAAACTACTACCTCAGCCAGTACACGGTCCGTCCGATCACCGCGGATCCGAGAAGCTCGTCGGTGTCCGGTCCAAGCTCACCCAGATCCGAGCCGTCTTGCGAGGAGTGCGTAGCGCGCGAAGACGACAGCGAGTGAATGGTCGTAGTACTCGTGAGCGCGCTACACTCCCTTCTACCGCGCGACTATTGGATAGGAGCGCGGCCAATGGTGTGTCGGAGGGACGCCGCCCACCGCCACGTCACACACGCCCACGCTGAGGACACGCCCTGCCGCAGGCTTCCGTCAATGGCGGCTTCCTCAGAGCATGTGATTCACAGAGACGTGAATGAGAGAATTTCAGTTTCAGCAGGAAAAGTGTAACAGTTCGATCGAGAATTTCACCGACATTAATATGATTATAATACGGTGAAATAAAACGATATAACCGTGGTACACACATCGGAAAACTACGGTAGTAAAGTGTGTTAATCTCTAAGCAATGACTACCGTTTGTATCACCGTCGTCTTACTACAAAAAACATGATTAAACTAAAGCTACTCCCATAGTCTTTTTTTATTTAGGTTTATATTGTCCACGTAAACTACCGTGTAAGGTTTGGACACACTTGACCGCTCCATACTTATAAGAGGGACTGAACAATCAATGTAGAAAAACAGGTTTTATCATTTCAAAATGTAGTCAAGGGAGTAAGTGTAATATATGAAGAGTTTGGTTCCAAAATGAGATAACTCCATTTTTATGGTGTATTTCATTTATTATCAATCAAACTGCAGTTTTTTTATTTTAAAAAATACAGCTAAATTACACAATAAAACACAATGACATAATAAAAAACATGATTTAAACATGAGTTATCTCATTTGGGAACCAAACTGAAGTGATTTTTATAATAAGCAGAAAAGTGAGGCGTGTTGTGTTCATAGAACTGTAGCATTTATTATTGTACACACACGGGTTCAACCCTTCTCAATGCGACTAAAGATGACATGGAATGTTACAGTAAGATCTTGCATAAAATCCATTGCTGTTGAGAAAACTTCACAAAAAAGCCCATCCTTCGTGTGTTTATGATTTCCGCAAATCATTTTTGGATTTGATCTCGTTTGGAACCCAAAGACGTCATTCTTAATTACATCTTAAACACTATCACCAAACACTGTACATGAGGGGGAAAACAAGAAAAAAAACCATAAAAACAACAAACACTGCAAATTGAATGCAGGCCTAGCTGTTAATACATCTTTAAAGTCGGCCAATCAGAATCTAACGTCAGCTCGTATTAAAAGCTTAGGACGATGACATTTAGAGCTGTCAGTCAATGGTTTCCATGGCGTTTGCCATGACGGTGAGGGGTGGGTGAGTCTTCACGCGTGGCGTATGAAACAGTCACAATCATGATTGCGGTGGAATAAAAACGTTCAGTCACGATTCGCCGTTCTGCACTTTGGAGACGGGCGGTTGCATGAAGTCCTTAAAGGGCCCCAGGGCGTCTTTGAGGGCGGAGCTTACTTCAGGAGACGAGCAGGTGATGCACTCCACCAGCGTGGGGTACAGAGCGATCACCTGAGCCCATACGTTACCGTCCACTGATGGAGAGAGAGACACAAATGAGCAAAAATAACAATACAGGTCTCAGTGATGCTGAAGGACAGACGGCTCTCACCGTTCTCCGGCTGTGTCTTATTCAGGGAATCCATGAGTGTACTAATGGCTTTTAAGACAAAGATGATCTCGGTCACTTGTTGCCTTGAACAAAAGGAACAAAAGAAGAGAATGACGATTTGTGTAGTAATACTTCCGTCTTGTGACTGTGCTCAGAGCTCGTGTGTTGGTGTTCACCTGGGCAGCGGGCAGTGTCCGCTCAGCCTCTCGTCCTCCACGTATCGTCGCAGCACGTCCTGTGCCCTCTGCAACAGCACTGACAGGGCCATCCGGGAGATGTAGCCCTCCTGTGGCGTGGTGACTTTATTACTGAAGGAGAACTGCAGCAGGGTCTCGAAACAAACCTTCGAGAACTCCTCTCGCATTCGCACGTCCATTTCTGCCTCTGCCATGGACGAGAGCAGTGGTTTTCTCATCTTACTTTTTGTGAGACGTTTTAAAACACAAGAACGCAAGAAGTTTGATATCGTGACATTTTCCTGGTGCATTTTGTACCTGTGAACGATGAGGACTGCGAGTGGATCGAGCCTTTATTGAGCATGCTCATAATACGGCCCACAAACTCTTTGGGTATGAAATTGGCAAACGGTAAAATCTCTGCGCTGATCAACTGCACCACCTGGTGGACAAAGAGATCAATACATTTCACGCATTTAATGTTTATAGGAAATACGCTTTCATGTTCGTAAATTCAACTGGGAGACATCTGTGAGTGAACGATGTTATTACCTCGACATCCACAGCTTCATTCCCCTGGAACTCTTGTATGGACAGATTATCTGGAGGTGTGCTGCGATGCAGAATGAAATAGATTTCTTTTACTTTACTATGTCATAGGGTTATACTTTTATTTCACCAGATTTTCACTAGCAAAGGTTCGGGCACCTTTTGGTAAACAGAAAATCCTCGAAGGCGTTCGCCAGCTCCGGCCACATGGTGTCGAATTTGCCCGAGGATGCTTGTTGCCGGGCAACAGGGAGGCCAATGGAAAGCACTTTGAGCAGCGATGAAACGGCGAGTTTCCAGGTGCTCTCGGCAGGACACGCATACTTCAGACCCAGAGGAACCCTCAGAGTCTACATGCACAGAAACGCACTGACTTTATGTCACGTGTTCACTTGATTTTGCCATTAAATATCGAACGTGTTCTTAAATCTGATATGAATAAACACAGTGATCACTTGGACAATTTACAGAGACAAAATCATTTTACTTACGGAGATAAACGTGATGCAGTTATCAGCGGATTATAAACACACTCTCTTTTTCAAACCCTGCTACGCAAGTGATACAGCCAAGCCGCCGGTTGCCATGGCAGAAATAATCCCCGACAGTGTGATCAGGACGTGAAGCGGAGGGTCTCGTATCACACTGAAGGGGATTATTTGGCGATAACAGCCGGCTGCTTGTACATTATCCTGCTTATTACACGGCTACTTGCCACAAGAGAAAACAAAATAGACATGAAATGTGAATTTGAAATATTTGATTATCTAATTTTTACAGAATGCAGACCGTTTGCTTTCGGTTTTAAGGTAAGAAACGACATTCAAACAACATTTGGTTGAAACATTTGTACATATAATGTCATGTATGTTATTAAAAGACATATTTATATTCAATCTGTCACAAAAACCTGTCAAAATGATTTGCTGCATCCAGGTTACCGTGTGTTATTAGTTTTGAGCGGTTGTTATCTGGGAATAACCAACCTGCGAATGTCGCGACTGGCCAATCAGAATCAAGCTTTCCAACGAGCCGCGTAATAATAAAACACTTTAATGTCTACAGGATCCGTTCATGGTCATGATCTTGTGTTCGGCTCTGTTCACAAGAATGCATTCTGTGTGATCGGTTTTATCACTGAATTCAAGGAAGCATGTGATGCTGCTTTAGATTTGGGTTACAATGAGGTATTTAATCAGATGCATTCTGTTCAGAACAGTCTCGGGGTTTGAAGCGATGATGATGCAAGAGTGTGGATGTAAAAATACCTTGATGATGCTCTGCAGGACCTTCTCATTAATGACGGCTTTATGACACGCCGTCTTATGATACAGATCCACCACCACCTCCAGAGAGCGCTCGGCAAACGGCACGTAGTTTAAGGCCACCCACTCCGCCTGGACACACAGAGATAAATAAAGAATAAAATATACATACATAATGACAACCTGGTCCTAAGCCTTAACAAACGTGAATATTTGTCAAATAAAACATCAGAGGTGAAGAGTGAATCATAAACTAAAGAAGTAAACAAGAGTATTCAGCTGTCATTCCATCAAACTAGGGCTGAAGCGATTCCTCGAGTTACTCGACTCATTCCAATGCAATTTTTGTTCGTAACTACAGTTAATAAAACAGAAATGCTAAAAAATAAGCATTTGTTTTATATTGCATTTTGAATGTGATATGCAATGGGATGTATTTAATATGTTAACTTTTCACAGATATGATGCAATTTCACCGATCTTTTTTTTTCTAAAACGGAAACAAATTAGTAGTTCATTTTGAGAGACCTTATCTTATTTTCTCTTGTATACTTAAGTATTGCTCTTTATTAAAGGAAAAGTATTTATTATCCAAATACCCGATTAATTGATGGAAAATCAGTAGGATACTCGATTACTAAAATAATCAATAGCTGCAGCCCTACATCAAACCAAAAGCTACAGTGTGAATGAGTTTCAGGACAGAGTCAGACCATCAGATCTAATGGAAATATGAATGACAGGACACATCTTACACAATATTTCTAACAGATTATTTTAAGGTGCATTGTGTAGTTTCCTAGTTTCAACACCAAACAGAAATACAGACTGTTGAAATCACGGGTGAACTGAATTTGGCATGATAATGAAAAGCTTTCTGAGAAGTCAATACTGCACACATCCTACTGCATGCTTAATTCAGCGTGTGTTGTCTTGAACAAGCTAAACACTGCAAAGTCAGTAAAAGAAGCAAGTCTTTATAAACGCAGGCTTTGTTTCTACGCCATTCAAATTATAATTAAATTATTAAAGTTATAAGCTATGAAACGACATGGTAAACATTAGACAAAATGTAAAATTCTCTCTCATTTGCTTTGGAAAAAAAAACAGGTGAATGTAATGTTATTGTGAATGTATAAAAGGAAGATGATGAGATTCTCCACTATTAATGTGACAAACATCTGTATTTTAAGAGCCACAAAAAAGCGTTTAATAAACCAGAAAAAGCAACGACTGGACAGTCATCTGAAAGAGAGAAGTTGTTAGATGGAGCTGAAGAGAGATGTACGAGAGGACGACAGCAGAGGAACTCACCGGTGCGAACAGTTGGATCTACAGTGGATCCATATGAGGTACAAAAACAAAACAAGAGAAGATCAGACAAATGTTTACTACTGCGAGCAAACTACACACACACTAATGAAACAAACACATCTACTGCACAACATGACACGTGTGATATTGTGATGATGAACAACACAATAAAACCTGATTCAACAAACGAACACAACACACACTCCGTTCCAAACCACAATGAGCTGACTATATACACCACATCATCACAACAATATAGAGCAACATAAGAAAATAAGTAAAATGACAAAAGCATTATCAAGCAAATTATCCTTAAAAGATATAAAACTACAATAAAACAAAACAAAAAACTATAATAACTCTGATTTAAAGAGATAATACAATTCTTAGGATTTCAATCCAGTACATCATAAGAGAAGAGGACAATGTTGTTTATCAATAAACAATTTAAATGGATTACTGTATGCTCATTGGACTATTGAATTGTTAGCTGGAGTTGTATACATGGCGACGTCTAACATTCAATCAAATGAAGTGACAAATCTTTGTGCACGCTTCACGCAAGGTATTTAGGATGAAGACAGGTGCTCATGCAGACAGCTCACTAGGTTTTGGAACAAGGCCGACATGTGCAACTGAGAAACAAAACCCTTTAAAATGTTCGCTAGAGCAAAGTACAAAGCCGAAAGAAGATACAATTCTCCAAAGAAATCAAAAAGAGTCGCTCCTTAAAAATGAGCCGAACTGAAGAACACCATGCAAACCAACTCAATCAAGCACCAGTGACTAAATAAATAAAGGAGAAAAGCTGCTAAAAGGTCCCAAAATGTTCAAGAAAAAGAAGCACACTTCATATTCCACAGACTGAGGCGAGACTTAGGAAATGACTTTAGCACAGCGCAGCAAAAGTAAAAACGCTCTTATTCAGCACAAGAGTTCTTGAAACGTTTGCAAAATAACCAAGTCGTGCCTCTCCGATTACACCAGAACGATTAAAGAGCCAGAAAACAGCACAGAAGCAGAAGAGACGCTCACCTGGTTATATTTGGCATTGGCCACATGTTTGGTCTCCATTTTTCCATACTGAGGAGGTTTGCAGGAAAACTCCACGAACAGCAGAAGCTGCTGGAAGATGGCGGGATACATCACCTGAAGATTCTCAGAGCCGACACAAATCGCCTGGGAGAAAAAAACACCATCTCAAACAACAAACGCTCAACCAATGATAAACCAGCAGACAGAGCATGTTTTCTTACCTTCTGTAGGACGTCGAGGCTTGTAAGCACCACCTCCTGTAGACTGGTGAGCACCGCCTCTGTGTAGGACGGTAAGATGAAGGGCGAAGCGTCAGAGCTGATGGGGACGGACACGGCGCCGTGCAGAATCACGCCCAGCTTCTTCAGATCCTCCATGCTGAACCCTGCCGCGATGTGCTGATACAACGCCGGGAAAATCTGAATTAATGCCGTCAGGAAGGGCTGGCTGGGCACGAACGCCAGTTTGTCCGTTCCGCCGCTAGGAGGACGCGTGCACTCGGTTCCTATCCGGTACCAGGTGTTCCACGCCGACCACCAGAGGGCGGAGTCGTCCTGCTCCTCCCCGGGCAGAGGAAGCTGATGTTGGGCTATGTAGCGCTGGGCTAACCGCTCGGCGAGGGAATCGGACCGGACGAGGGGTCTGCCCGGGCCGGAGCTTTGAAGAGATTCCATGAGGACTGCGGAGACGTCCATCGCAGACAGAGCGTCCGGTTTATCCGTGTCTTTAACGGGAGTGACCAGCTGAAGAATCTCTTGGAAGCTCTTGAGGGCGGCGAGAGAAACCTCGTTGTTTTTGCTGAGGGCGGCGGACTGGATGTGATCCAACAGGACTTCCCAAGCTTTGTAGAAGTCACCTGAAGGGGGCGCATGAGGAGTTACAGTCATTCCGAAAAAACAGGATCCGAAATCCCTTCACGCGTCTCAGCACTTACCCAACTGCTGCAGCAGATATCTCCTGGTGTTGAAGATGCGAGCGACACCCGCCAGCGTCAGGACCCACGTCTCCGCCCACTGCTTCTCAGCCGTGTCACGTGAGTGGTGGATGAGGATGTTCCCGCCCCCTGACTCGATCTTTTCTTTGTCAGCTGTGGTGGAGGACTTCCTGACACAGTTCAGCAGATGAAAGAGAACCTGCGGGACAGCGGTACACTAGTAAGATTACCCGTGACGCACACGGAAATAAACACGTGACCTGGTGTGACCCCGTACCTTCCAAACCACAATGTTCCAGGTGGAAGGTTGTAGCAACGTTCCGTGAGCAGCGATGGTGGAGAACATGGTCTGGCCGGCGCTCTTCCTCACGGCCGGCCGCGGGTCCACACACAGCTCGCCAAGTTTGGCGTACAGGCACAACCACAGGCAGTCGAAGGGCGGTGCGGGGTGAAAGGGTCTGTTCAGAGGTTCGCCTTTATCTTGAGCCTGTTTCACCAGAACTGCTTCCTCCTTCTCCAGCTCTTCTGTAATGGTTTCTCCTCGTTGGAAGAAGTAATCCGAGATGTTCCACTGGAGAGAAAACGCTCCGAATGAGTACGACCGTAAGATCTGAATCATCATCTCACTTTAAACATGCACACAGACTGCTCACCAGCAGTCCTATGGACGTCAAGCTGATGTTCAGCTCCTGATTCTGAAGTCCAAAACTGCCCGCCACATCCACCACTATCTGGAGGCACGTGCAAGGCATTGTGGGTAGGAAGTCGGTCACCACCAACTGCAGGCACTGGAAGGCTGTTCGTATAAGGGACTCGCTGTGGAATAAAAACATGTTTAGTAGAGGCACAATTTGAGTTTTTAGAACAATGAAGATAGAGAGAAATGACACTGTTGATGAACAATCAAAGACAAAGTCCATCAAGATCTGAAAACATAACACGATCTTCCATTGGTGTGGACGTTCATATAATTCCTGTAATAGTTGACGATCTTTGTAGTCCTGAAACAGTCTGCACGTCTCACCCCTGGTCATTCCGAATGGCTCCGATGACCCCCAGCACCAGAGGCCACCCCGGTCCGAGGCTGTCCCCCTGGTTCTGAAGGATCTGAAGAACACACTCCAGTTGCTTCTGTCTGATGTCTGCGTGAAGAACGTTGGACAGCTCCTTCAGCGGGTTCAACAGCAGCAGCTGGAGTCTCTGAAGAGAACACAGATGATTGGTTAAAGATCAGATCCATCTGTTCTTCTCTGAGATCGGCTGGAGGAGTGGTCACCTGGTTGTGTGACAGCAGCGGTTGGTGTTTGTAGGAGAGTCCGGCTTTAATCAGTGCGGTGATGGCCTCCGCACCCCACTCCCTCATGCGAGTGTTAGGATGCTGACACACCTGCACAAACACAACACCTTCATTCCACGTGTGCTACGTATATTTTAAGATCTGAGCATTTTTATAAGCTTTCTATAATGAAATTAGACACATTTGAAACGTCGCAAGTAAAGAGTGACACGAACGGTTAAAAGATCAAGGGCCTAATATTGTTTCTAACGTCACAGGGTCTGAAAACAGACTGTTGATAAAGAATTGCTGGTTTAGAAGAAGAAGTTTGGTCCTGATACTCGGCTCGAGCTCTGGATAAAATGACCTCAAACTGATCACGGGTGGAGTCGGGGGGAAGAGAGATGCCAGAAGATTTGTCATTAAAGAGAAGAGAATGACAGGAGCATATGACCAGACTTCTCACAAAAGGTTTCATTTCATCACATGAGAGAATTTCAAAAGAGAAAAAGAGAACTTACCTTCTACAACACAGACATGTCGCAAGAGGAAAGAGAGAGAGAGATGTAATGAGACAACATGAGAAGGTTTATCTTCAGGAGGAAAGTTTGAGTATAACAGACTTAAGCAGGACAAAGAAAAGGCAACAGAAATGTTTTTACAGACACCCTGCTGTCTCCCTTCATCATTATTAGTAATGTTTAGCGTTAAGGCCATTGCACATTGAGTCCGAAACGTCCGCACGTAAAAATCTAATTTACCCACTGCCTCCGATACGTACGTCATAAACAAATTCGAGGCTGGGTTCGTTTTTCTGTGTTTATTAGGCCTTTTGACAATTCAGAGGAACCGTACAGACGAGGCCAAATACAAAAAACGCATACAAAACCTTCGGATTGTATGTGCAAAGACTTTTACACACACCTCCAGCAGATGAGCCGTCAGAGGCCTCCAGAGAATCTCGATGCGAGCCATGTTGACCAGCCCCGTCTCCAAGAGTTTGGCCACGGCAAACAGAGACGGCTCCTGACCACAGAACATAGAAAAAAGCGGAACATCACTTTCTATTGACGTCGCTGGATGACAGTCACTGGTTAAGCAGTCAATCGAATGCAGTAGAACGGCACCTTGTTGTTGCCGTAGGCCATCTCCATAGCCTCCATCGATAAAGAACACAGAGCGTTTATCAGGTGATGCAGAGAAACATCATCCAGATATCTACAATCAATCACACACACGGACCACGTGAAGTAAGTGAAGAGCTTCTGATAATAATCAAACTGAACGATTCCTGTGATCTTACTGTGAGCTTTCAAAGAGTCTAGAGAGAATGTTCGATATGACGGGCAGATCGGTCATCACCGCTGTGGTCAACACCTGCACAAAAAAACAACGTTCAGTGCCTGTGACACACGGGACAGTTTGAGAGAGGTGTACAGAAGAATACGCTTCTCACCGTGCTGGGACCCTCGACGGCCCGTCCGGGTTTCAGGACCCCACCGATGGACGGCTTCAGACCCAGAATCCACACCAGATGCTTACAGAAACAAGAGAACATTACTGAGCGTCACACATATGAATACAAGACACGAGAAATACAAATGTGTGTTTGTACCTGCAGCGTGGCTAAAACCAGCTGCCAAGACGTTCCCAGATAAACACCGTGACAATGAGCTAAATTCAACAGAGTCCGCATGCACTGAATGTTCTTCGCTGTCAGCTGAGGAAGAGAGAGAGAGATAATATAAATAAACAATACATTATAATAGCAACAGTTCGTTTACGGTATGAATGAGTGAAGCTTTATTTAACCATAAACAAATCTTTAAAAAAAAAAACTTTTAGTCATTAAATCATTATAAATAACCAAATAATCATTATAATTCAATTTAGACAATATAATTGAATTGAAGTCACCATGAAATCAAAGAGGAATTTTTAAGTGTTTTACAGTGTTGCAGTGATCATTATAAAGGTAATAATTGTATAATTGATATATTTTTTAATTATTGTGACTCGGATGCACGTCACGATACGGAAAATAAGTCAATCGCCCGTTTCATGGTGACTTAGTCAGCGTGTGCGTGATGTACCACTACAGTTCCCTGTGGCTGTGCGGTGAGAGGTTGACCCACTGCTACCACCTGCTGGTGAGACTCACTGGACGGACTGACCATCTGAACACTCTGACCCTGGATTGAGTACACTGCACGCACGCACAACAAACATCAGCATACATTTACACACATGCACAGGTTGTCTTTTGGAAAGTCAAGTATCCATAAAGATTTGAAAGTGAACACGGCTCGTGTACCTTTATTGGAGAGGTTAGCGGCGTTGCTGCTCAGGATGGTCAGAGCGTAGTGGGGGGGCAGCGAGGCTTTACACACGGCTGTGATGAAAGCATCACGCGGCGTCACTAAACCCAGACGACCGCACAGAGCTGCCATGGAGAGCTCGGCCTTCAGAATGTTCTCTGTGGCCGTCTCGTCCGTACTGACGCAAACACACAGTCATACAGATGATCACTGTTCATAAAGATGTTTCCGATACACAAATATATGAAGAGTTTGGTTCCAAACATTTTTTTTAAATATTTTTTTATTATGATTAGTTAGCTGTATTTGTTTAGTTATTCTGGCTTGAATCAAAACAATCCAACTGCAATTTGATGGATATTAATTGGAATACACAATGAAAAAACATGATAAATTTGATCTCATATATAAACAACAAGACAAAGGTCACTACAGCACAAAAAGCTAAAACTTGCTACTAAACAAGCTTAGATAGTCAGAAAGAAATTGGTTTGGAATTAGTTTTTATGTGAATAGGATTTAATACAAAGCTGTGTGTGTGTTTGCGTGTGCTTGCATGCGTCTGCATGTGCATCCGTGCACGTGTGTTACCTGGCGTCCAGCAGAAGTGAGAGGGCAGCTAGCAGGCCACACCAGCAGGCGTTCACCATCTCTTCCCAAACCTCAGCCACTGTAACACATAACAAACAAGCCGCACATCGGTCTACATTGAGCAGAAGAAACACATGACATGACACGCCACTATAACCCACACATCAGTGTAACTACTGATAATAAATGTATCTCAATTATCAGGAACAACATTTGTGACGCTTTATTTTTATGATCAAAATGTCAAAGACTCATTCAAAGATGAGTCACATGCTCGATCGACTCCCGCTGTGACTCACGTGGTTCGTGTGGGCCGCTGTCACTCACAGAAGGGTTCACAGGCTCCGCCCCCTCTCTCACTGGCGCCACCTGCTTCTCTACCGCGAGCGCACTCTCGATCATGGCGGTGATGCCCCTGACCAGATCCAGCAGAGCGCTGAACGCCACAGACATGGCGTAACCTTCAGGGATCGAGGGCGGCTCCACTTTATCCAACATCTCCAGACTGACAGCCAGAACGAGAGAGAGGACAAACACGAGTTAGGGTACATGTTATACACAGTCTGTGTGATACTGTGAAACATTATTCTTAATATTTAGGAAGACCAATAGGGCGGGACATGTTAATAATGATTGACAGGTCTTGATTGTTGAAGGTATGTTCTTTCTCTCCACCGAGACCACATACAAAAGTAAAATTGCGTTGGGAGCAAGATCTTCATTATGATAAATGATGATCAATATATTTTCTATGAACTGATTCATTCCCATCACTACGGTGTTGTTGGGAATCTGGTGTGCATTTTGTTTTTAGTCTGGTCTATGTGACATAAAATCATACAGTTAGTGTGAAACGTCACCCCTGGAGCACGCGGAGAGGGTGTGATCACTCACTATGTGGCTTTGGCACTGCCCTGAACGCTGACGTTCATGAGGGGGATCCATGTGCCCCGGTACTCAAACGCTGCTTGCGTGGTCAGAGGTCCACCTGCCCCTGAGGCCCCCGGGACGCCCTGAGAAGAGCCCTGCCCGCCCGACACCGACCCACCTGATACACACATACATACAGAAGTTCATTTGAGGGACATCAGGGTACACTGTTAAAATAAAGATTTTTCACGTAAACCGTCCAGTAACAGATGAAGACTGCATATATATATATAAAAAAAGAAAATTAAAAATGGTAAAACACTGTTATTTTACAGTATATTTCTGGTGCCCCAGCTGCTGTTTTTTACAGGATTTTTTTATAAGCATATCCCCTTAAAAGACATACTTGTAGTGTGCAGACGTATGCCAGAAGGGATGCTGTCAGTATATTTGTTTACAGTAAAACAGCGTGTGAGTGTGTGACCTGCGGGTGCGCCGGTGGATGAAGAGTTTCCAGCGCTGGGGAGGATGAAGAGCGACTGGATGAAGGATCCCAGAGCGTTGACAATATCTCTGAACACTTTAGTGGAGTGCTGCTTCATGTCATACGACTGACAGAAAGACCTGCACATATTAGAAATAGAAAGACACTTTACTACAGACCGTTTCATGGGACGTGTGCGTGCCTGACCTCCAGTTAACTTCCGGTGTGTGTTTGGCTAGTTTCTAATAATATAACTATTTATATTTGATTGAATGTATGTTCATATTAACCTGTATGATCATTTTACTGCATAATAATTGTATTTAATAGATGATTTGTTGAATGTTCATTTTATCAAATAAACAATTAGTTGAATGGTATGGAGCCAAAGTAGGGTCACATATATTTGCAACAACAAAAAATGGTTTGCAAACAAAAAAAAAGTTTTGCAAAAAAAAAAAAAAAAGTTTTGCAAAAAAAAAAAAAAAAAAAAACAAACAAAAAAAGTTTTGCAAACAAAAAAAAAAAAAGTTTTGCAAACAAAAAAAAAAAAAGTTTTGCAAACAAAACAAAAAAAAGTTTTGCAAACAAAAAAAAAGTTTTGCAAACAAAAAAAAAGTTTTGCAAATAAAAATAGGCTATTAAGCAAAAAATTGCATCTTCGCAAATAAAACTTAAGAATCTGCAAAAGAAAAGTAAAGCACAGAGAGAAAAAATCAAGTTTAGCAAAGTAAAAATTCAGCAGCAATAATTTTGCAACACATCTTTTCCATTGCATCGCTCCTTTAAATTCGCGTTTCAGCCAATCGCTTCCTTTGCGACACTGTTTTCTCTTTGCTCTTCACTTTTCTTTGCGCCTCGCTTTGTGTCCCTGATTTGACGTGGGGGAGGAGACAAGAGATTGGGGCGTGTACAAGCGACCTGAACCTGCCTCCCCTTACGTAGCGCCATCAGCGTAAACTGCTGTGCAGACTGACGCCTGGGCCACACATACTCCGTGTGCATTACATATGCGGTGCGTAGAGCAACACGTATGCAGTACAGATCCGTCATGTGCCATTGTGTTTCCACACATACTACGTTACGTTTGCGTGCAAGCGGTACGCGTCTTCGGAGTGATTCAGTCAACAATGGTTAAGTAACTTCCCAATGTTTGGAAGATTATTCGAAAAATAAAAGGTTTATGAAACGCTATTTTCGTCATTGTGATTCATTCTTTTGTTTAGTGCGAGTTGTTGATAAAAGAAAGGCTATCGCGTTTATCTCTTGCTAAGAATGTTGCGGAGAAGAACGAGGTGCAGACTTTGTGTTCACTTCACTCTATGAACCAGTGCAGAAGTCAACATGGATCACATTACAACATGCTTGTCACCTGATTGTCACTATCTGCGTGCACCTTCCCCATAAAATATAAACACTGTAGGATATTTGTACGACACAACATTTTAATCCGATTTATTGTTTTTACAACTCTTGTTTTGTTTTTATTGCTTAAAAAGGTCAAATAAAAAAGGTAGTAAACTTAATTTGTATGCATTTTTGGTGAAATTATTGCATTTCTATGTCAATTCGTGTTCATTTTGGGCATGATACGTGTGCTGCTGTACAGCAAAAATATACTCGATGCGTAAACGATCGCTGCACTAACGCAACGCAACGCACCTGCAACGGACGTGCCGCACTTCATACGCGCGCTGTGTGAATGATCTAATCCGTTAACATGTGCACGTAAAAAAAAAACGGACCGCACACGGAATATGTCAGTCTGCACAGCAGTTTACGCTGATGGCGCTACGTAAGGGGAGGCAGGTTCAGGTCGCTTGTACACGCCCCAATCTCTTGTCTCCTCCCCCACGTCAAATCAGGGACACAAAGCGAGGCGCAAAGAAAAGTGAAGAGCAAAGAGAAAACAGTGTCGCAAGGAAGCGATTGGCTGAAACGCGAATTTAAAGGAGCGATAATAGCCTATTTTTGTTTGCAAAACTTTTTTTTTTGTTTGCAAACCATTTTTTGTTGTTGCAAATATATGTGACCCTACTTTGGCTCCATAGAATGGGTTCTGTAGTTCTGTCGCATTTAAAGAAACCGTACGGTACACTGACATCTAGCGGTTGAGCTTGGTATCGCAGTCTAAATTTAAAATATTGGAGAGACAAGTTTAGCCAAGGTTTCTTTTGCTTGTTATCAGAAATAATCTACAGGCGCTATATTGTTTGTGAATGTGTACCGGATGTTAAGGGCAGTCCAGGAACGCGCGCATGCGCAGAAACGTTTGCTTATGTTGTCACTTTAACACCGTCTATAAGACATTTAGTCTAAGAAATAATGAGACGTCACGCAGATTTAATAAGTGCGACGTGAAATAAACCAGACGGGGGGCGTCGGAAATGTGGATAGTCATATTTTTGTGTATTTCGTATGTTCTCTCACCGCAGTAAATGAGGCTGAACACACAGTCTGTGCACAGACTCCACAGCCACGGCTCTCAACCACTGAGGTTTCTCTCTCTCCATCCAGAAACTTCACCAGCAGAGACAAGAAGATCTCACACTCCGTCACCTACAACACACAAAGCATCAGCTCATTAACATATGCCCGCCCACATTCACACTCCCGCCCCACCCTGACAAACAATCACCCGAAAAACAGAATATACAGAATGATGTGTGAGCGGACCGCCGTCTCGTCTGTGTCTCACCAGGAGGCTGTAGAAGTGTTTGATGAGAACCGAGACCACCCGCAGGAGTCTCATACAGATGGGGAAATACGGTTTCTCTACGGGGGCCGGAGACGCCGCTGCTGCAGCTGCCCTGACGGAATTTGATGTTCGGAGAGAAGAGCTTGATGACCAGCGGACAGACGCGTTCCTTCAACAGGAAACTGAACTCTTGGTGCTACGATAAAGAAACACAGAGGAGGTCACGGCGCGATCGGAGGGTCAACAGCTGTCGTCCTGTTTGTGTCACTGAGTGTGGTGTTCACCTGCAGGAAAACTTCAGGAAAGTCGTTCAACACCGATTCCAGCAGCTCCAAGCCGAACGTCCGCGTCATCTCCGTCATGCCCACCAACCAGTAGGGGGCGTCAGCGTTCACCAGCTGACACAGATCCTGTGGAGAGGGCAAAGTTCATCGTTATGAGTGCTGTTAGGTGCGTATTGACTTCAGACAGATGCTCCGCCCCCTCGCACCTGAAACAGCATGTATGCGTCCTTGGCGCTGGGTCTCAGCGTGCTCACAGATCGCCGGTTACTGTTGCCCTGGACGGCAGGAGGCTCTTCTGCGAGACCTGCGGTGACGTGAAGTTAAACATGAACATGAGAGACAAACATGAAAGACTTCATAAATACAATAACATCAGACGTACTAACCTTTAAACCTCTCGTCTTCCGCCACCATCCTCTCAAAGACCACAGTCACGACCTGCCGGACGGTGGCGGCCGCTGTGTTGTTGGTGATGTTGTCTTTCGTGAAGTGAAGTCGGAAACACAGAACGATCGCCTGATGAAACGCAAACAACGCAGAACTGTAGATTTCTGTCCATTGACTGGCTTCCATAACTCAATTCGTGTTGTTAGCCCCACCCACGGAGGAATCTCACTGGTCCATATTAAGCGTATCTAATGTTTGGATTGGCTGTGAGAGGTGATGTGGAGCTTCAATAAATATTCTGGTTGGACTAGAGAAGGATGCCGAACATCTTTAACTTTTTACGTGCAATGTGACGCTTTGGATAGTGAGTGTTTATTTATTTTTATGTCCTCACAAACAAAGTGAAATACCACTTGTGAGGACATGTGACTGCTTGTAACTCGATCATGAGGCTCAGGGGTCTTTAAATCGAATGCGGTGTTTGTTTCGGTCAAAACATAAGTGTGTACGGTACCTTCGACAGAACCTCATCGTGTACGACGGTGTTGGTGGTGAGAAGCACAAGAACCGTCTGCAGTAGCTTCAGTTCCTCCAGTCCGTTCTCCATCAACTGCCACAACATGTTAATGATGTTCCCCGCAGCCGCCTGCACACGCACACACACACACACATGAACCGCTTCCTGCAAGATTCCTCACAAAACACAGAATATGCCGTCATGTTTGTTGAGATAAGCGTGTACACGCACGCGGGTCTGACCTCAGAAACCACCTCGTGTGACATGAGTCTCTGAATGGCAGCGAGACACAGCTGAGTGATCTTGGGTTCTTTGGTTCCGCAGCCCATGAGGAATGGTTGGACAGCCTCAGAACTGTTCTCCTTCAGCGCTGATCACACGCAACAAACAACATCACAACAGAGTCTGACAGCTGTGATCTCGTTCTGTTCTGAACGTTCAGCGTGTGACTCACCTGCCAGGATGTCTGTGTGTCTAGCCGCGATGGTTTTGATCTTCACGATGCCCGACTCGGCAGCCTAAAAGCAGAGGACAAGATAATAACGTGATTCAATGCACTTAAGCATAATGAAAAGGTGTATCACACAGGCATTTCAATTCTCAAAACAAACAGCAACTGAGCAGAATTGAATCACTGTCATGTGACGCATCGTGTAACATACATTTAAAATGTGTTTTGTTTCCTGATTTTACAAAGTAAAAGTCAAGCACTGTGAATGTGAGGGGCCGCAAGAGTCACCCCTAACAACCAAAGATTTATGTTCAGTATATGATGCTGCGTTCAGAAGACCTTCAAAGCACAAACCCTCTTTATACTTAAACGATGAATGAAAACAACTTCTAAACTTGTTTATGGAGAATTCTGAGCGTTGTCTGGAAGCTGAAGCGTTTCTGAGAGAATCGCTGAATGAGTGTCGAGCGCCGCTGTTCACCGACACACACGCTCACAACAACTCCTTTATCCTGAAACAACACACAGCGGATCTCACCATGACCTCAGCTGTCACATACGGTCGTCCTGCTCGAGACCCGCGGGCCGCTGAAGACACTGAGACACACACAAGCACGAGGAGACGGCGGTGTGATTGACATCTTCATCTGGGATGGTCGTGTAGCTCAAGGTGATGCGTTCGCTAAAAGGAAACCAACTTCAAATGTGTCACAAACCGCCGTGTGGATGTGAACGCTTGGATTTCAGACAGGCCTTGAGCTGTTCATCCGATGTCACGTGATTTTATACAGACAAAAAGAAGGAGTTTATCCTACAAACATTTCCACTGGCTTTCGTTTTAAATTTGTTCATAAAAATACTTGTAGATACATTTTACCGCTGTAGCAAGTCGTTTTTAGTACAAAATGGATGCATTGAAATTTAGAGGTGTACAGTAAAACCCTTTTTAAATATTTAATCGAGGCGACCTTTGACCTCTTGACCAACAATGTTGCCTAGAAACAGCGAGGATGGTGATTTCTACATGAGAGAGCCACATGTCCATTAACCTCACAGATCTGAGTTCAGACGCTCTTATAGAAGAAGAATACCGTGGCATAACCGCAACACTTTTGTTGTTGAATGCAAAACACACAAAAATATGGTACCTTTCACCAGAGCTCGTGTTTATCAGCAGGTGAACAACCCGGAGAGAACAAACTACCGTATTCTCGACTGCTAGACTAAACGAAAGCACATTTCAGACTTGTTCACAGGGAACTCAGAGGGTCAAAGCACAATGGCTATGGAGCAACACATCTCTGTGGTGTAAAACAAAGATATATATATAAACATAGATGCCACATTTAACCGCTCCAGACATGTCGCCATCTTGGTTTCTGTCATCAATAAAACCAGCAGTTTCTTGTTGCTGAGCTGAACATTCCCTGAAGAGACGAGATAAACCTTTTACAGACGAGAATGTGTTGCTATGTGTTTTATCTGTACTCCCCGTGAACAGGAAGTTGCGATCGTTTTTACTTCCGTATTTTGACACATTTCCGAGTGAAATGGAATTTCGAATGAGAAAATGAGTGGGCGTGGCTTTCGATTATCTTTCATTTCACTGGGACTTTAAACTATGGTCACTTTTTAATGTGTATCGTGACAACACACATCTGAGGGAGAGACTGTTTAACATAAATACTCAACAAAACTGTTCACTCCCACCTCTAGCGGCTCGTCCAATCAGAGTTTAAACTGAATGTAATGATCCATTTCATTAGTTCTTTTGTAGGAATACAAACTTGAACAACACATCTACAAAGTACCTCCTCAGAAAATGACACAAATTCAATAAAAGACATCCATCTCTGTCGAGCATTCTTCCAAATATCTTTCTCTGTGTTCATCAGAACAAAGACATGTATACACATTTGGAAGGTGAGTAAATGATGACAGAATTGTCAGTTTTGGGTGAAGTGTCCCTTTAAGTTCTGATGAGACACTCGAGACCAGTCAAAGCCTGGACAAATCTGAGCTTTCCGGGCTGGGCCTTTTCCGGGTGTGATTCGGGTTTCACACATGTGACACTTTAAATACCCAGAAACAATGACATGACGCTGTCTGACGCTCACGTGCACAAACAATACGACACGTTCTTATTATCACAATGACTTAAATATTCAGACCACATACATCTAAAGTGCATACAGGTTGTACACACACACACAAGTATACAGTGACACAAGTATAGAGTCACTGACTGCAACTGTACATGTTATACGTGTATACAGATGTGTATGTTCAATTCGTTTTTGGAGATGTATACGTGTACAGTATACAGACATATACACGTATAGGTGTATAATATGTATAAAGATGCAGATGTATATTGTGTTTGTAACGTTACCTCTTTCACTGGAGGAAATTTCTTCTTGCACTCCATGGACAGAGAGCGCAGATCCGTCTGCATGTTGTCCAGGAGTTTCTTCACCGCCTCGGGGCTGCTGGTGGACATCTTCACACTCACACGGCGAAGTAATGACAAATAAAGCAAAATAAAGCGAATTAAACCCGCTTGAGCGCGAGGCACATAAAGAAGCCCTCAGTGCGGCGCACACACATCAGTCAAAGTGCCTCTCTTCAGCCCGAACCGCTCTCACGCGCATTCAACGCGATCATATTCATACATGTATATGATCTTTATGTCATGTGTGATCTTTATGATCTAAATGTGCGCTTTCACGTCTGAGTTTCGTGATTTTTCTTCATTCCTGGATCCCATAATGCCCGTGCGGAAAACGACACGTCAAGCCACGCGTCACTTCCGTAAACACTGACAGGATCCGCGGCGGAGCGGGTGGTGGCGCCCTCACGTGGTCGCTCGGCAGCAGCGCAGCGTTTTCATTGGCTGAGAGGTTTATTACTTCACCAGCTCCACGTAACACAGAAGAATTCTTTATATGTTAATAGTTTAAAAGAGGTGAATAGTACAAAAGCTAAATATGTTTATTCTTTCTTGATGGATTTTGGTCACAATGTGATTTTTACAGCGTTTGTTTCTTTTCTTCTTTTTCTTTCTATCTATCTATCTTTCTTTCTTTTTTTTTCCTTTTTTTTGTTTATTTGTTTATGTAATATATGTGGGAATGTATGGTGTAAAATCCACTACAGATTGTGGAGGATGAGTGTTGTTATTGTCTTTTTGTTGTAAATCATAAATCATAAAAAAGGATTAAAAGAAATGCTAGTTGTTAGCGTGCGGTTTATGGTCAGTAACATATGGACATAATCAATTCAAGGTAATTCAACATCCCAGTGTGCATTTTTATGCATTTGTTACTAGCAGGATCAAAAATGTATTGGGGCAAAAAAACAAAATGAACAAAAGTACCCCAAATATATGATAATGAGCGTTTTTGCTGTGATAAGCATTACAACCATTGACAGACGGATCTGTTGAGAGTAGGAACGCAATGGCCAATAGAAGAAGTTCTTTGTACTATTTAGGGTTAATAATTGTAATCTGTTTTTGTGTAAAAAGGTGTTAATAAACATGCCGTGCAGCTTCTGCTATAATGTTTTTGTTGATGTTAACATGAACAGTCTATCCCCTGCTGAAAATAACAATAGAAATCCAATAGAAACCACAGAATCTTTCATTGTTTCAATTAAAATATCGCTATTAGCCTTTTTCCATTTAAACAATTACAAAAAAAAATTCTGTAGTGTGTTTTCAGCATTATTCCGATGGGATTAACGTATGGCATTAAATATCTTTGATTTCATGACATGATACAGCCATTAAATTATACGTTCATCGCACATTATGTAATATTGCTGTAAATATGGCACATTTGAGCAGCATTAAACTGTAATAAACCAATGCTTTTGCGGCTTTTTTAGATGTTGATAACATTTTACTGTCTACAGCAGAGAAGGCCTAACCTATAAGCAAACTAAAGGCTAAAGTACACTACAAGACTTTTGCCCAGATTTTCAGTCTGGACTTGTTGCAGAAAGTCTGTGCCAGTCTGCAGACTTCATTAGTTAGTGTGTTTCTATCTGAAACTTTCAAAAAGTCTGCAAGTGTATGGTGTCTAGTTTAAGAAAAGTGTCTTGTAGTGTAACCAAGCCTTAAGTTGTTCAGGGCCTCGCCACTAGGGGGCTCCAGAGAGCACATGAAATCACAGTTTTTTGTTCTATTTTCTCACGCAGGGCCATACCCGCTATTCTTTCTGTGGTGTGTGTTGAAATTACCTCAACTTTGACTACCTAAAAGTAAGAAGAGGACTAGAGATGTACATTATTTTATTATTCTCAATTCTCCAGTATTAATGTTCTTTTCAGCTCAGCTAAAGGCGGTCGTACACGGTGGGATTTCTGCTGTCGTATGAGCTCGCAGAGGATTTTTTTCCAATCGCGAGGAAATCGTTGATGTTCGTATGATCGCGTATCTTTTGTGCGAGGAATTACGAGCCGAGCAGAGTGCCTTCAGATCACTTCCAGATCATTTTTAAACATGTCGAAAAAATTGGGGAGCTATCGGATTAAGATCGTGACATGTTTGCTGTTGAACGAGCCGATTTGATGATCAATCTGAAATCGACCAATCAGGAGTCAGGCTAATATTTGCACAAACCTGCGTCACACGCTATGATTGATATGATATCTTCCGTGACCACGTAAAACATGCACGAACAGAAACGTTATTACCTCAAGCTGTTTTTGAAGAACATAAAGTCCTTGCTGTCCCTGCTCTTCAACCAAATTTTTCCTTTTGATTTTTAGCCATTACTGCCACAAAGAAAGCAATCTCTTCTTCTGACGCCATGTTTTTGGCTCGGAACTTTAAGTTCCTTTTAAGTGCTTTTAAGGAAACGTGATGTATTTCGTTGTATTCCAATCACATCACAATGTGTGAAGGGAACATTATTTCTCCTTTTTTAGTAACACTTGGATCCTTGAAAAAGTATTGCTTATTGATTAGTAGCGAATTATTAATTTAATATTTAAATATTACTGTTTTTAATCTCGACTCCATATGTTCCCCTCAAAAATACCGGGGCTCACTTGTCCCATACGCATATCAATTTATTGTGTGCAATCATCTCTATATTTTACGATGACAAATATCGGGAGGATAAAAGCTCTCGCGCTGCTTTATAGAAATGAGTTTTTCTCCCATGTTGGCACAGTTACGTTGAAATTGAAAGTTCATCTCAAATTATTTAGCAGATGTTTGTATAAACTGGATTGTGCGGGCTCAGAGCGAGTAGTTTATAATAGTCTTTTATTGGGTGTAATATTCATACAAGAGTAATATATCTGGAAATCAAACACGTTTTGTACAATGTTGTAAAAATCAAACTATGCCGTTCTGTACAAGATATATACATAATCATGTCAACACTTCCAAATAAAATCAAGAGAAGACAACTTAATGCGTTGATTTTTGCAGACATTAAAGTGTACATTCAGAAAACACACAAAATCATGTGAAACAATTTGATTTACTGTACCAGCTTTCCTCCCTCAACATTTTCAAGTGCAGATTCATTCTTGATTTATTGACCCTGTGTAACACTGTTCAATCAGCCCCATTCTCATGAATTGCGTATAAATAACACGCGCTGTGCAATATCGTGTAATACGTACGCCACAGTTCGATTTTGCGTGCATACAATACGCCAATTTAGCGCGTGTGCATATTAATCAGCAATTTGTCTCATTAACCTGTCCCCAAACCAAACCCTAAACCTAACAGTATTATTTTAATTATTTCAGTGTTTCCTCTTCATGTACGTTTCAAAATGGCTGCCCTCCCCCCAGGTGCACGCAAACATTGCCGTATCATATGCACGCAAAATCGAACTTTGGTGTACGTATTACACGATAATGCAACAGCGTGTTATTTATACGCAATTGATGAGACCAGGTCGGTTCAATAGTTTCACACGACCTCAAAGGCTCCCTGATAGCACACATGAATCTAGCATACGTCTGCAAGACATAGTTTGCTTATCTGCAATACGTCTCGCAGACGTCATAGAGACATCTAGAAGAGGATTTAGAATGGATGTAAAACTGCTCTTTCTAAGATGTTTAGCAGATGTTTTTACACAGCAGATGTTTGCCAGATCTTTAGCAGACGTCTTCTCCGAGACATAGTGCAAATGAGAAAGCTATGTATTGTAGATGTCTTACAGACGTAAGCCAGATGGAGTGTGCTATCAGGGCTCCCATACACATGTGTTAATACTAAACTCTTTGCTTTAGTACTGTCAGATCTGTTAAAAGCTCTATTGAAAGTCTATAACCTTCATAGACATTTCTAAACCCCACATACTCTGTTATATCAATGATGCATTTCCACATCGATTCTAGACGTCTAATTTGCTTCCTCAGAAAGCAGATGTGATGATTGTTTGAGCCGAAACGGTCCTCAGACATCCAGCTTCTGTTTCTAACATCTAGTGTACCGATTCTGATCCACTCTGCCACATGCTGGGCAAAGGGTCCCAATGGTGAGAAACAAGAGTGAGGAACCATTTTATACTGTAAAGAGAACGGGACGGATTTTAAACCCATCGTCATAGCAAACTCACATTCGTGTTTCTTTTGCTCAGATTGTAAAATCTGCTCTCGCTGTTTATTCATAAGAACATTCTGCATCTGTCAAATCAGAGAAGAATAGAAACACAAACGCTCCTCTTCTCATTTCAGGAAGGTTTCATCGATGTAAAGGTCCTCGTGTTTATTTGGCTGCCAGTGTTGTGAGGTATCACGGAAGGGTTTGTCAGAAGGCTCTCGGGGTAACACACGGCGGGACGGTTAACAGTGCGACTCTTTCTCGCTGACGGGGAAGTAGCCGTCTTTGGTCGGGACGCCTCTTTGACGAAGACCGCCGCCATCGGCCACAAAAATGGCCTGAAGTTTCTCTTGCTCTTGCCTGGTCTTAGGCAGGTCTGGGGACGGTGTCGTGAGCTCGATCAAACGCTGAAGACAATGCAAACTTTTATATAGCAACAAGTCAGCTTTGCAGTAGCTCAGAGTAAATAAATGTACCTCAAATCTACGGGTTATTCTTAAAAATATACTTTACCAACTTATGCTGCCTTCACGTGCTCTCGGAAATGTAATAATTCCCACTTGTTAGCAGATACTTTATGTTTGTTTTAATGCTACGAAATACTTTTAATGTCACTAAATTCAGACGTTACATCTGGATGAAGTGGGAAATGTCCGAGAGCACGTGAAGGCAGCATTAGTCAAAATAAAATTGAAATAGTGCACTAACAAGTATTCTACTACATTGAAGTATTACTGCATCATACAAAGTACCCTTAAAATATACTTAAAATGTACTTTGCTTGAAGTCTATTTATTTTTGGAAGGGTATCAAGCAGAAATAATCAGGGTAGTGCGCTTTATCAAACGGAATCGGCAGATAAAGTGTCACTCACCTCTTTGAGGGAACCTTTGGACGTGCTCAGTTTAGACACCACCCACAGAGGAATACAAACCATAGACGACAGAGCCAGCAGCCAGCCGAGAGCGTAACCCCACCACGGGTACACATACTCATTATTATACTTCAGAGGAGTGTATTTGATCAGGGAGAATGCAAATGTACACTGCCGTGAGACAAAAAAAACATTCTTTTAGTACTAAATTTCATTAAAATAGCTTGAATGTTTTTTTTTCAAAATAAGCTTCCCGCTTGCCCAACCCGAGTCAAAAGAGACCATCACCAGATAATCTGTGTATTCTGAACTGACTAAACTGTGTTGCTATGAAGTTGTTAAGGTGTCTCATGAAGGTCACATACACTTTTCAATACTACTAAGTGTGTGTTCACACCGCCAGCGAGTCTGTCGCTAGGTGTCGCTAGCCGCTTGCTAGACGAGAGATGGATGACGTGAGCTCCGCTGCTTCCTTAGCTCCCGAAAGTATTTGCATAAAGTTGAGCGAATCCCAATTTTGTAGAGTCGCTAGACACGCCCACTTCCTGTCGCCAGTGGTCACTGTCGCTCGTGAATGAAATGAATGACATCGCCTCGCTTTGTCGCTGGCGGTGTGAACGCACAGTAACTTAAAGTATAAAGTTCAATGACACTGTCATAAAGCATGCGAAGACTTCTCGCACATTTTAATTGATTTCTAGGCAAATAAATACTCACGAGACACGTGGCTGGAGTAAAAAACATCCAGCAGTATTTAATGTAAGGGCCAGGACGATATCCAATCATGTCCTCAATGTTGTCGTAGAATCGATCAGCACCTGCAGTAAAAAAGCACACAGAAATGATCAAACTCATGAAAACACATGTCACCATCTGAATTTTTATAAAGCACGCAAAACACGGAGATGACACTCACCGTAAATCCAGGCGATGCAGACCGTCTCAAAGACAGCTACAAAGAGCAAACACGTGCCACTCGCTGCGTAATAGTCAAACAGCTGGAAGACGTACATCCCACCCTGAAGCAGACGGAGAGAGAACAGGTTTATAAACATGACCTGTAGGACATACCATAGTATTGCTTGTGATATTGTGTGAATCGCACGGTAAATGCCATCACCTCGGTGAGCATAATGAGACCCACGAAGAATGACACGACCGCCACGACGAGGATGAGCAGCTCCCTGCGGTTCTTCCGGCGGAACAGAGACGGGTGCATGTCCACCATCGCTGTCACCAGACTCTCCACACACACAAACTGAGTCATGACACACACACACACACATTAAACCCTGCGGCACTAACACACATCAGTGTCTCCGTAGAGAAGAAAGATTCACACCTGACTGTCTAAACCCAGAAGAACGATCATGATGAAGAAGAAACAGGCCCACAGAGGAGAGATGGGCATCATGGACACGGCTCGCGCGGGTACGCGATGAACGCCAAACCAGGACCTGAGTGAGACCATGCATGACACAACATACAGCATAAAACAGAAGACAAGAGTAGGATCAGAAACGTTTTCTTGTTTTACATGTCACACATGCATTGGAACATCAGGCTCTCCTTACAATAGATATCAAAAATACGTTGTAAAAACATTTTTCTAACATTCCTGTTAGGTCAACGAAAGGTTGTTTCTGAATGAACGTTTCACGCACTTATAAAACATGAAATTTATAAAAATGTTAGGATGTTTAGCAAGTACATAATGTCAAAAGTTGCTCTTTGAGAGAACGTTTGGAGTTCTGAAAACGTTGCCTGTGAGGTGAATAATTCATAAAGAAACATGTCAAAGATTGTCGCGGTCAAACACCCACCAGACTCGGCCACCTCTGAAATGGGGACGTTCTGCTCGTAAGACATGAAGCCGAGAATTGAGAAGATGGCAAATCCTGCCACAAAACTCGTTCCGCTGTTCAGACAACACAGAGCCAAAGAGTCTCTAGAGACAGAAAAACATGCAGAAAAAATCTGTGTTATGAGAAAAAAAAAGAAATATATGAGATGAACGACAGTGCTCCACATTTCCAGAGTTCTCTCTGATGTACGTAGCCCGAAAATAAAAACATCATCAGTGTCATCTAAGTATCATCTTAGTCTCAAACGTTTCTCATTCACTCTTAAAAATAAAGGTGCTTGAGAGGTTGTTCACAGCGATGCCATAGAAGAACCATTTCTGCTTCCACACTGTCATGATCCTGCCTTTCTCGTGGTTGTTTTTCTAGTTTGGAGTGACAGGATCATGGCAGTTTGATTCTTTGTGCCATGTGTTCTCCTGTCTTGCGTCTTAGCCCCGTCCCTTCATTATCCCGTGATCAGTTCACGCCCTTCACCGGTTGCCCTCGCTATGCCTCTTTTCATCCTCTCCTATTTAATACCCTTGTGTTTGCTGTCCTGTGCTGGACCGCCTTGTCGCTCACGTCATGTCTTGTCTGCCCCTCAAGGTTTTTTTTGATCAAAATAGAGTTTTATTCCTTGGTTTAGTCATGTTTTAGCTCTGTTTTCCCCCTCGAGGGATTTTGAATTGTGTCCGGTTTTCTTCGTTCTTTTTTAATAAATGAGTTTAGTTGAGGAGCTGTCTGCATCTGGGTTCTGTTGCATGCACGTTCTGTAACATTCGGTCAAGGTCCTTTGAAGAACCACATCTTCCATACTTTTTTAGAATCTGAAGAACCTTTTTCAGATGTTTAAGGTTAAGGTTAACCTTTATGGAACCAAAAGGTTCTTCTATGGCATCGAGTGTAGGAGAAATAAAAAAAGAAACGAATGAGAGTGTGATTGTTGAAACACATCTGAGTCTGGAGGTGTGAATAAATGTAGATTGTAGAGGTCAAATAATGTGGATTTGAGTAAATGTGATGAGAAATGTCTGAGTTGATATTTTGAGAGCTCAGTTTGACACGTTGTTGACATCTCTTCTCAAACTCTAATGACAGACACATCTGTGACAGTTCTGACGCTTTTTCTCAGGAGAAATAACTCCGACACACATGAGACTTACGCAAAAGTTTACATTAGAACTTCTGTTAATTTCATTGATGTCTGGGAGAAAAAATATATTTTTTTTCTCATTTGTGGATTCTCACCTGTAGCAGTTGTTGTTATATTTGTTGTAGCTTCCGAGTGCAGTGAGACAGCCCAGACAGATGGCGTATGAGAAGAAGATCTGCGTGCCTGCATCCATCCACACCTACAAGAAGACAGAAGAACACCTCGTCTCGCTGGGATGTCAGTAGATTACATATATTTTGGGAAGGTCTCTTGAGGTATAAAAAAACTAATGCTGGAGCAACCAGGAGAGATGACTTTTGTAAATGATCTTTGGAAGCAATAAAGTCTCGGGTCACACTTCTGTAGGATTCCTAGAAGTTCTGTTATCACTTACATCTCTCAATCACATAACATTTTTTGGGAGGTTTTGATGCTTGAGGAACAACATGCTGACATGTTTTTAGCACGTCAAACCGACAAGACAAGACACGGGTCATTTGGATCTGGATTCATATGAAAGTGAAAGTGAAGTGAAAGTGACCTATTTGTCAGTTATGGTTACCCATACCCGAAATATACCTCTGTCATGAACTGCACCCCGAGACATGGCAGGAGAACCCAATTGCAGGCAGACTCAGGATTGACGGGTTGAACAGGGGTATTTATTTAACAATAAACAAGACAAAAGGCAAAAACAAAACCCACGAGGGGGAAAACAAGACAAGATAATATATATAAACAAAACAAGAACAAGGACTAACTAAACTATAAAACAACACTGGGAGCAAACACTTACACTGAACTAAACTACACTTACAAGACACGAGGGAAACAGGAACCAGGAACATCTTGGACACGGTAGAACGTACATATGCATACAGCAAACGATACAAGTACAATGCACGAGCACAGGACAATGAAACATGAGGACTCTTTATAGGGAACAAACACAGGATCATAACGAGCAACAGGTGCTGGGGATTAGCACTAAGGAGAGGCTGACGAGGAACGAGATGTAGGGAACAATGACGAGACACGAAAAAGAATAAGTCTTTCCCACACAAAACCATCAGGCAATGCCATGGCTCCACTAGAGACAGGAATAAAACATGACATGGTAGTGGAACCATGACATACCTCTGCTTTTAACCCATCCAGTGAGTAGTGAACACACGCACAGCAAGTGGTGAACACACGTACACCCGGAGCAGTGGGCAGCTATCACTGCAGCGCCCGGGGAGCAAGTAGGGGTAAGGTGCCTTGCTCAAGGGCACCTCAATCATTACCTGCCGGCCCTAGGATCGAACCGGCAACCTTCTGGTCACGAGTCCGACTCTCTAACCATTAGGCCACAATTGCCATATGACACATCATATGAATAAATGCACACTCCATCAACCGTTTGTTGAAAGCACGTCATCGTGTCTTCACATTCATCACCTGAGGCTCAGAGATGTCTAAACAAGATCCAACACAGAACATTCCTCTCATGACACTTATCGTTCGGAGAACTTGATCACAGACAAACTTCATTTTTTCGTTCCTGAGAAGCCAAAAGCTTCTGTTCATTTGGCCTCATGTTTACGTACGTATCTCATGCTCTTATTGACTAGACGAAGATTCCTCTGTTTAATGTGAAGTTAAAGAATTCTGGGATACGTCTGGATGACCGAGTCGCTTCTCATCCCTGCTTTAAAAACAGTCAATTCTAATCGTGTGTTTTGAGCAAGAGATACACCCCACTAACAGAATCCATCACACACCGGCAGACACTTCCCATTATAACCATTCAATCCATTAAGTGTTCTACTGTTTTTTCAGCAGGGATGTATCATGTGGGGTCTTGACACAGATGCGAAAGTTCAAACTCACAGATGGTTTCAAGCGTAACAGGACAGAAAACAGGCATCCCTACTGTGTTTCCTGCTCCGGGACAAATCTAAACACCTGCATAGACAAAACCACACGACCTTTCAACTCAGGACACCGCGTGTCCCAGAAAACACTATTAGTTCCAGACGACTTGCTAAAGCGCACTTACACTGGGTTCACACCAAACGCGAATGAAGCGGTTTGCACGAGTAAACTACAAACAAAGTCAATGCAAAGATGCATATAAATGCTAACTCGCGTCAATCTCGTCGAAAGTTGATAATATCGCGTCAGTCACGCGAAAATATCGAACTTTTCTCGCGAGTAAAATAAGGAACGTGGAAAGCGATTGTTCATGTTTGGTGTGAACCCAGCATCACACACAGTTTCGCGTGTATACCCTAAAGATGTATAAGTTATTCTGTCATTTACTAGAATGTTATGTGTATTATGCTGTGTTCATATCAAACGCAAACAATCGCGCTCCACACTCATCATTACACTGGGTTCACACAAAACGCGAATTAAGCGTTTTGCGAGAGTAAATTACTTACAAGGTCAATGCAAAGACGCGTATAGACGCAAACTCGCGAATGACGAACGTGAGTCAATCTCGTCTTCCGCGAAGGTTGAAAATATCTGTCAGATCGTGTCACTCACGTGAAAATAACGTAAGTAATAAAGAGCGTGGAATGCCATTGTTCGAGTTTGGTGTGAACCCAGCATTACTCGCAGGAAACGTTTGTTATTTTTGCATGAGTGACGCGAAAAACACCACGCAACAGGGAGTGTCTTCTCACGCCCAGACCCGTCATCCAGTGGTTGTCAATGAGCTCTTCGCGCGAATTTCTCACTCGAGTTAAAATGTTTCAACTTGCGCAGAAGAGGCAATTGATGTGTGTTCGTCCGCAATCGTGCTGCCTGATTCGCATCATTCGCATCGCCTGCCGCGAGTTCACATCTATTCCCGCCTTTGCATTGACTTTGTATGTAATTTAAGGCCGTTAAACATACAGTAAGAAATTTTCGTATGCGTATTTTCGTAGTTGCCGCTAATTTGTCCGGTGTCTCCTAATTGTCAAAACACCTTAACTTAATTATTTAAATAAAAAAAACGCAGAAAATCGAACCCAGTACGAATTTTTTTATGACGAACGAAAATATCGGAGGTTGTGATTGACACAACATGAGGTCGCATTTTATATTTTACCTGTGGAAATTTCTGCCGCAAATTTTGTACTCAATGTGCAATGGACTTTTCTCGCGCAAATCGCTCAATTCCTGTTTGGTGTGAACCCAGCATTACTGTGTAACATTACATACACATGTTGTGTCTCTCAAGTATGGAAAAATACTTAGAAAGTCGATCCTATTGTTGAGGCCATTGTAAGAGTTTTGTTTTATGTGAAATGTTAGTGATGATATACCTGTGGATCGGCTAATCTTCCCAGATCAGGATAAAGGTAGTACTTGATCCCTCGGGAAGCTCCAGGCAGTGTGACTCCTCTGATCAGTAAAATCAACAGCATCGCGTATGGAAAGGTTGCGGTGAAATAAACCACCTGATGAGTGACAGAAAATCAGCGTCAGACTCTATCTGTGTCTTCCTTTAACAATCATCCTTTAACTTGAATTACTTAAGCCACATATTTATATTTACTATATTCATTTTCCATGTTATTTACATACAAGCTTACCATATCAAGTTTAAAAATAATAGATCCATCGTTTCTTTTTAAATTGCTTTTTGACTGCACACGTTTTACAAGATATTTTAACAAAATAAAATATATAAAGTATTGTATTTTATCACGTACAATTTAATAAAATAGAACACTTTGTATATTTTACTTTGTTAACATATCTTGTAAAACGTGTGCACTCAAAAAGCTATTTCTAGCTGATAAAATAGTTTTCACGATAGACTTTCATGCATTTATTTTCAGGATAATTTCAGCATGACGGCGATGTGCAAGACATTTGTACTTTGCACATAGTAAAAAATTAAGTGGTATACCTTTTAAACAGTTTTGTTTCATTGAATACCATGGTCTTACCATGTTTGGGTTTGGATAAACATGGTAAATCACACTGTTTTAAGAATGCAAATGTACATTCAATTACGGTTGTTGCCTGTTGTTGTTGGTACGAGACAAACTGACATTGAAACGTCCAAAAATTTGGACGCTGCTTTTCAGACAGTAGCAGATGTGCGATACGTACTTTTCCAGTGGACTTGACACCCTTCCAGATACAGAAGTAACAGAGAACCCAGGCCAACAACAGACACAACACCAGATCCCAGTGCAGCGTTCCAATCTCATCGATTCCAGAAGAGATCCGCAAAACTCTCCGTCTGCAGAGACGAGAATCACACATAACACAACACATCAGAGTCTTGCAGACGGTTCCATTGGTTAGACGGAGTTTGACTGGTATAGAAGTACAGTGTTTGTACAGTAGAGGTACAGTTACTATGCAGGAGATGAAAATACTCTTACAGTAAAACTTACTCCCAAAATTCAATGACTGGTGATGTTGCGTTTTCCATGCTACGTTGCTCAATGGAATCGTTTCGTCTTTGGAACTCCACGCAGGTCTCTATGGTAAGCAACAGTGCCGCATTTACTTCAACTTCTGATGTGAAGTTTATATGTAGGAAATATGATGAAACGTGATGATGACATGACACTTCATTTGAGAAAGTTGCTCACCTGTGTTCCAGGTGTTGTTGCAGGAAGCCCACGGCAGATCCCACGTGAATGAAAAGGAGAGATAAAATATTCCCCAGGCCAAAACTATTATATAGTAGAAGTTCAACAGGGCCACAATTACTTGTGTGGCGTATCCGATACCTACAGAGAGAGAGAGAGAGAGAGAGAGAGAGAGAGAGAGAGAGAGAGACTACATTGGGTCAGACAGATTACTTTTTTCCATTAGATGAAATGTATTTTTAAGTAACACCAAAAGTTGTTGCTCATTATTGGAATGATTAAGTTGTTCCAACTTTTTTTTAATAGTGATTTAATCAAAGACACTTTGTGTGGTTGCAAATACACTTTTTTATTTACAAAATTCTCAATAACAAAAAATATTGTCGTAAACGTGATTTTTAGGTTAAAATTACACACAATATTAAGCTTAAGTAATTATCAACATTATTAAGTCAGCACAACTCATCAAAATAGAGTTTCACACTTAAAAGTTTTAATTATACCAAAAATAGATTTTTGACTTCCACCAATTCATTAAATGAAGTTGTGCCAACAGATGCCATGAATAATATTTTTGAGTGCATAAACATGCTATTTAAACATGTACTGACGTGCTTTCAGTGTATTCACATAGAAAACATCAGTAAATAGAACACAGAAACCAAGACCTGTAATGTTTCAACTCTATAATGTGAGGAGGGTTTTTTATTTGAGCTTCTGCACAGTTTTGAAGATGTTTTACCTTCAAACAGCGGGCTGATTTTCCTCCAGCAGGTGATTCCTCCCTGACTGGTGTACTGACCCAGAGAGATCTCCAGAAAGAAGACGGGAATACCGCAGGTGAAGAGGAAGATCAGGTACGGAATGAAGAACGCACCTGTCACGGAAAAATCAATCACTTTACCACGGTACAGCGATGGTAAAACTGTAAGGATGATGGCTATGTCCATGTGATATTTAGAACACTGCAGTATTACATTCAGATCATGGTAAGGGTTCCGTGTTGCTTTAAGTCATGTTTTTACTCAAATGTAAGACGAGTCACAATTTCAGTAGATTTCCAAAAAGCTTTCATGTGTCTCTCTGGACACACGCCAGGGGTCCATCCAACAACAGCTGTGACCTTTCACCTTTTGAATGAGTAACACTGTAAGCTCAGGAGGTCAAATCTCAACACATGCCAAACACTCAACACATCTCATGAAATCACACTGAATAACCGGTTCTTCTGGACTAAATTATATTAACAATATTAGTCAAATGGTCAATATCTTTCACTGCTGAGCTCTAATAAGAATAACTGTTAGGAGATATTATTTTAACATCTTATAATTTTCAAATTCACAACATTTTAACTCTCAATACGTTGGGTTATTATCATCCACTAAAAATAAAACCTTTAAAAAATGTCTGTTTATTTCAATCTAATCAAATGTACACACGTGAGTATTATTTGAAAAGCTTAAGCAAAACGCAAATTAAAATGTCGTGTAAGCAATGAACTGAAATAAGTTTGAGTTGAGACACTAAAATTAGACCTAAAGTAAACATTTAGCAATAAAATAATAGTAAAACTAATCTAAAATGAAATTTCAAAATAATGAATTCAATAAAAAAAAGCATGACACAAAATTGTTCAAAAATAAACCAAATTAATGAGGGAGCTATAAATAAAAGCACTCATTTTTCGTGTTTCGCAGAAAAACTGTGACTTTCACACTGAAGATTACAAAGTTGTGCAATAGAAACAATTCACTAAAAACGAGTTTTGACACTAAATGAACTAACATTTACACCTGGAGCAAAAACTACCCCGACCTGACCAGACGCATCTCACATTCTCTCTTGTGTTCCTGAGGGGCTTCAAGTGAGTGAAGTATTCTAATAATGTTCAGGTTATTTAACAGAGTCTCCAATCTTCCATTGAATGTTTTGGAGAAATAAACGGAGATGTCATCTGTGACCGTGTGCCAGAGTGACGTGCACCTGCTCACCTCCTCCGTTCTTATAGCAGAGATAAGGAAAACGCCAGACGTTTCCCAGGCCGATGATTTCTCCGGCCACCGACAGAACAAACTCCAGTTTATTGCTCCACTGGCCGCGCTCCGTCATCTTCTCATCTGTATGTGGGACGACCTCCAGCGGACGGTTCGGCCCGTTCGAAGGCTCCATTTCTTTCTCACCTGTTGAGAAATTTAAGAGTATAAATCAAAAAGCTCCAGACAAGCATTTTTTAAAACAAAAACAGCACGTTGACTTGTGTGACAAGTTTCTTAAGAAACAAAAAAGGATTTACACAAATAATCACACAAAACGACACAACAGCAGTGGAAAAACACACAACCGTATCATTTCGACATTCTTTCTTGCTGCAGTGCATGCTGGGAATCTGAGTTTACTGCAGCACATCACACTCACAAACCTTAAAAGGACAGTTCAGCCAAAAGCAAGATTCAGTCCTCATTTATTCTCCCTCCCGCATCATTTATCTGCACGTGAGTCTTTCTTCAGTGGAACACAAAAGAAGATATTTTGAGAAATGTCTCAGTGGTTTGGAGGTGAATGTTGAAGCGATCTCTTTCTTTTGTGAGTGATCACCCCGTCAGGACCCCATGATCACTCTGACACATCGCTACAGTGTTGTGCGCTGAAAGACCTCTCTCTGTGTTCAGAAGAACAGAAGAGCCACTCACTGTGTTCATTTCTGTCAGCTTGAATTATCTGAGCGGATCTATGTGTGCGTTCACCAGACCCGTCCTGACACTGAAGAATATCTCAATCAAAACTAAAATCTATCAAATGTTCCTCATGCTCGAGCGTCCTGAACCTGTCTGACTGTCTGAAACACAAAAGAATGGATGTTCTCTTGATGGACTTCTCCACTTCACAAGTCTCAACTCCGTCTCGGATGTTTCTCCTCAAATCGCTCAGGAGAAATAAAGAGGAATCCGTCACATTTCAGGAGAAACATCTGATGCAAACATTTCCATTTTCTCTCCATTTAATCTCGAGGATTTCTCTTAGACATCATATTAAAGAGATCTCGTGTGTTCAGGGGTCAGAGGTCACTACAGGAACAGATGAATGTTTCACATACTTGAGGTTTTTCCCAACATGCCTGCTGGACGCAGGGGTCAGAGGTCTTGAGAATGGGTTCTCGTCCCCAACAGTTGTGTCAGGAGTGGGAGGCAGAACAGGTTTCACAGCTGTTGGGTCCCAGTTTACCGCAGTATTTACAGATCACACGTTTGTTCAGACATGAGCTGGAGAATGTCGGTCACGTCTGGTCTCTCCAAGACTCCAATGAGAACAAATGATGCCGCATGAGATCTCAATGATGTCTCAAACTGTGCTCAGGATGGACATCACGTCAAACCTTAAAGGTGTCGGGATTTCTCATGAAATCATCAGAGCTATGCTCTCCAGACATCTCTATGCTCCTGTGCATTGTGTCCATTTCTTATTTATCTTAAACTTCATCGGATCTTAACAAACGTTCTTCATACAGGTAGATACATGCAGAGATAAAGATGGCTCGTGGCCAACAGCTGCCGATTGTTCACAGATGAAGAACTACAAAAAACCATCGGATGGTTCAAATAAACGCCTTATTTATGATAAAGATTGGAACGAAAACAATTGTTAATGAACAGAAAAGCAAGTGTCCAGCAAACATGTTAAGTGCTATTTCAAAAAAGACATCCATCATCTCGAAACGTCCAGAGATCTCAGACGGCTGACGTCTTGAATGAAAAGATTTGTATTTCAACTCAACAAGACTGAATCTCACAGCTCTACACTCCACTGACAGCATGAGAGGGTTCCATGAGAAGTTCTCGCTTGATAAGAATCAGTGAGAAACCGTGACATATCATGCCTTAAACTGATCACATTCTTTAAGAAAAACACTCGTGAAGCGTACAGTTCTCTGATCGCACACGATCTCTCTGAACCGCAATGCAAACATGAACCATGAACTCACCTTTCATGAGGACATCTGAATGCGGGCGACCCCTCTGTGAAGTGAAATCTCAGATTTGGCTGTATAATGTGAAGAGCTTCTGCTTTAGTGGGACCAGTCGGTCGACTCAGGATGGTCCAAGTCCAACTCCTCCCCCGAGCCCTCCCTCTCTCTCCTATTCACAAAACATGGGCCACCCGGGAGCCGAGCGGAGGGATTGCATAACATCAGCACCCAGCGCCCGTTCTGTCTCTATACTGAAGGAATAAAGACTAGAAAAAAACATTATGATTTTCTGTGGCAGAAGATTCACAGCACTTGTTTACATGGACATAAAAGATTGTCTGTCATTTCAGTTGCTTAGATATCCGTTGTAAGAATGAATCTTATTTTCACAGTTTAAAACTTTAATTCACATGCTGCCACGATGAACACGGATGATGCCGAAATCAAACGGCCTGTCGAGGAGAAATGCGCTGTATTATTGTGATCAGACTTAAGACTTTAAGCTGCATGTTGATGGTAAAACGAGCAAAAATAAATCGACCAACAAACCAAATAGACTTATTATCTGTTTTTACATGAACACACAGAACACCCTACAAGCATCTCAGGACACTCTAGTGCCTACTAAAACAACCTAGCAACCACTCAGAACACCATAGCAACCTCCCGAAACACCCTTGCAACCTTTCAGAAATACCCTAGCAACCACCAAGAACACATTAGCAACATCTCAAAACACCAAAGCAACTTCCCAGAACACCCTAGCAACCTCCCAGATCTTTCTTACAACCAATCAGAACACCATAGCAACCTCCAAAACACCCTTGCAACCTTTCAGAATACCCTAGCAACCACCAAGTACACCTTAGCAACATCTCAAACATCATAGCAACATCCTGAAACACCCTTGCTACCTTTCAGAATACACTAGCAACCACCAAGTACACCTTAGCAACATCTCAAAACACCATAGCAACCTCACAGAACATCATAGCAACCTCCTGAAACACCCTTGCAACCTTTCAGAATACCCTAGCAACCACCAAGTACACCTTAGCAACATCTCAAACACCATAGCAACCTCCGAAACACCCTTGCAACCTTTCAGAATACCCTAGCAACCACCAAGTACACCTTAGCAACATCTCAAACATCATAGCAACCTCCTGAAACACCCTTGCTACCTTTCAGAATACACTAGCAACCACCAAGTACACCTTAGCAACATCTCAAAACACCAAAGCAACTTCCCAGAACATCATAGCAACCTCCTGAAACACCCTTGCTACCTTTCAGAATACCCTAGCAACCACCAAGTACACCTTAGCAACATTTCAAAACACCATAGCAACCTCACAGAACATCGTACCATCCTCTCAAAACAGCTTCCCAGACTACCCTAGCAACCTCTAGAACCTGCTAAAAACAACGTAGCAACCCCACAGATCACAACAGCAAACTCTCAGAATAACTTAGCCATGTGAAAGGACATCTGAGCATCCACCTACTGAAGAAGCTCTCTACGGCTGTATCATGATGGTTTCTTTGTGAATTATTCTTGGTAAGCGATGTAATGTTACTTTAAGTTGAACTGAGAATGTTGATGAATTGAGTGGTTGGTGATGTTCATTCATTCCTGGAGTTTCTTCGCTCTTTGTGTTGGGTTTCACTCTTTGCATACTGATGATTGTGTATTTCTCTTCTCATGGGCTCAGTGATGTGTGTTCAATGACAGACTGAAGAAATGTGTCTCTGTCACCTCACAAACGCTCTTCCCTGCATGACATTAAACACGTTCTGAACACGACTCGTGTTCGTCTCAACAACCTGAAACATACGAAACGCAGCACAGAGATGAATGTTGCGTGAAACAGTCATTCACATAATAACAAATAAATACATACCTCAAGTCTTCACATTTCCTCAAATCTGCGTTTGATTTGAAGTCAGCATGTTTAAATGAACAGTACACATGGTGTGTGAATTACAAAACAACTTTCATTCGCTTGACATGATCATTAAAGACATTTTCATATCATCATGTCTATGTGTTTGCATCACTTAAACAAATGTATTTGATTTAATCATTTCCTTTTAATCAAACTAAAACTCACGCAGTACAGTAAATACTTCATAAAGAAACCATTTGAAGGAAATATGCACAGTTGTTGTGAATTTAATGTGTCATTTATTATTTTGGGTGACCTGCACAAGCTTTCTCAGGTGCTCAGAATTACACTTGTCCAAATGTATTCTTCCGCATCATGATTTTGAAACGTTCATTAGGAAAGTTGATGTTTTTGGTGTGTCTGTCTGTGTTAACATCACCTCAGGTACTAATGAAGAGCCCGCTGAGAACAGCTCATGTCTGTACTGTCGTCTTAAAGACAGCTGGAGACTCTTGTATGAAACACCCAGACACAGGAGGAGAGAGACGCAGGTTTTATTTTACATTTTTTTACTGTTTGAATCTGGTATTTACAAAACCATTGACTGAAAAACAAAACACTAAAGAAAATTAGTTTTTTTCACTTGGAACAAATCAAACCCAGGAAGAGTTACAGAGCTCAGTGGCGCCACACAGTGGACATTGAGTTACGGCGCTTACACCTGTCACAGAGGAGAAAGATGAAAGCAAAACCATCATGTTTAATCTGTGCTTACTGTTGTTTGTTTGTATTAAACTACTGTAGAGTTCAACTTTATACAGGGTTCACTGTCCCAACCTGAAACTGTTTACATTCATGAACTCTCCGTTAAACACCAACTCAAACTGGTTAAACATTAACAGATGAAGAAAGACATCACCATAGATAAACACCCTTCTTTAATTCATCCTTTTTTTATAGCTCAACTGTAAAAGAATATCTGTCTTCTGTTGGAAAGTTTTTTCTCAACACTTTACTGAACTGATGGAAAACTGATGAAACAGTGACCTCCAGCGTCTCCTGATCGTTACAAGCTTCAGGAAATAAATCACACACACAAAATGAAAACTGTTTCATGGTTTATTCACCCTCATGTCATGAGATTCTTTCTCCTGCAGAACACAAAAGATCATATTTTGACACAACACCGAGCCTTATTGAATTCCATTTCTGAACACATTTCTCAAAATATCTCCCGACTGAATTTTGATTTCTATAGTATTTTTACAGTTACGGTTAGTTTTAATATTCATCATGAAACGGATACTCTGGATGGTCACTCCACCTGTGAAAAAGACACAAACCAACGAGGTTCAACATGAATGAGACAGCAGTGAAAGTGTTTTTACACCGCTCCGATCTCAACTTACATCAGCAGCTCCACGAAACGAACATCTTTGTTCAGCTTTTCAATGGCACTGGTTTCCTCCTCCGTGAGTGAGAAATCAAATATCTGCCAAACACAGAAGATGAAATGATGTCATCGCAGACGCCGGGACTCTTTTGCTGCTTGTGAAGGATGAAATCAACTGAAGTGAATGAGGATGAACGCGACACACCTGAAAGTTTTCTGCGATCCGCTCAGAACTGAAGCTTTTGGGAATCACGGCGACTCCTCTCTGAGCGTTGAACCTGAGGGCCACGTGAGCAGAAGTTTTCTTGTATTTCTTACCGATGGAGACCAGGAGTGGATCTTCTAACAGCGGAGCACATTTCAGATTCACCCTGTGAACAACACTCACACACATTCAACACCGATCGATAGAAAATATCATTCATAGCCACCGTGTTCTGCACCACATATTACAGAAATGTAATACCACGGTACTTTAATATGGATCGTGACTCTAGAGACAGTGATGGATGGGTACCATGATGCATCTCGGGACGTCCCGAGCGGACTGTATCCCACTATGACGATGTCCTTCTGTCGGCAGAACTCCAGGAGTTTGGGCTGGGTGAAATATGGATGACATTCTACCTGCAGGCGACAACATTCAACAACATACTTGATGTGTAGTTTGAGTTTCTGAGTTTTCCTCCGTTTGATTGAAGGGCCAATGGCGTGGCTTCAGGGGCGGGACTATCTGTGGGTGTGTTTTGATACCTGGTTGGAAACGGGTTTGTGCTTCAGTCCCGGCTTGTTCAGAATGAGCTCCAGTTGTCTGCGGTTGAAGTTTGAAACGCCCAGAGATTTGGTCAAGCCTGCGTCCTTACAGGCTTCTAATGCCTGACAGATATTAAAACGTGAATAAGGCAAAGCATTTCTCAGAATGTTCCTCATGAATCAATAGACATGACCCTCTGATGGACGCACGGCTGGCTCACCTCCCATGTGGCACAAAGATCATTCTGGTAAAAGATGAACCTCCCGTTGTCATCTTTGGGGTAAAACACATCTCCCGGCTGAGACACAGACATACATATTTTCATATTTAACCAAACCTGTTTTACTTCCCCTGAGGGAAACTGCAAATCAGCATATTTAGCAGAAGTCATTGACCAATAAACAAGCGGTTAAATGAAATGTGAGAATAAGGTTGTGTTCAGACTTGACTTCTTTTTGACGCTGCTAGCGTCTGATTTACATTATACATCTATGGAGTAAACCGCGTTTTATTCTAATGTGTTTAACGCCAGCGTGTTTTTCTGCCGCTCAGCGTCTTCTGAGGTCGAAAAAGTTAAACTTTTCTGGAAAAGAACGCCCTACGTCAAGCTCCTGTTTCACAGCTGACCAATGACAGAGACCTGTCGTTTCCATAACAACATGCGAGGAACGTGATTGGTGGAGAATGCTCACGCTCGAAAAAATATAATGGAGGCCAAAACGCCCGTTGGAGGTTGAGCATCGTTTTGTATAATAAAAATGTATAATAATTTCAACACTTCTGATTGCATTTCTAGCGAGAAATCACTATTGTAGTTTTTTAATATGTGATTAGTTATTGCAAAGTCGCTCTTTGTTTATAATGCAAATAGACTTCCGTTACGCTGCCTACCGTTATCTGTTTCTCTGGGCTGCCTTTGTAACAAAATTCTGCGAGCGATTTGTTTTACTAAAAAAGGCGCCTTTGTCAACATTTTCTTGTCAAAAAAGAAGTCAAGTGTGAACACGGCCTAATGATGTAAAGCACGAGATGAAGCAGGTGTGAGGGTGTCGGTCGGGTCTGGAGACTCACTTTAAATGCCACAGGAAACTCAATGATGTACAGATCCACATAGTCCAGTCCTAAAGTCTTGAGTGTTCGTTCTAATGCAGGCCTCACCAGCTCGGGGGGGTGAAACGTGCACCATAACTACGTCATAAAAACACAGTCGAATCTCACATTTACATTCATTCATCATTCAGCAGACGCTTGCATCCTGAGAGAGAACTTTACATTCTGTCACATGTCTTGTAGACCAACTGCTCTGGCTTTAGCTATCTGTTTTAATCTCAATGCATGTTCGCATCAGTAATGGATCATGTGCAAAAAAAAACTATTTATTTGAAGTAAGAAATAAACAAAGACAAAAGCTTCTTGCTAAAACGCAAAAAATGACAAAAGTGTATATATAGACGGTTTCATCTTAACAACATAAACAAACGTTACTGCGCACGCGCACTTTTGTGACCCCAACTTAACTTCCGGTACACATTCGCAAACAATAGAGCGCCTGTAGATTATTTCGGATAACAATCAAAAGAAACCCAGAAGAAGCGTTACTTGGCTAAACTTCCCCCCAATATTTTGAATTTAGACTGCGATACGACCGCTAGATGTCAGTGTGTTCTTTAAACTACAGCACCCATTCGACACATTGATTATTTAATAGAAATAAACCTACAACAAAATTCAACAGATCGTTTTTTTGATACAATTATTATACAACAAAATAACAATACAAATGAATATAAACATAAATGAAATCAAATATAAATAGTTATATTATTAGACACTGGCCAAACACAAACCGGAAGTTAACTGGAGGTCAGTCACGCACGCACGCGTCCCATGAAGCGTCTATATCAGGAAAAAACACGTCTTACATGTGAGATTTGTGCAGTTTTTCTGTAAGGGGACTTTAACTTCAATGTATTTCCTGAATATTTTTTTAAATACATAAAAGCAAACAATGTAATTTTTTTATAAATATATGTTTGGATGGTCTATGACAGTGAGCAGCGAGAATACCTTTCCGCAGTAGAAGATCTCTTCTCTTGTGACAGTTCCATCAGCTATCTTCTCTCTGATGGCCTGTCCGACCTCATGTTCATTGAGGTAAACCAGAGCACCATCAAAGTGTCTGTAACCCCTGTCTATGGCCAGTTTCACAGACCGCAATGCCGTCCCTTTAGGAGTCTGACAGTACATCACATGAATAAACCCATGTTATTAGATTGCAGAATATCGTCCGTATATCAGATCTGTGGATCTATGGATCTGTCAGAGCTGGAGGGTGTCCAGCTTCCATCAGCGTGATGTTTCTCACCTGACGGGGGTCTCCGTACGTCCCCAGACCGATGATGGGCATTCGGTTGCCATCACTCAGAGGGATGGAGTGACTCTCTGCGCTCAGCTTTGCTGCAATCATGACCGCTGATCTGATGTGGCTCAAGGTTCTTGTTTGTCGCTTCTTACAGTATCACGTTTATAGGTAACCTATTTGATACCTTTGACCAAAAAAACCCCACATGTGTAAAGTGAGAGTAAAGCATCACAGACATTGAGTTTGATGAAATGAAATGTACCTATAACAAACATCACAAAGCAGAAGTTAAATACTGTCTTATGTCTTTTGAAAGCATACGACCAAATTCTTTACTGATACATGTGATACAAACATACAAGAATAATCTTTAAATAAGGTTTACTGCGGTACCAGATGCTAATACAATGGTACTTTGATATTAAAAGCATTTTCTTTTTTACTGTTCTGCAGGCAGTGCTGATATACAAAAGGAAAACTAGTGAGACAGAGAATCACTCATAAAGTTCAGTTGTTACCGGCTTTTCAAGTCTTAAAGGGGTCAAACGACGCGGCTAAAACTAATATGATGGTTTGTTTGAGATGTGATGTAATGTAATGTGTAAACAGGATTTAAGGTTATAAAATGTACTTACAGGCTGTGAATCTGATGCGCCAGCTAAGTTTTAAGGGTTGCAATGGCCCCAGTTTTAACCGAAGCTTTCGCTTATAGCGGTCTTGATCTCTCCCAGGTTCATGAAGCAATTGTGTCATGGTTCCGCCATCATATCATGTCATGTTTATTCTTGGTCTTGGGGCGGAGCCATGACATAGCCTTAGGTTTTGTGTGAGAAAGGCATGGTTTTGTTTAGATATTAACTTGTCATGTGCTTTCTCGTGTCTCGTCTGTGTTCCCGCCCTTTTCGTCTCGTTAGCTTTCCCTTAGTGTTTGATCTGTGTCACCTGGCCCCTATTAATTATCCTGTGTTTGTTGATGTTTGACAGAAATGTGTTCTTTGTACACATTGTTCCACGGACGCAAAGTCAATATTTCAGTTTCAGGTCATGTATTAGATTCTTTCATAGATGGTTTTCACGATGAAAAGAACATTAGTTAAACTTTAAGATGAACGTTTAAATGATTACAAGTTTACAGTATTTGATATAAAGCATACTGCAGAAACAATGAAGGCACTTAATCTACTTTGAAAATTATTCTAAAAGTTAGAAAATTAATATAAGTAAGTGCTCAGATGTTGCTCTTTCCAGCTCAGGAGATTTTGTATGTTAGTAAGTACCTTAGTCTCATATTTTGCTCGGGAGAAATAAAAACAGAATCAAATGAGAGTGTAACTGTTGAGACACATGAAGAGTCTGGAGGTGTAACATGTTGTGGATTTGAGTAAATGTGATGAGAAATGTTTGAGTTGATATCGAGATCTTCACTATTATTGACTTTTGATCGCAGACGAGACGAATCTGAGCTCAGTTTGACACATTGACGTCTCTTCTCAAACTCTCATGACAGACACATTTGTGAGATTTGTGACTCTTTTTCTCAGGAGAAACATCTGAGACGCACATGAGAAGCAAAAGTTTCCATTTGCGCTGCTTTTAATCTCATAGATGTCTGGGATTAATAATAAGGATATTAAAGAGTTCCCATATGTGATTTCTTATAATTACGGATAATAAATGTGTTGCGATCTTACTGGGAAAATGACCCCACATCAGTCCTCTCAGAGGGGGGTTACATCACAGTTACAGTCCCACCAAACCCCAGCAGTACAAGTCTCTCTCACACCCTGAACGCCCAGATCACATGAGTTCATCCCAAACGGAGCCAACACTTATACATCCAATATTTGTAAAAACCACATCGAAATCCCACGAGTGTAAATCCAGCTGGTCACGTGTTTGGGAGCGTGTGGAGTCTGTGTTGATGTCGGCTGTATTCAATTGTTTAGTCTAGACCTTCTCACAGTTCTTCTGGCTCGCTGTCTAGAGTCCGGGCCGCCATCACAGTGGTTTTGTGGTTGAAAACTAAAAGTTTCTGGCGATTACATTTAATGAGCACAAAAGAAAAACACCATCAAGCTCCAAAAACCACTACCAAGTCATTAATGTAACTCGTGAAAACATTCAGCAGCTTTGTGTGAGTACAGGCCGACATTTAATGAGCTCGGAAAATCTTAAAATATTCCTTATTTCCAGTACAAACAACATTTCATACATGAACATTCAAAACGACAAATTAAAGATATGGACAGGATGGAATTCTTTCATGTCATTCCAAACCTGTCCACCAGTGGGAGCCACAGAGCAACTGTAAACCGGCCAGAACATCTGGACACAGTAAGATTACCCAGAATTCAGCAGTCAAAAGTTGACAACTCATCTGTGACGTCATGTTCATCCTCTCAGCGTCACTAACCTGGGCATCTTCATTTCAAGTTCCTCTGCGGCCGTAACTTCTCCTGCAAACAAGCACGATGCCAAGATAAGAGACGTGGAGTGCAAGTTCATGTACACAAACCAGACGCTAATGGATCAGACACTTTACACAAATCACACTTATAACATTCATGAAGAAAGAGTTTAAAACACTGCCGTTCTCAAGACAGATGCTATAAAAATGATTGATTTCACTATGACGCATCTACTACCATCTGTTTACAGTGTTTAACATAAACATGTGTAATCCATGACATCATCAATCTGCATCACAGAGAGACAATTAAACATCTTTATCCGTATATTAAAGTACGAAAGTCATTTTCAAGAAATCTATTGTTTGCACCGAAGGATTTCAGGAAGATTTCAGACTTCTTTTTTCAAATAATACAAACATATGAAATGCATTAGAGATGAACTCAGCTGACATTTATGCATTTATTCTTCTGGTTTAAAATGTGCATTTACTCAAGAAATTGTATCATACACGGACATTAGAAAACATCCATCGTGACCACTGCTTTTGATTAATTGTAATTGTGAATAGTTACGTAACTTCCTAAAGACAGAACCATCTCTTTAACGTAAAAACACATCAAACCTGGGTTCCGTGGCCCCTTTAAATGCTGTCTGAGGGGGTCTGCCGGTGATTGCGGCCCACTGCTGTGTGACACAGATAAGACAGGACGGACCCATTGGGAGTTCAAAAGAGTGTTGGAGCCCCCGGCGAGATTACAGTCATTTAGGATGACCTCTGCTGTGGTAATTTCCTTCTCAAGGTCTCAGTTGTGCTGGCCGCTGGTTCTCGTTAAACTCTTGAGAGAGAGAGTTGAAGATAGCAAAGGCTTGTGAGCTCGCCGCGTCTGAGCCGTGTACATAAACCGGTCTTAAGATGTCTCCGGAGATAAACGGAACAAGGGTCTGGTCTGCGTTACAGTGTGTCTTCAGAAGCCCGTATGGAGTCACGTTTGTTGCACACAAAAGTGCAAAATTACTCAGATGTGTTCTGGTCTGATGCACCGAAACGCACCTCATGCATGCTTCGTTCAAGGCACCAAATGCTCAAATCAATGTCAATTCATATTACAAAAACAACATATGTGAGGTTTCAGAAACTCAAGTCTGACCTTAAGTGTTACACATCACACAGGACATGAAGGATTTCTCAAGTCAAATGTTGCTTTTATGTTTCTAAAAGTCACCTGGACAGGGCAAAATAAACAGATAAAGAAAGTAAAGAAACAGAATTACACTGAATGATTGATGTGCCTTAGCAACCATCTAGATTAGAACATTTTTAAAGGACAGTTCACCCAAAAAACTCTCTCATCATTTATTCATACGTGTGTCATGTCAAACCTGTATGAGTTGCTTTCATCTTCAGAACACAAAAGAAGATATTTTGAAGAATGTTGATGAACAAACAACACTGAACCCCATTGACTTCCATTGTATGAACACAAAACCACCGAGACATTTCTCAAAATATCTTCTTTTGTGTTTCACTCAAGAAAGACTCAGGTTTACAAACACACAAGAGAGAATAAATGATAACAGTAACTTTCTTTTTGGGTGGACTGTCCCTTTAAGAACCGCAGAGCAACACACATCATCACAGATGATGCAAAAATCTAGTAGTTACATTCGTCCATATAATATTTCGCTTAATATTTATAATATTTCTTTCTGTTATTTGTCGTAACGGTGAGACACACAGTGTGTGTGTGTGTGTTTCTCCAGCTGTGAGCATGTGGCTTTGATTATTGACCGCTCTGCCCAGAAGGAGTCCCTGATTGAAGCTCCAGACTCCAAACTGTTCATTATGTCGTCTGGCAATTATTTTACTCATGCTTGCTAATTTCAGGAAATTAGTTTGTGTGTGAGACACACGTGTATGTCTTAGTGTGTGAGTGTGTGAGTGTGTGTGTGTGTATGTCTTAGTGTGTGAGTGAGTGAGTGAGTGTGTGAGTGTGTGTGTGTGTGTGTGTGTGTGTGAGTGTGTGTGTGTGTGTGAGTGTGTGTGATTGTGTGTCTACTCACTGGCCCGTCGACTATAAAATGTGAGTGTGTCCTGAGGTCCGTGAGTTTAAGCGACGGTTCTGCATAGATCACAGTATGTGAAATCTCACAACATCTACTACTCAATAAAATAAAGACATCTGCCACCTCATAACAAACCCTTACAAGAAACAAGTTTATTCAGTGCGCTATTAGTATACTTCTAAACTAAACATACTTCCAAACTTTTTATGTACTTCTCAGAAAAACACAGCTGTAAACTTGAAGACTTAAAAGCGCACTTCAAAAGTGGGCCAATTTAGTTCCAAGAAGAGCTCAAACAGCACACTTACAAGTACACTGGTATTAAGCACTTATTAAATAAGGTATACTTAAAAAAAACCTTTGCTCAAGTACCTAATATAAGTAAAGTGATTCGTTCTGTCCACAACACTCTCAATACTTCTGCGAACTGATGCTTGTTGGCATGTGTTGGGGCTGTGTGAATCAGCCTTCCATTTATAATGATGAACAAATTGTCCAACACACAACAAAGTTATCAAATACAATCATCCAAAGAGAATTTTGAGTTTCCACATAAATATAAACGTGAAAAGAAAGTAAACGTGTTTCTCAACGATCACCGATGTCGTGTTCGCCCGTCTCTGAAGGTTTGGTGAACCCATCGGTTGACCACAGAGTCGTCTGGAAAGAGCGAATAAAGTCAATCAGCCAAAGTTCCAACAGTCTGAATTATTGCTCAACGTCTCTGCGTGTGAATGACAGCCGTTAAACACCGACAGCCGTTAAACACCGACAGCGAGCATTCTTCATATTTCACAGATAACCAGCAACAGTTTTTACAAGTATTTCATGTCTGCAGTTTGAACGATTTTCAACCACGAAGAAAACCAAACCCTCCGTGTGCACAACCTCAACTTATGACAGATATCATCTGATGTCGACCCGTCTCTTGAATCAAACCCGTCTGCAGACATTAAATCACTACTGTAAACACTAATCTAAAATCTACTCATCTTTAAACATTTACACTCTACTTTGACTAGGATAAAACCATGACTCTAAAAATGATTAAATGTAATGAAATGTTTTTAAATAGTATTTACAGATATTACTTTTTTCTAAATAACATTTTTTAAACACCAATGATTCAGTGTGAGGCTGTTGCGTACAGACTCGAAGGGCTATACGTCACTTCCGGTGGCACGCTTTGAGCGCCTTCCACGCACGTCCCCAAAGATTGGCAACACCACAACAACGCACTTATGAAATACAACACCTTAGCAACCGGTTATGACAGCCCAGCAGCTACCCACAGCAAACTAGTATTTCTACATGAATCTCGTCATCATTATGATTAATTTGGCTTGAAGCGGCGGACATCGACAGTAACTAAAGTGACTATTATTGGGTTTAATGTTGCAGTGAGTCAGATGCACACCGACATTAAACATTCGTCTGTTTGAGGCTCTGAAATCTTGTAAAGTTGCACCAAACAAACGCGCTTTTCTGTTCGTGAAGGCCCGCGCCCACCCGAACGCGGCTGACGCACCGAACGCGCAGCGCGGACACGCGCTCATTAAAACTGCGATCGGTGTGACGGCGGCTGTACTGCTCTCGTGCGTCTGTGTTGTGTTGTGTTGGGATCAATGGCTCTGTGTGTGATAGTGTTGATCTGTCTGTGCGGTGTGCTGGAGGCACAGGGTGAGTTATCCTGTAATATTCACCTCGCGTCTTCTTCTTCATCATCTTTGAATGCGTCCATCTCATGTCTTAGTTTCGTGAGTGTTTCTGATGCTGATGTCTGATGTATGTGCACATATAGTCACTGACTGATCTCTGATTGACAGTATGCTACAATGTAGTGTGTTCCAGTATATTATTTACTCATCTTCTATATGTGAAAGTGTGTAATGTCACTGCTATAGAATAGAACAGAAGAAAGAGATAAAGCATGAAAATGGAATATAATAGGAACTGTATTGGTTTAATGGACCTGTAATGGCTCTCAACAGGGTTGTTTAACGGGTATATTTAACATGCAGTGCAGAAATAAAGTAAATCTCTCTTGATGGATATGTATGTAATGTGATGTAGGTTGGTATAGAATATTCCATTATTCCGACTGTGTTTTAAAACGATGATTTAACCCAAATGACATGAGGAATGTGTGTATACAGATAATGTGTCAGTGATAATGAGCGTTTGCATCAGCCAATGAGATTGCGCTACACAAGAACCGTCCCACAACATGCGGCGTGAATGCTGACCTGAGATCAGTGCTTTATGAGTGTTGTGATAAAAGGAGAGTCACGGGGGAGCAGCACCCCGCTGGTTTCTAGACGTTGATTTAGGCTTTAACGGCCCGCCCGGACTCAACAAAGAGAGGGGCTTCTGGGATCAAGTGACCCCACCTAGAGCCACGATCACAGTCTGTACGGGCTCCTCAGGTGAACTCGCCAAAAATACAAAGTTTCTTCTTCACACATTTGTGTTATTCTGACAGATTTGGGTTGTGGTCGTAACTCACAGTGTTATTTTAACATCGCCAGCAGAACTCCACCAGTTTACGTGCACGATAACACGTGAGTGCTGTTTGGGTTATGAGGCTTGACTCATTTGTCGTCTTTAACGCAGTTTTCAGGTGCTGAAGTGCATTATGGGATTGCTTTTATGTGAGATGTGTCTACAACGCCTGGAAGTGGTTGCCTTTGAAGGTTTAGAATCAGGGTGCTGGGCGTGTTGAAGTATTGAACGTGATTGGTTTTACTCTGGCGTTTTCGATGTTTAAAGGGATAGTTCACCCAAAAATTACATTTCTGTCATCATTTATTCATCTCTTGTCGTTTTAAACCTGTACGACTTCCTTCCTTCAGCAGAACACATAATAAGATATTTTGAAGAATGTCTATAACTTTCTCCAAGGACCACAATGGAAATACGTTTTTTGTGTTATCCTTGGCAAGAGTGTGAGGCTCATGTAGTGCTACTTTATTTCTAATCAAATCAAATCATCCGAACAGCGGCGGCAGCCATTGACTTCTATTGGATGGACACAAAACCAAAGCAAGTGAATGGCTGCCGTCGCTGTTCGGTCAACGACATTTCTCAGAATATCTTCTCTTGTGTTCTGCGGAAGAAAGAAAGTCATACAGGTTTGACATGACAAGAGAGTGAGGAAATGATGACAGAATTTTCATATTTGGGTGAACTATCCCTTTAAGGATTTAAATGAGATTAAAACAAGAGAAATGTGGCTGCGCAGCCGAATCATTTGTGTGGTTGCTGTCTGGTGTGAAGGTTGGTGATGGTGATGTTGTGAGATTTTGGGCATTTGGGCACATTCCTCTCTCACAGTTTAATAGCGGTCTGAGACACAGAAGAGAGAAACTGAACTTAAGAATCAAAGCTAACTCGCTTTTAAAAACAATTGAACTTTTTGTTTTGTTTTATTGGCCTTTTAGAGAATTCTTCGTACAGAAATGACCGTTAAAGTTTACTGCTCAATTCAAATTAAACCTAATTCACGTATTAAAGGGATAGTTTAGCCATCGTTTATTCACGCTAATGTGTCGTTCATTCATCTCAACTCAAAAGAAGATTTTTTTGTGATCGACTTTTTATTGTTACAGAGTGAAATATAGAATAAACATCCCTCTGAACACCCCCTCTCACAGTAAAAGAAGATATTTTGACAAATGTCTCAGTGGTTTTGTGTTC